>CM062820.1:484025061-484516309 GCA_031772625.1 Pinus tabuliformis
TCCATATTTTTCCGTCTCATCTCCTCTGTCAGCCAGGATGAGACTATTTCATCAAACTGCAAGGCAGTTGCATTACTACCTGTTACAATAACCAGACTATCCCACGAATCTGGTAGAGAACACAACAAACTAATGCACTTATCTTCATCTGAAATTTTAATATTAAAAGATAATAACTGACTTATCACAGTATTAAATGCGTTCAAATGTTCTTTCGCCGAGTCTCCATCTTTTATCCTCAGGTTATACAACTTTTTCCATAGGAACAGTTTACTCACTAGAGACTTAGATTGGTACAAAGTCCCTAACTTGTCCCACAAAGCCTTCGCTGTAGCTTCCCCTGGTACATTCAACAATACTAAATCTGAGACACACAATCGTATTGTGCTCTTAGCCTTCTGATCCAACTTATTCCATTCTTTGTCGGACATGCCCATTGGTTTAGTACACGGATCTACCGCGATCCACTGATCTTTATCCACCAACAGACCATCCATCTTGAGCTTCCATAACTAAAAACTCTGACCATTAAATTTCTCGATCTCTATTTTTCCACTGCTCACCATCTTCTTTCACCACCATAATCGATCCCGCAAATCTCCCACTAAACAGGGTCTACCACAGGCCCGAGCGAAACCCCTCAACAACAAAGGCATCCCCTTGAAGCCAAAACAACTCTGATACTAAATGTAGGTTTTAACCCCGTATAGAAATTACCTGCATACAAATTCTAAGAACGGAAAATAAACAATGTGATAGTATATACATAAAACACATATACACAAATATTTTCCCCTAGATCCCAAAACTAGGACTACCAACTTTATTTTTCATCATTTTCCTTTCAATGTTACAATAAATATTTATACATGCCCAAGCATCCAATATCATGGACCAAAAACCATCGCATCCAAAACCATGTGCGAAAAGGTCCGCCCAATCTAATATAGGGTCCAAAAAAAAATTCCCCAAACCCCATAGAGGGGGGCTAACCGCCCCCCTCAAACCCCCCGTTGCACAGTCAGCGCAATGAAGGGGGCGCTCTGCACCCCGTAAACTACGTAGGCTAGTCGTGGAAAGAATATAACACAACCCCAACAGATGGCTCAAATAAATCCCATCTCTAAAGATTTAATACAAAGAGAATATGCATATAAGGTGGAATGTTGTGCCTATGATAATTATTTCTCACATTCTCCATGGTACCTCAAGAAATTCTCAGAAGGTAAGGATTTATTGCTCCACATATCCTGCCCTTAGATCTTTCAAACGATGTGTGAGATAGTGCATATAAAATCTCAAAAGTCAAAGAAAATACATACAAAACATATTATCTAATGAGATAGAGGATGCATACCTGATCCCTAATAGTTTGGTGAAGATTGTGGATCCTGATGACAACCCTGGAGATCCTACTTCCACTCAAATATCATGCTCCTAGCTCTTCAATAAAATCCCCTATACACAAGCACTGACAAAAAAACAATGTTATTGCCTTTGTATAGTGTATATCATCATGTACAAACCATAATCACATCCACATATATATGAAAAGACATAAAATATATGCAGGAGAACTCATAAATTCTTTTCTTAATCATTGAAAGATACACAATTACCTTGGCGTATAGTTTCTCCCTCCTCAATCCTTGCTATGATTCCTCCCTTGATTCACTGCAAGACTTGGCTCACCTCACATGCATAGGAACTTCTAGTAGAAATCCACTATCATAACTAAAAATTTATTTCTCTCATTCCCTCTCTCCCTTGAGAGGGTCTCATTATATACGTTTTTCCTGGATTCAAGAGGATGTATCTAGACACCTGGGGCATGAGAATTTAGGCTTGATGGAATTTGAATTGTGTGGATATAAGTCATGGATAGACTTGATGGCATGTGAGCCAAGAAATTACAAGTCATATACATGTTTCATGCTCAATTATGATCTTTTCCAAACTCACCAAGAACCTTCTTCTCAATTATGAGTTTTTCCTCAATTATGAAATAATTATTATTTCATTATTATGAAATTGTGACAAAATAATTATGAGGAATTACCCAATTATGTAATTTTATCCCTATAACATCCAATAACTTCCTTGTAATACCCATATAAGTAAAACAAGTGTGAATGGGGATGCATTATATCCAACAACTAAGGTATGTTCAACTAGGGTCTCTTTCACTATAGTGGAGTGGAAAATAGGGTTATAATCAATTCCCACTAATGCATGAGATCAAAAGATAAATGATAGCTAAATTGCATTACAAAAACATGTATGAAAATGCAAGAAAGGATTCCATGCCAAAGGATGTTATCAGAGTCATGCTTATTCCCAAATGTCAATTATAATATGATCATCCCCAAAGCAAGCATACCCATTCTTGGCATGAATAGAAATTGAACATGGTTGTCAACCATACACTATGGATCCATTATATTAAATGCTAGTATATGTCCACAAGACATACATAGTGGATCTATGCAGTAAACCAAGAGATCATAGCCACCAACAAATATAGTGTGGATCTGTGACATAGTATACATCAGTAGGACTATGGGAACATATATGAGAAGTTCCCTAGAGTATCTCTCCAAGTATATAAAATGATACATAACTCCAATACATCTTGGGAAGGGTGCCATATAAGAGTGAAATGTACCTTTCCTAAGGTATTCTGCACATTCCCTATTAGGTCCCTATACTACTAGTGTAAACCCTTATTGTTATTAGTGCAACCCCCTTATTTTATTATTGTGCCCATATAGTCCCCATTTTGTTATTATTGTACCCCATAGAAGCCCACTATTGTTATTGTTGTGCCCCTACAATATTATTGTTATGTAGGCTCTTATTTTATTGGGACTGCTTAGACTCCTATATATATAAAGGAGGTATTGTCATTTGTATCATCCAAGAATTTTTCATTTGTGTAATGTAAAGGAGGTTCCCCCTCGAAGAGGATGATTTATAAGTCGTTGATCTATATTTTCTATCTTTTGTGTGTGGTTTCATAAAATTTGGTATCAGAGTTTTGGATTCTAAGGTTTCGTTGCTCTAAAACAGGTCGTCGTGGAATTTTCACTATAAAAAAAAATTCTGCGACGTTTCACAAGCTAAAAAAAAATCATTTGAGTCAATGTCTCGATGATCCTCGGGTCCAAATTTCAGATCTTATTTCTCTATATTCTCGGAGATATGGTTCAAGGCATTTAGGGTTTTCGCAAGCTCCCGAATTACATCCCAAACAGGTGATCTTGGGAAAATCATCGTAACTTTATCTCTGAGTATCATATTAAAATTTCATAAGAATTTATAGAAAGAGGACGGACTGTAGTTTTCTGATCATTTCTTTAGGTCCGAAGGTTGAAACAGCGACACGTGGCACTTTGTAGAAGTTCACTCTACTAAAAAAGTGTATAATCAGGTCATCTTGGGAGATTGGGCATAACACTTCCTTGGAGAATTCAATTTCGATCAGACTGGTGGCGTTAGAAATAGGACTCAGAGGGATGCCATAGTTCATAATTTCATACCTTAGAGATCTGAAATTTCAGAGATACATCAGATTCAATATCAAGCTCCTACAAAGTGAAAAAAGGTGTGTAGTTTTTTTAAATTTTGCATAAGTCTGGTTTGAAAAAATAGTTTGAAGGAATTCAAAGGGCATAATGAAGCATAATTATCATTAATTGATGCCCCAAAGAAGTAAAATGGAAACAGCTAGTAAGCAACCTGAAAGCTCTAACATGACTCATGAAGAAGAGGAAGAGATGCAACATGATATATCAAAATTATAAGACCAAGTGCAAACAATTTCACTCTCACAAAAAGTAACAGAAGAGAATATGGATGGTTTAAAGAAAGGTGTGGAAGATAAGATGGATGGTTTAAAGAAAGGAGTGGAAGCTAATATGGATGGTATGAAAGAAAACATTGAATATTGGAAGAAGGACATGGAAAGTTGGAAGGAAGGTTTGACAAAGTTTCTACAAGAAAGGTTTCTTAATGGCGAAAAGGTAGTAGAGAAAACCCAGAATGAGAACAAAATAAATGTTAATCATGATTCAAAGAATGACAACATTGAAGATTTGAAGAAATATGTGGAAGGTTTGAAGGAAGGTTTGACAAATTTGCTGCAAGAAAGGCTTCCTAATGGTGAAAAGGTAGTAGAGAAAACTCATGATGAGAACAAAAGAAATGTTAATCATGATTTCATACAAGTATCTAAGGAAAAGTGGCTGGATCGCTACGTGTATACGAAAATCCACGAGATTTTCTTTGCATCCTTTCTGTCTGAGCTGTATGAGTGGATCACGAGGTTAGCCGACAGCTAGGGAAGTTGTATGCTTGACCAACCAATAATGTGGACTCCGGAATTAGTGCGCAGACTAGAAGCCTCAGATGATAAGATAGCACATGCTATGGACCTCTGGCTCGACCGAATAAGTAGGATTTATCACTGAGTTCGCAGTGGAAAAAACCGTCAGTTACAGCGAGGCAGAGCGATGTTTTCTCAAGGGACCGTGATGTAAGTATATTAAATCTTTGAACACCTAGATTAAGATGTTGTTATGTGAAAAGCGGGTTATGCGAATAAATTAATGTTTGGGACTATGCGGAGCGGAAAGATCTACAGAAGCAGAAGTAGCGAAGAATTATAAAATAGTCCCTTAATTTCACCCTCATAGGAGAGCGAGGACGAGCTCGCGAAGGTTTCTTCGAGAACCGTGGTTAGTTTGATAAGGCAGCGGATTCCGCGGTTACCACCTCCACTCACACCACCACCGCTTCACCTGCCTCACCTCCATCTCCACCCACTCCACCTCCACCACCTCCATAGTTCAGTATGGCGAGCGCGATCAAACTACCAGTATTCAAAGGAGTAGGGAATGAGGATCTGAACCAATTCTGGTTTGTGGTAAGGGTAGTATGGGAAGCACAGGGCATCAACGACGACAATATTAAGAAGGCTACATTGGTGAGAGCGTTGCAGGATCACGCATTGACATGGTATATCAGTCACTCTAACGACCACCAAAACGCAGGGATAGCAGAGATCCAAAACGTGCTAAACAGGGAATTTAGCAAGCCAAATTCAAAAACAAAATAAATCATCGGGTTTAAAGAGATCACAATGCTCCCGAGCAAGACTCCCTGGGATCTTGATCAATGGCTGAAGAGTACAATCCGCGAAGCCAATATGACATTGACAGATGGACAACATCGCGTATGGTTTGTAGCATCTCTGGAACAACACTTGAGGATGGCGCTATCACAACAGAAACTTTCCACTCAGGCCGAAGCATTGGAAATGGCGATGAGATTACATGAAACCCCGATACAAGACCCTGGGTTGGGAGTTCAGCAAATCCACGCGCAACTACAGAATCTGTGTTTGGAAATGCAAAGCGTGAAGCAGCATAGGGCATAGTGGCCAGAGGCGTGTAAGGAAGTATGGTGCATAAAATGCAAAGGCCAAGGCCATGACAAGGATCATTGTCCAGTGTTCGTGAACTACTTAGCAGGAGGAGGGCCAATGCCGCTGAGACCGGAGGCATAGGTAGGGTCAAGCGCAACACCCACTTTATGGTGCGTGATCTATTAAATAGGAGGGAAACACATGATGGACAATTGTCATTTGCTGTAGAAATATACACAGACACCCAAGCAATTGTTTTGTAATTTCAGCAGGTCGGTAGGCCACGATGAGGGCACTTGTTGCAGTTACGAGCTAATGATGGATCGAACCCCAGCCTATAGGATGCAGACTGAAACGCAAGCCCTCAACCCATACGCGAGGATGGAGCGCGCTAGATTTCAGGGGATGAGGTCAAGGACGAGGTGGAATGGAACCAGGAAGGGGTCGCGGACGATTAATTTTTTACAATTGTAGGGGACCAGGGCATTATGCCCACGATTGTACCAATCCAATGAGGATATCTTGTTCGTATTATGCTCAGTTTGATCATGAAACAATAGATTGTCCTACATTGATCACAAAGATGCGTGAAAAAGGGGTATTCCAACCTCCCCCGACTCAGAATATACAAATGATGAGGTCTGAGCCACGCGAAGAGGACCCGAATGTAAACATGATGCTCAGAAGCGGTATGGCCATGGGAGAAGATACGGGGAAGCAACCAGAGGAAAGTACATGGGTTCACAAGGCTCCTGCAAAGGAACCCGAGTTTGACTTAGAACGCGCAAAGGAGACATTCATGGAAGCTAAGAAGAGCTTCGCAGAGGCCTCCCCTTCAGGCAGTAAGGATCAACCAGAGCTAGGAATGGATCCTTCAAAGCTCACTACCTTTCTGGAGACATGCATGAAATTGCTGTGCGACAACAAGGTAGTTAAAGGACTATAGAAACTGATCACTAGGTGCTCGGGGTCAGGGGAACTGCGCATCGTCCAGAAATTGGGGAAGCATGCATTGCGCATTGGAAGGGAAAAGAGGTTGACTGCATAGATTGGGGAATATGAAATGGATCAGGTAATCGTAGATCTGGGTTAGGACATGAATGTATTACCGAAGAAAACATGGGAACGCATGGGCAAGCCCACGTTACAATGGTCCCCTATTCAATTACGAATGGCGAACCAACAGAAGATTTTGCCCATGGGGAGGTTGCAAGGGGTAACAGTTGATATTGAAGGCACGAGTGCGCAAGTGGATTTTGAAGTAATAGAGATTGTCAATGACAACAATCCCTATTGTTGGGTTGTGTTATATTCTTTCCACATAGTTAATAGGGGGTTTGAGGGGCACCCGTAACCCCACTTTATGGGGCCCGGGGCAGCACCGCGAAAAATTTTGGTTTTGGACCCTATGTTAGGTTGGGCAGACCCACCTATGGTTTTGTGCATGATTTTCGCACATGTTTTTTTTGGACGCGATGGTTATCGGTCCATGGTATTAGACGTGATGGTTTTCGATCCATGGTATTGGATGCTTCGGCATGTATAAATATGTATTATAACATTGAAAGGAACATAATGAAAAATCAAGCTGGTAGTCCCGGTTTTTGGATCCAGGGGAAAATCTCTATTTATATGTGTTTTATGTGTTATGATCTCGCATTGTTTATTTTCTGTGTTTTAGAATTCATATGCAAGTAATTTCTGTACATGGTTAAAACCTACATTTGGTATCAAAACAGTTTTGGCTTCAAGGGGACGCCTTTGTTGCTGAGGGGTTTCGCTCGGGCCTGTGGTAGACCGTGTTCAATGGGAGATCTTCGAGATCGATTCTAGTGGTGAAAGAAGATGGCAAGCAATGGAAAGATAGAGATCGAGAAATTTAATGGTCAAAGTTTTGAGTTGTGGAAACTCAAGATGGAGGATCTGTTGGTAGATAAAGATCAGTGGATCGCGGTAGATCCAGGTACTAAACCAACGGGAGTGTCCGATGAAGAATGGAAGAAGTTGGATCTGAAGGTAAAGAGCACAATACGATTATGTGTCTCAAATTCAGTTTGCTGAATGTATCAAGGGAAGCTACAGCGAAGGCTTTATGGTACAAGTTAGGGGCTTTGTACCATTCTAAGTCTCTAATGAATAAACTATTCTTACGGAAAAAGCTGTATAACCTGAGGATGAAAGATGGAGACTTGGTGACAGAGCATCTGAACGAATTTAATACTGTGGTAAGTTAGTTAGCATATGTTGATATTAAAATTTCAGATGAAGATAAGTGCATCAGTTTGTTATGTTCTCTACCAGATTCGTGGGATAGTCTGGTTATTGCAATATGTAGCAATGCAACGGCCTTGCAGTTTGATGAAATAGTCTCAGCCTTGCTAACGGAGGAGATGAGATGGAAAAATATGGAGAGCCAAAATGGTGATGCCTTGTCTGTACGAGGACGGTCCCAGAATAGAGAGAAAAATAAGTCATCGAATGGGAGATCTAAATCTAGAGTGAGATCTAAATCTCCAGGAAAACTTGTAAAGGTGGTGTGCTAGAAATGTGGAAAGGAAGGCCACTTCAAAAGGGACTGTAAATCTAAAGCTCCTGACAAAGGAAAGGGATATGATGAGGCTCCTTTTGCAGAGGTGAAAACCACCTCAGATGAAGGTGGGATGTGTACTTGGCTTCTTCAAGTACACATGTAGATCATGAGGCATGGTTGATTGACTCAGGTGCATCCTTTCACTTCATTCCCCATAGAGAGTGGTTCTGCGAGTATGAGAAATACGATGGTGGTGATGTCTTCTTAGGGGATGATAGGAAGGATAGAATCATTGGTCGCGGAAAAGTAAAGTTGAAGTTGCAAGGTGGAAGGGTTAGAACACTTCCGAGTGTTCTGCATATTCCTGCATTGGCCAGAAATCTGATTTCTGTAAGCAAGATGGATGATGCAGGTGTAAAAACAGTGTTCGAGAAGGATACCTGCAAGATGGTTCGGGGAGCACTGGTATTGATGCGGGGAGTTTGGATTGGAACTCTGTACAAGCTGCAAGGTAGCACTGTTATTGATGGGTGCAACAATTCCGTGGTTCCTAAAAGTGGAGCCGAAAACCTAGTGGTTTCTGGAGAAAAGACCATGTTGTGGCATCAAAGGCTTGGACATATTGGAGAGAAGGGCCTTCGAATACTTCATGGTAAAGGTATGGTAGAAGGTATGAGTAATAGCTCTCTGGATTTTGATTTCTATGAAACTTGTGTATACGGGAAGCAGAATCGAGTGAGTTTCCCCTCTGGCGGTAAGAGGGTGAAACATATATTAGATCTTGTGCACAGTGATGTGTTTGGACCTGTGAAGGTTCCATCACTGGGTAAGTCTGTGTACTATGTATCATTTATAGATGACTTCTCAAGGAATACATGGATATATTTCCTTAAGAAGAAATCTAAAGTCTTTGATAGGTTTAAAGAATTTAAGGCTCTAGTGGAAAACCAGACAGAGAAGAAGATAAAGGTGTTTAGGACAGATAATGGTGGAGAGTTTTGCAGTAAGGAATTTGAAGAATTCTGCAAGAAGTGTGGTATAGCACAACAGAAGACTACTCCATACACACCTCATAAAAATGGAGTTGCAGAAAGAATGAACAAGACATTGATGGAAAGGGCAAGAAGCATGCTTAGTGGTGCCGGGTTAGGACAGGAATTCTGGGCAGAGGCGATGGATATTTCATGTTACCTGGTCAACAGGTCACCTTCATCAGCATAAGACTCCACAAGAGGTATGGACTGGTAATAAGCCCTCTCTTTCACATATGAGGGTATTTGGATGTGATGCATATGTACTTGTTCCAAAGGAGAAACGAACCAAGTTGGATAGTAAATCTGAAAAGTGCATCTTTATTGGGTATAAGGATGGTTTAAAGGGTTATAAGCTTTGGAACCCAGTCACACGGAAGGTTGTATACAGCCGAGATGTGGTGTTCAGAGAGGTGAAAGATGTTATTAAACATGAAGTCCAGTGAAAAGAACCTGAGAAGATAGAGTTTGAGCTAAAGGAGGAAGAATCAGACTCTACAGCAGAGGAGGAATCAGAAGATGAAGAACCACAAACTCCAGCTATGAGAAGATCAATTCAAGAAAGAAGGCAGCCTAAAAGGTATAGTCCATCTGATTTCTATTCAAATTTTTCTTTATCTATTACTGACGATGATCCTAGAACTGTGAAGGAAGCAGTAGATTCAGAGGATGGAAAACTCTGGAAAGAGGCCATGGTTGATGAAATGGCATCTTTGCACAAAAATGAGGCTTGGGATCTGGTGGAGTTGCCAGCTAGAAGGAAACCCTTGGCAGCAAATGGGTGTTCAAAAACAAGACAAATGCAGAAGGAAAAGTGGAGAAATATATAGCTCAGTTGGTAGCAAAAGGTTATTCCCAAGTGCCGGGAATTGATTTTGGTGATATTTTTTCTACTGTTGCCAAAGTAACTTCTATTAGATTACTTTTATCTGTTTCTACTGCTTTTGATTTTGAGGTAGAACAGATGGATGTGAAGATAGCATTTCTTCACAAGGATCTGGAAGAGGAAATCTACATGAAGCAACTTGAAGGCTTTGTAGTGAAGGGTAAGAAAGAACTAGTATGCAAGTTAAAGAAGTCTTTGTATGGGTTAAAATAGTCACCAAGTATGTGGTATCAGAAATTTGATACATTTATACGGGGACTTGGCTTCACCAGAAGCAAAGCAGATCACTGTGTGTATTTTAAATTAATTGGTGACCGTGTTATTTATCTGGTCCTGTATGTGGATGATATGTTGCTGGTTGGAAATGACAAAGAAATTATCCAGGATTTAAAGACCCAATTGTCCTCCAAATTCGACATGAAAGATCTTGGTGCTACAAACTATTTTTTGGGCATGGAAATTAAAAGAGATCAGGCAAAGAGGAAGCTCTGGTTAAACTAGAGGAAGTATGTCGAGACAATACTACAAAGGTTTAATATGCAGGATAGTAAACCAGTGAAGGTTCCTATTCCTGTAGATGTGAGGTTATCTGTTGAACAGTGTCCCAAGACACAAGAAGAGGAAGAGGAAATATCCCGTGTTCCATATGTAAGTGCAGTCGGTAGCTTGATGTATGCAATGGTCTGTACTAGACCAGACATTGCACATGCAGTGGGAGTATTGAGCAGGTTTATGTCAAAATCAGGGAAGGAGCACTAGACAGCAGTGAAGCGAGTTTTCAGGTATTTGCGTGGCACTAGTGATTATGATTTGTGCTACCAAGGAAGACCAGGATTAGACAGATTGTTGGATATTCATGGCTTTGTTGATGCAAACTGTGTTGGAGATCTAGATCAGAGAAGTTATACAGGGTATGTGTTTAACCTATTTGGAGGTGAAGTTAGTTGGATGAGTAAGAAACAATCTATAGTGGCACTATCAACTACAGAGGCAGAATACATGGCAGCCACTCATGCAAGCAAGGAAGCAGTTTGGTTGTAGAGATTGTGTTCAAGTATGGGGTTAGTACAAGAAGCTATAAGGATAGACTGTGACAACCAAAGTGCAATTTTCTTGGCAAAGAACCCTACATATCATTCAAAGACAAAGCACATTGATGTTCAGTATCACTTTGTGAGGGATATGATAGAAGACAAAAAGGTGTTGCTGGTAAAGGTGGACACTTTGAAGAATATTGCAGATGCATTGAAAAAATCTGTGAGCTTTGAGAAGTTCTCTTGGTGTAGAGAGAAAATGGGCATTTCAGGGCTGGAAAAATGACTAAGCTCTCTTGTGGCCCCCTGTGGAAAGAAAATAACAAGTGGGAGAATGTTGGGTTGTGTTATATTCTTTCCACGTAGTTAACAGGGGGTTTGAGGGGCACCCGTAACCCCACTTTATGGGGTCCGGGGGCTCCGAAAAATTCTAGTTTTGGACCCTATGTTAGGTTGGGCGGACCTACCTATGGTTTTGTGCATGATTTTCGCACATGTTTTTTTTGGACGCAATGGTTTTCGGTCCATGGTATTGGATGCTTCGGCGTGTATAATTATGTATTATAACATTGAAAGGAACATAATGAAAAATCAAGCTGGTAGTCTCAGTTTTCGGATCGAGGGGAAAATTTTTGTGTATACGTGTTTTATGTGTTATGATCTCACATTGTTTATTTTCTGTGTTTTAGAATTCGTATGCAGGTAATTTCTGTACATGGTTAAAATCTACACCTATCCTGCACTGTTAGGAATAGACTGGGCCACCGACATGAACGGAGTCATCAATCTGAAGAAGCGCAAAATGATCTTCAAGAAAAAGTCATTACGCGTAGTAGTCCCATTGGACCCAGCCGAAGGAGCACGCTACACTGAACCAGTGTGTGACGATGAAAGCGACAATGACCTTGATTCTATTTACAAGATAACTGCGCGAGACCAATATTGGGTGAATCTGACTGTAGATGAGAGGATCTTGTAGGAGCGCGAAATCTCCTACACTTCGGATTCAGATGAAGAAGTAAAGCCATGGCAGAATCGGTTGCATGAAGTGACGACGCTGAATTGCAACATGATTGTTAAATCACTACATTGCATGACAACGAAGGCAAGAGAGCTACCGACATATGATGGATTGATAGAGGTGGATGAATTCCTAAGCAAATTTGAAAGCACAGTACTGGAACAGCAGTGGTTCGGTGTGTTGAAATGGGCACTGCGAGCAACACCCACATGATGGTGGGGTACACATCAAGAAAATTTTGAGGACTTGCGTGGATGTAGAAGGATGATGCGCCTACAGTTTGGATGCCCCCAGCTTCGAACGAGAGTTGGGCAGCAAGGACGGAGCAACTTGCGCGCCCACCTATGTTGATGGGTACAGATGTGTGATGTGCAGCCCACTCAAGCACACCCCAAACTAAGGATCAAAAATTTGAACAAGACACAGCAGCAGGAAAGGCGATGCACACCACAAAAATTCCATGTGGAAGCATTCAATAAGGTATGCGGAGTCTTGAACAGGGTTCACTAGACGACACAAACAGATTGGGACCTGCACGTGCCAACGATTCGATGGGCTTATAGGACCATGTGCAAAAACCTGAGTGCGGAGATGACTCCGAAGTTGAGGAATAGAGTCGAGACCATAATTTTGGAGGAAAGGAATCCTCACGCAATAACTCTGACAATTGGGACAGCACACGAGGCCCAGGATGAAGCGATTATGCAACTATGCAAGGGCAAACAGGTGCAGATTCAGGAAGCCATTCGGCGAGGGAACCTTAAGCTTCGTGAACTTGAAGAAGATTAGGTACACCTGAGGAGAAAAGCATGTTAATGGTGCAGATATCGAAAAACTGGAAAATGAAATCACGCAAGCATGTCTCGTCGGTAAACTAAGAAGGACAGGACAAGATACGGATAGCATACTACTGCATTAGAAGATTGTCGCCAAGAATTTGTGCCTCTGCTACCATGGTTGTAACTGCACCTTACTGAACAAAGTAACTAGGGGAGCGCACCGCATAAGGAAGAATGTGTAGTGCTGACTATCGCGAGGATAATTGAGGAGTGCTTGCGAACTAGGCTAGAAGGTGAATTGAAGCCTCGCATAGGTGGTGCGACCACCTGACTATCTATAGGGAGCACAGTCTTAGCGCTCCAAGTAGTTGAAAGAGAGTGCGGGACTATAAAAGAGTCTGTGAGGAAGCTACGCAATAAGGAGGTTACGCGCAGGATCGGCATGTCACAAGGGTCGCACCCGCGCAGAGGGGACTACGCTGTCACGCGGGTAAGCTGTGAAGTGACCGTTGGTGTCACTGTTCATGACAAGATGTCCAATTTAAGAAAAAGAGGAGCGGGCGGTGGGAAATTAAGACACGAAGTCAGAACTATATTTGGGACGATCTACCACCAAGAATGCATTAATGACTCAGAAATGGGGGGAATAGTCAAATTCAAATTTGAAAGACGCTACAAAACTACCAAGGCTAGCCACGAGACAACACTTGTTTGTTTGAGAGCTGAGCTGTTACAGAGAACCCACAGTTTTGAGCGCCAAGCGGTGTTTGAACCCCCAAAGTCGCGAATAGCTACAGACAGCTCGAGCGAGATGACAACTACCAGGAGAGGTGTGGGTTTTTTCAAAAGTACCACCGAGGAAACCACGCAGAGCCCTACGCTGCAGGTGGAGGATGCAGTGGAAATTCCAAAATTGCCTCGGATGTCGAGGCCCAAGATGGATGCATAGGCAGCGGGACCAGTCCGCATGTCCCCGCAAAACCCGTGGTTTGGTAAACTTTCTATGGAAGAAAAGGGCAAGACTGTTAATCTCGAGACAAACGATGAGGAGGAGGACCTCCAAGATTTCGTAGAGGAGATAGAGGCGGATGAAGAAATGGAAGAAGACATCCAACCGGTGTGCATTGCAGCAAAACTGCCCTTGTATGTCCCTTTGTGGAAAGGGAAAGAAAAAGTATCCAAGGATTTGGATGCCGCTAAGAGCACACTCCAAACACCACTCCTCCCAGATGGAATTATGTTTGAAGGTTCGGTTCTAGGCCACATGCCCACGATGAAATTTGAAGATTGGGACCTCGCAGACAGCGAAAAGTTCCCACATTTTGGGACTAGCAAACTCATGAAGTAGAACAAGGAGGGGTCTGTTACAATGCTAGTGATCCAAAATGGATTTTGGATAGACTCCTAAGTCTAAGTGGTCATCATAGAGTAAAAACAAAAGTCCAAGGAAGTTCTTGGAAACAGCCCCATTGGAGAGATCTTTTCCTTCTGAATCTACTGCAAATTGAATGGGCTAAAATGGACTTAGGATGTAGATGTTATTGCATGCAGAAGATGCCCAGTTCTTTGAAAAAAGAGGCAAAAACCCTTAAAAAGGGAAATTGCATCGGAAAAAGGCAAAGGCTAGATTTACGCGAAGGTGAAGGAAACTCCGATCCGCCGATCTGATCAATCGGATCATAGGCAAACAGATATGTGATATCGAGACTTGTATCCACTGATCACCGATCATGTGATCGCTGATCACCGATGATCAGATCGGCAAATCGACATTGGCAATGCACAGAACCCTGGCCGAGTGACATCGCGATCACCGATATCGGTGATCGGCGATCAACGACCCTGTTGTGGCCAGCAACAACCCCCCTTCTTATTTAGTTTTATTTCTAATACTAAATAAGTGGGGACCCTTATCCATAAAATTCAAAAAAATAAATTAGGACTTGTATTTCATTTTTTAAATAAATCCTACTATCATAAAACCTAGGAGAATACCCGAAAATCTTAAAAAGACTTAAGTTTTATGATAAGCGTCGCATCGCAAAAAGGTAATGGATGCCTTCCTACAAGCGGATCCAAAGATTTTGAAACCGTGATGCGAAATCATGCATCAAAAGACACTCATCGCATCGTGTGCCTCAAACATCATTTAAGCTGAAATGCATCAAACCGCTGATATGCGATTGCGCATCTCGCAAATCGCACTTTACAAAAAACACATTGTAACAAATGATTGCCACACGCAATAGATTTGTGATATTGTGATTTGCGATATTGCGATCTGCGATATTGCGAAGCAAATCACAAAATCACCTTATCACAAATCTACAGGGCTCGTTATTCAAAAAATCTTTTTCCATAAACTGATGCCCAGTCATGTGCGTTAATGTTAATTAATGAGTTAGTTGGAAATCATTATTGAAATATGGCTTTGATATGATCGAGGATCCATTTCACGTAGGGTGATATATTCTATATGTTTTCAGCATTTAAACCTTTCCCGTCACCTTTTTCTTATCATTATTCTTGCCTCATTTGTAAACTACAGGAGCAAAGAGCAGGGAGGTGTACATAGCAGTGTTTAGAATATTATGGGAAAGAAGGGTAAAGCTCCGAGTTTTGAAGATAAAGAGATTACGCCCTTATACACAGACACCACCTGTAACAAAGATGTTAGTATTACTACTTGGGAAGGCATGTACAGTCTACTCGAGGAAGAAAATCCCAAGGTAATGGAGATTACAGCTACTGTTGGTTCACACGGGTCATCTGAGGCGTCTATTACAGAACTAGCATGTTCGTTCTTGCACCGGATAGCGACGAGGCCCAAATTCTCTCATACACGGACATGGTCAAGTGGGTACTGGATAGTGTTGATATCACGAATAAACAATTTAGGACTCAGAGCCAAGAACTTACGAAGTTGTTCTTTCCACAAAATTTAAGGTTTATATCCTCTCACAAAAAGACGCGCAAGAGGCGAAAAATAGCACCAGGGAAGCCTGGATCAAGGAATGGAGGCAGTTTCTGATGCGCGATTAGCGCCATCGCCAGGCAAAACCCCTCGAGAAGGAAAGCCTCTAACCGCTCAGTCGCCTCTAAGCCCAGAAATTTGTAGGAAAAAATGCTAAAGGCAAAAGGCAAAACTTGGACTCAAAAACCAGTGGTATTTATCAGGAATATCTTCAAGTAGTATGTAAATATCTACCAAATGTACAACATCTACAGACAAGCTGGAGACAGAAGGCTCAAGAAAAAGAAGAGTCCATCAAAAGGTTAACCAAGTTGAATTGGGATTCTTACTAGACATACTTGGTAAAACCACACAGCTAGTGCATGACTCTCAAATGTATCATTAATTCTGCTAAGAAGATGGCGCCAGCTCTTACCGATTATGTTTTCGCAAGACAACTAAAGTCGGAAGTCGGCTAGCCAACTCTCCTCAAGCAAATGCTGAATGCTTGCGACTACAAGGAACATATACATAGATAGTTAGTTGTCAGTTTTAGTTTTAGATTTAGTTTTAGTTTTAGTTTTGCTTTATTTTTGCCTAAAATGAGGACAGTCATTTAAACCGTATCCTACATTTTTGTAATAAATTATTTTTAGATTTAGTAAGTAGTATTTAAACCCTTTTCATGCATTTAGAGAAGGGTCCTGAAATTTATCAAAAACTTGTCCTCAGAACATGCACTTTTGCACCCTCCGAGGAGGTTTTGATGAATGAATGGAACAGGATTTATTGATATCTGCATTTAATATCTACTACTGATGTTGCACTTTTGTACTCTTAGTAGATGTTGAATTAAGAAGAGATAGATAATTATTGTTGGAGCTCATGAGTAGAACTTGTTATAAATGGTACTTTTATCTCTTAACAAATTCTGCTTATATGTTATGGTGATTTTCATGTTCAGTTATTTATGTATGAATGCCTGAATTCTTGAGCTATCATTTGGCACTTCTGTACGGTGATAGCTATTTATTTATGCTTAATATATGAGTGACAAATTATGCGATATGTTTTTCACAACTGTTCAGCTAACTTTTTATACGAAACAGTTCATCTTTATTGAATTCTTTTCTTATAGTGATTGAATGATCTTTATTACCAATTGCTGTAGAAACTATTTTAGATCGCATAATTGAAAGATCAAATCCTAAGGTAATTTTAGAATTAGATATTTCTGTTTATTAGAATACAATTTCATGTCGTTAAGTTAGACTTAGGATAAAAGCATTTTACTTAGAAGTTATTAGAAAGGAAATATCAATTCTCAACACACACACACATAAATTGGGAAACTGGTCCCATATCCCCAGTCAAACCCACTACACCAAATGGAAAAGGAGCTGCTAAACAAGGTCCAGACCGGGTGGGTATCCCCCTTGTTGTAGACCCTATTTTCAGGGCTTCAACATATTTGGCGCTAGAAGGAGGGCCTCTGAACTATGAATGGCAAGTAAATCTAAATCTAAATACCATTCTGAGAGTAAATCACCCTCACCATCTCCCTCGACTTCTCCATCGCATTTAGAATCTTTAAATATTGAGCGAGAAGTCAATAGAACAACAACCACTGCCACAAACCCGAATATTTCAGAGAAATCTACTATTCAACCTCCTGAAGTTGAATCTTTGATCCATAAACTTCAGCGATTTTCAATATCTCCTCATTTAAAATCTAAAAAATCTTAAGGTAGTGTGACTTCGCAATATAATCCTTCTCATCCCTTTACCAGATTGCAGAGTGAAAAATT
This sequence comes from Pinus tabuliformis, assembly GCA_031772625.1. Taxonomy (NCBI): domain Eukaryota; kingdom Viridiplantae; phylum Streptophyta; class Pinopsida; order Pinales; family Pinaceae; genus Pinus; species Pinus tabuliformis. The sequence continues at coordinate 484,042,529 of CM062820.1, forward strand.
TGGTATCGAACCAACTCAATTACCTCTACCTACGAGGAAGAGAGCAAGGAAATCACGTAAAGGGTCTGATAGTGAGACTCTTTCGTCATGATCATCCATTTCAACCTCTCCACCGCGAAGTCAACCATCCACTCCTCCACTTCAAATTATCGTCCACCAGACCACTGGAACTTCGATATCTCCTTCTCAATCATCTGGAATTGTAATATCTTCATCTTCCCAAGTGCGGGGATCATCTTCTATGCTTTTCTCTATTAGTAGTTCAACGATGGCCCAAACTCTATGGAATAATCCAGGGGCAATCTTAATGCTTGCGCCCTTGAGTCAATTACCGGCCCATCCAAAAAAATGGCTGCCTAAGTTTAATCTTGAAGCAGGCATGCTAGCAAAGAACACATAAACAACTTTATGTTATCCATAAATCTCAATGGGGTTACTAATGAAGACGTTGTCATTCAGCTCTTTCCTTACACTTTGCAAGTAGCAGCCGGATCATGATATTTCTCATTACCATCTGGATCTATCACTAGTTGGGATATTTTCCAAGAACAATTCTTGACTAAGTTCGGCGATGACAGGTCCACTGCGACACTGATCAATGACCTGTCTAACCTTAGGGTTGAATCAAGGGAACCTGTCAAATATTTTAACTCGCATATTAATAAAATTTTGAACAAAATTCCTACCGCCTCCAAGCCTAGCGAAGAAGTTCAAAGTGAATGGTGCATATCTGCTCTACCATCAAACATAACAATCTTCGTTGATAGAGCTAACAAAACAACTTTAGCTGACAATATGAAGGAAGCAATAGTGGTAGAGAAACGTATCATAGCCTCAGAAAAGAAAAACGTCGTTGACCAAAGACCCATTTGATTTAGAGGGATTGCAAAAAGTTTTGAAAACCATGTCTAACGAAATGGTTGACATAAAGAAACAAGTAGCAGAGACTTCTTCTAAAAAGCCTTATAAGCCTTATAGAATAAATCCTTCAACTAATTCAAAGCCTCCTAATGCTATTACTAATGTTGAATCAGAAGAAGAAGAAGAGGAAATTTCCAACGAAGAGCCTACTAATGAAGAAGAAATTGTAGAAGTACAGGGAATGTGGGATTTTATCCTCCCAAACGAAGAGGATCAAGAGGCATCACCAGTCAGTACTAAAAGTAGAAATCAGCTTGATCCTCCTCAACCTACTCCTAAGCCGAAGAGCGCAAGCTCAATGACTAAGGATAAATTCGTAGCTAAGAAAACGTCACCCAAAGTGACTCAAATAAGCCCAGTCCAAACAAATTCACCAACTCCATCTAAAACACTAATTATTTCTGATGAGATGGAGTATAATATCATAGAAGACATGAAGAAGACTAGGGCTAACATTACTTTTTATGAATTGAGCAAGTTAAAACATCAACAAAAGCTCATTTTGAAAGAATTGCACGCAATACCAGTTGCACCTCTGCCCGCTACTGTAATCTTGCAAGCTTCCCATGAGATGGGAAGACCTCCAAATACTGTGACTAGTAAAGTTGATCCTAATGACGTCGCTCTAATTGGAGGAAGGTCAAGATCTGATACTCCGCCATTTCGTCTTACTTATGAAGTTTTCAATAAAAATTTGCATAATTGTTTAGTTGATTCAAGAGCTTCAGCCAATATCTTACCTAAATCAATATGTGCAAAGTTGAACTTCAACCTCAAAAATCTGCAGTGTGCATAGTTCAACTAGATCGGTCCCAGGTTGAAGTAATCGGAGAACTAAATCAGGTTACCATAAGGCTGTCATCTAATCCAAAGGTATGTCAAGTTATCGATATTTTAGTTGCAGACATTCCATAATTCTATGGCTTAATTCTTAGCAGGGATTGGTCTGAAAAGCTTCATGGATATTTTGCAACTGATTGGTTGCATATGTGGCTGCCTTACAATGGAAAACCAAATCAAATAAAGGTTGAGCGAGAAAGGCATAAAAAATACATAGTAACAGAATTGGAAGGAGAAAATGAACTTGTAGCATACAACAACAATATAATTGGCAACTATTATGTTGATTCTTTCTTAGGAAATTTCAATGCTCATACCTCGCCTTATTTAGAACATTCTATTTTATCTCAAGTATAAAACTTTTCTCAAACAGATAGTTCTAAATGTGCTGATTTCATAGATAATCCTGTAAATAAATCTTTATTTTGGAAGTTATTTTTTGACGGTTCTAAGTCTAACGATGGAGCAGGAGCAGGATGCATATTAGTTAGTCTAGAGGGAAACAAAATTATGTTAACTTGCAAACTCGAGTTCAATTGTACCAATAATACTGCAGAATATGAGGCTTTAATCCAAATATTATACAAAGCAATCGGACTAGATATCAAGTATCTACAAGTTTTTGGAGATTCTGAGATTGTAATTAGACAAGTACGAAATACTATACATTGTCTATCAGGTCATTTAAAGCATTATCAATATTTAGTACAAGATCTGACTGGACATTTTATAGCATTCAATATTTCATCAATTCCCGGACTCCAAAATGCTAGTGTTGATCTCTTGGCAAACGTAGCTTCCAAGCTCATTCCCTCAGAAGACTTTAGCCTAGATAGATTCTCAATTGAATTAATTTTTAGACCCTCGATTCCTTATAACATTACCAATTGGAGAATTTTTAATGATGATCCTGATATTGTAAGCTTCCTCACATCGGAGGGATCTTACAATAATCAGATTATAGATGAAGACCAACATGAAAAACAATTGCAATAAGATAGCACTAATAATGCTATGCCAAAATCAGTAGTCAAATTGGAAGACTTATATGATTTGAAAGACCGATTCAAAAGATCTACCAATTCAAAACTTCGAAGTTCAACTTTAAACTATGAATTAGTAAATCTAGGAACTGATACCAAGCCACAAAATATCAATCTAGGTCTTGGCCTAGCCCCTGAAGAAAGATTAGCATACGTTCGTCTCTTGAAACAATACAAAAGTGTCTTTGCCTGGAACTATGATGAACTTAATACTTACGACACTTCTATCATTCAGCATACGATCCCAATGATAGACGATGAAAAACCTGTCCAACAAAAGCTGAGAAAGATCCATCCTAACCTAGAAAACCAGATTAAATCTGAGCTCAATAAGTTATTGAAAGCCAAAATCATTTTTCCCGTTCGACATTCTAAATGGGTTTCCAATATGGTTCCCGTTAGAAAGAAAAACGGAGATATTAGAATTTGCATTGACTTTCGAAATCTTAACAAAGCCTACCAAAAGGATAATTTTCCTTTGCCTCCCATGGAGCAAATATTACAAGCAGTTGTAGGATCAGAATTAATGTCCTTTTTGGATGGTTTCTCTGGCTACAACCAAGTTTTGGTCCACCCTGATGATCAATTAAAGACTACATTCAGAACCAAATGGGGCACTTATGCATATCAAAAGATGCCTTTTGGTCTGATTAATGCTGGCACCACATTTCAAAGGGCCATGGACATTGCATTTAAGGGATTAGTAAAAAAATCAGTAGTAATCTACCTAGATGATATAACTGTATATTCCAATAAATGAGGTAATCATCTTAGAGATTTGAAAAAAATCTTCCAACGTTGCCAAAGGTACGGAATTTCACTTAATCCAAAAAATTCCTTTTTCGCATTAAGTGAAGGAAAACTTCTTGGATTTATAGTGTCAAAATCTGGAATCCATATTGATCCCGACAGAATCAAGGATATTTCTGAAATACCCTTGCCTCACAATAAGAAAGCTATGCAATCCTTCCTTGGCCAAATTAATTTTGTAAAGAGATTTGTTCCCGAATTTTCAAGGATCGTATCTCCCTTACAAGCAATGTTTAAAAAGAATCCAATATTTAAATGGGGCCAAGAAGAATATGAAGCATTCAATCTGATTAAACAAGCAATTGTAAACACCCCATCTTTAGCCACTCCAAATTTCTTCGATCCTTTCATTTTATATACATTTGCCTCTAATAGATCATATGCTGCAATACTCACTCAAGAAAATCAAGATAAGACGAAAGCCCCAATTGCCTTTTTCAGTTCAAATATACAAGGGGTCGAATTAAATTATTCTGATGTCAAGAAGCAAGCTTACGCTGTTTTCAAAGCGATCAAACATTTCATACCCTTCTTACTTAAAACCCATACAAAAATCATTGTGCCATTTTCAGTGGTAAGAAATCTTTTAGTACAGAAAGATGTGGGTGAAAAGAGAGCAAATTGGGTTACTGCTTTACAAGAATGCGACGTCATAATTAAACCAGAAAATATTATAAAAGGTCAAGGCTTTTGTAAAATGATGGCTGGAGCATTGCTTATTTCCGAAATATCGTCTTCAAAAGTACAAATGTATGACGTAAGTCTAAACGATATTGAATCATTGTACGCTGATATCATGTTTTATCTAAAGAATAGATATGCTCCTTCAAACTTAGATTAAACAAATAAAAGAGCCCTAAGGTTGAAGGCTAAGCAATATCAGCTCGTAAACGATGTACTTTTTAGGATGAGTTATGATTTTGTTCTCCTTCGATGTCTTGAGAAAGTTGAAGCTGAAAAAGTGTTGCAGGAACTCCATGATGGACTGGCAGGTGGACATTATGCTAGAGATACTACAACACATAAAATCTTGCGCACAGGATACTATTGGCCTACACTATTTAAAGATGCGCATAGCTACGTAAGGAAATGTCAAGTTTGTCAAACTACTACTGGAAGACAAAAAGAAACCATCATTGCCTTTGCAACAAGTCAATATTCATCAACTTTTTGATCAATGGGGATTGGATATAATAGGTGAGATCGTTCCTCACTCTTCTAAACAACATAGATATATCCTTACAGCTACAGATTATTTTACTAAATGGGTAGAAGTAGTTCCTCTCAAGACAACTAATGCCAAACACATCATTGATTTCATAGATCAGTTCATAATCACCAGGTTTGGTTTACCCTCTGCATTAATGTTTGAAAATGCATCGTATTTTTTTGGCAATGCTATGACTGAATTTGCTCTCAAAAGAGGTTTTAAGCTTAAATACTCTGCCAATCATTACCCACAAGGGAATGGATTAGCTGAATCAACAAATAAAAGCTTAATTAGAATCATTAAGCGAACCATTGATCAAACTCATAAGAATTGGCACAAATCTTTAACATACGCCCTATGGACAGACCAAATAATGCAGAAAGCCTCCATTGGCACAAATCTTTAACATACACCCTATGGGCAGACCAAATAACGCAGAAAGCCTCCATTGGCACTTCTCCCTTTAATTTGGTTTATGGGAAAGAAGTGGTCCTTCCAACTCATCTAGCGATACCTTCTTTGGCCTTAGTTCAATATATTGATGAAACACCAACTTCTTCCTTACAACTAAGGCAGCTGCAAATCCTGAAGCTAGAAGAGCAAAGAGAACAGGCTAAAATAACTCATGCTCATCACCAAGCATTAGTAAAAGCTTCTTTTGACTCAAACATGATATCTAGAAAATACTTTCAGATAGGGGATCTAGTTTTAAAATGGGATAAGGCTCATGAGGAGAAGGGCAAACATACGAAGTTTCAACGAATGTGGCTTGGCCCTTTCCAAATCACAGAAATCGTAGGTCCATCTACCTTTATGTTACAGGATTTAACAAGAAGGAGAGAATCTTTACCTGTTAACGGACAAATCCTCAAAAAATACTTTCCATAGGAGATCATTCTTCTATTTTTGTAAATTAGCTTTTCCTTTATTTTGATAATAAAACCAGTTGTAAATGGTTACATTTGGAATTCACGAAAAGACTAGAATTTCTTTTAAATTTTGTTTTTTCACTTGTATAAATAGGACTGATTTAGAAAATTGAACATTATTATTGAAAGATACAATCAAAGGGCTATAAGCTTGAAAATGATACTAGTTTCAACCTTGTAAATTTTGATAAAAAACGACCTTTAGTTGGAATTTGTTTTATATCAATCAAATGAAAAGTATCAATAACAAAACGAAGATTCTTTGTAGAAAGGTTCTTTCCAAAAACTCTACAATTGTCGTCCAGAGCTATTCTTAAGGAAACAATGACTTCCTCCCCACCTAGGGAATTACAAGCTTCAAGGAATAATCCAGCAATACACTTTAACTTAAAGAATAAGAGGTCTCATCACGAGCTGACTTATCACAATCATAGATATTATAACTTGCTGACTTTGCCAAAACTGCATACCACAACAGGGCAATGACTCGAGATTGTTGCAATCAAAAGACAAGGGGTCTCATCACAAGCAAGCTTGTTCAGCAAAGTTATAAATCAAGTGAGTGGCACTGTCATAATTTGGCTACAAAACCAAGGCATTGTTCTTTAAGGATTAAAAGAAAATAAAAGAAATAAGTGTGGATATGGATTTCCCTTAGAAAATCGTACATTTCCCCAAGTAGGATATAGGATCATTGCTGGGTAACAGGTAACCCTGTCGAGGCTATAAACGCCTGCAGGCAGTAGAGGCTCTACCTACGACAAATGAGTATATTTAAAACTAATTTACAAAGAAGCCTTTGTTTTTATCTTTATAAACTAAGTAATGACTGATGTAGATACAATGACTAGCTATAGGAAGTAAAAAACTAAAGTTAACATAGAAGAAACAAACTATCATTGACAGCTGAGAGCATGGTGTAATTTATCTTTCTATAATAAAGTTTGATTTTCTGGAAATTTCTGTTTTGGAAGTTTAGAAAATTAAAAAGAAAAGCAGAGATAACTGGTTCTTCCAAGTGAATCACCAATTGTTGTGGCCAGGAACAACCCCCCCCTTCTTGAGATTTGAATAAAGTGAAAAGAACCTCTAGTTAAGTTTCTATCATAATTACTTAGTCGGATTGGAACCGATAGCTGTAATGGACGCCGCGCCCCCGACCGCCTCTGCAACCCTAAGTTTCTTTCTTCCTGTCGACAGGAAGGGCAGTCCAAGCCGGGAGGATGCGCCGCATGGGGCTCTGGCCTGCTCTTGGCCCCTTCTCGCGACCACACCTGCAAAGCACCTCGATTTTGGAGGTCGGGAGTCTTTTAACCTTGGATTATTCAAGGATATTGAAGCGCTCCTGCTCACTGTATATCAAGCCAAGGACTGCCGCCTCCAGAAATGCGCGGAAAGGCAGGAACTGCCGCAGGGACTGCCGCCTCCAGGAATGCGTGAAAAGGCAGGGACCGCTCATTGCAGATCAAGCCAAGGACTGCCGCCGCCGGTTCCACTGAGCGATAGTCAATGGAAGAACAGGGCAGATAAAGGAACAGAGTGCGAGGCCCTTATACCGCTCCGCCCCTTTTCTCTTGCAATAACCAGAATCGATCTCACTCTCCGAAGCAAAGAGCCAAAGATTCAAACTCGGACATCTATATTCACCTCATTCCTTTTTTGCGGAAGGCATGCTCCAGATCTCAGATCTGATGTAAGCAAGCAACGCTTTTGCTTCTTGTTTTTGATGGGCATGCGCGCAGAAGTTTCAAGGCAAGCAGCACACATCCTCTGCACGCCGAGTCCTGCTACAGCCATCGCTCCAAGACCGGTAAATCTGATTTGCTGGAAGCAGATCCATCCATTGAACCAGCCAAACCGATCTGAAGAGACACAGGCATTTCAGATCCAAATCAAACTTATGAGCAAGACGATGATGCAATGGGTTCACGCAACCGATCTGGTGCAAGATCTCCTGCAAGAACTCGAACGTCGGCTAAAGATCCCCTCATCTTATCTCAGGCTGCTATATCAGGGTAAGCAACTCATGAATACTCTTCCTCTTTCCTTCTACAGCATTCACAAGGACGCTTCTATTGGGATTTCCTTTCGGTTAAGAGGAGGGTCCTTTGGGCAAACCTCCTCTGCCCCCTCTTTTTCTTATAAAGATGCAGCTTGCAAAAATGATGGCCAACCTCAAACCTCTTCGAAATCTGCCCATCCAAATGGGGCTCCAAAACAGTTTCTGGTAGACAAATCAGAGGAAATTCCTTGTATCAACTGCTCTCATCCAGAGCTTGAAAATCGCTTCCAAACATTTGCTGAATCTGCACTAATATGCAGATTTAATGGGCTTTGGCCTCGCACAGCAGAGCTATATCAATGGATCCATGACTCTTGGACCAAAAAAAGCAAGATCTACCTATGCTCAAAAGGATTCTTCATTGTGGTTTTTTACTCAGATGAAGACTACCAAAAGGTCTTAACAGGAGGCCCTTGGTTCTGGGGCTCAGCTGGGCTTTTTCTCACCCCTTGGTTTCCAGAATTTGACCCTTCTACAGCAATTATCTCCAAGATTCCCATTTGGGTCAGGCTTCCGAATCTTCCGGCACATCTATGGCATTACTCTGTCTTCCTAGCCATTGGAGACACTTTGGGACGTTACCTAGCTACAGATATTTCCAGAAAGGATAATGGTCTCTACACTTATGGCAGACTGTGTGCTGAAATAGATATCAGCAAAGGACTGCCGGATCAGATCAATCTCAAGATGGGAGATTTCCACTGGACTCAATCATTGGATTACGAGAATACAGCCTTCCGTTGCCGACATTGTAATCAAGCCGGACACCTCCAAAGTACTTGCTCCCAGTTCCTCGACAAAAAGAAGAAACTGAATCGCAAGCCCAAATCCAAGCGCTGGAATCCTTGTGAGCCACCATGTCGTATGAACGATTTAGAATTCTCCAGCTCGGATGAGGAGGAAACCAAAGCAGACGGGCAAGATGATGAGACTCCGATGGACGCTCCCTCGGTCGTCCCGGCAGCCCCATCTGACCCTCAGATTTCTCAGAAACGGACTCATTCTTCCTCCTCAGACTCTGACAAGGATATTCCGCAGCCAGTGCAGAATAGTCTGCAACTTGTAATGGCTCAGCCAAATTCCTCGGGGTGGGTCAAAGTAAGCAAGAAAAAAGGAAAAAAATGCCGGGTGGTAGGAGCTGACCCCTCTGGGTAGTTTTCTCTGCTCATTTCTTTCTTCTGCTTCTCAGTGTTCTCTTGTTTGTTTGCTAAGGAGCGAGGTGGAGAGCCTTCCCCATTGGCTCCCTCGCTTTTTGCTTTGCTTGTTCGCAAGCCTGCTTGTACTATATTTTCCTTCCTAATAGAATTAGTCTTTATTCAGAAAAAAAAAAAACAACCCCCCCTTCTTATTTAGTTTTATTTCTAATCCTAAATAAGTGGGGACACTTATCCATAAACTTAAAAAAAAAAATTGGGACTTGTATTTCCTTTTTTGAATAAATCTTACTATCATAAAACCTAGGAGAATACCTGAAAATCTTAAAAAGACTTAAGTTTTATGATAAGCGTCACATCACAAAAAGGTAATGGATGCCTTCCTACAAGCGGAATCCTAATATTGTGAAACTACGATGCGAAATCACGCATCAAAAGACCCTCATCGCATTGCATGCCTCAAAAATCACTTAAGCTAAAATTCCTCAAACCGCCGATATGCATAATTCAGTGAACTGCTGCGGGTCTTGGAGCTGAGAGATACCCCTTTGCGCCAGGGTGTTGATTTGAAATTGTAGCCATTGGTCTCTCAGGTACAGGCCATAGGATTTGGCCGGCTGTCTGCATTTTATAGCATCCATGGCCCAACTGGCCATGCAGGCCAATTGTGCCTCTTTCTGTTGCAGCTGTTGTTTGAGAGCTTGCACCTCAATTTGTGCTTGCATCTCTGTTTCCTGTAGATGCATGGTTGGCTCCCCAAGACCGATGTGCAGTTCCTTTTTGCCTTGCTGTTCTACTATGGTGTCCCCGGAGGATGTACCTGTTCCTGTCCTCAGCTCCTGTAGCTGCAATCTAAGCTTTTCATTTTCTTCCTGTAGGAACACTCGTTGGCAATTTGCCATGTGTTTAGCCATGGCTAATTCCCTTCTGGCCTCCTTGAGTTGCTCCTCCAAGGGACCTATGTCCGCCACACCTTTTGATTTGCCTATTTTCATCCACGTGTGTGTACATACTCTCTCTTCCTCCAATGCAAAGAACAGTGGCACAGTGAATTTCTGTGGTATAATTTTGCCAGCTTCCAAGAAGTTATAATATGAGCTCAGACTTGGCTGAGGGCTAGGCTCCGGGATATGCTCTTTTTCTTCTTCTCTTGGTGGCTCTACCTCGCCCTCCCTTGGTGGTGATGAGGGTGCTTCCCCTTCCATTCTCTCTGTTTCCTTAAGCCGGGCTAAGGTTTCCTGTAGAGCAGCTTCAGCATCCTGTAGCCGGGCTTTTGAAGCCAATTGGTCTAACCTCTCTTTCCAAGTGGTTGTTTTTGGGCTCCCCCTCTCATAGTTGACTGATATCTTCGAGGGGGACCTCTCCTTGGGCGAAGTAGGGGCATCCTCGATAGTGATTAGGCTGTTGGACGGAGGCTGTGGCTTGCCCGTCTTTATTCTCACACTTCTCCTAGCTTTAAAATACAGAGGGGCCTCCCTCTTTCTCTTTTCCTTGGGCTTAGGAGGTGTACTGAGGGCGGCCAGCACAGCTGTTGCCTCCCTTGCAAGAACATCGGCTTTCTTTTCCCTTGGTTTTCTTTTCTCAGGGCTTCCTGTAGAAAGCCCTTTTTCAGCTGATTTCGGGCTTCCTGTAGAAGCCGGTTTCGGTTTTCCTGTAGGAGCAGGTGGCACCACTTTAGTTTGCTTTGCTGAGGGTGTTTTACCTTTTGACTTGGTCGAGGCTGCTGTCGAGGTGCCTTTGCTGATGTGGACCTGCTCAGTCTTGTCCACCCTGCTTTGTAATCTCTTCTCTCGGGGTGTTAATATGGGTGCTTCCTTTTTCTCCTTGGCACCCTTTTTCTCTTGTTTCTCCTTTTGCTCTGTCTTTGGTGCTTTGGCCGTGAGTCTCTGGCCTTTTTCTTTCTTTCCTGCGGGTACTGACTCCTTCTCCTCGCTGCTGGAGGAACCAAGCTCTTCAGTCAACATTTTTATATTGCCATCCTTGGTTAATTTTCGGAAGGCTTCCCATGAGAGAGGGACTTTGTATGTGTGGAGTGAATCCTCCACAAGGAGCTTAATGAGCCCGTGATGAGCTACCTGGTCTGGTGTGTCGTCCCTCAACTTGGTGGCACATTCAGTCATAGACTGCAATAGAAAGTAGGGAATGCTTAATTTGTTCTCTGCAGGTAGGTCCATCTGATGCCTCAATTCTGTGAGTAACCGAAAATGGTACCCATACACAATGCTAAACCGACCTTCGCAGGTGATGTATTTCATGATTTGGAGGCTGACATCGCTCCACAGTGACAGTAGGCTAGTCCTGCGAACCCCGTTCTTATCTTCTGAGAACTGCTCCTCTGGTGGAAAGAATTCTTTCTTAGCCTGTTGGCCTAATTTCCTCTCTTCTTTGTCCCATGGTACTCCCATTGGGAGCTCGGTAACTTGGCTGATGAACTGTGGGGTGAGTCTAAGACTCAAACCCCTGAAATTGATGGTGGCTAATGTCTTTGATTTCGGCTTCAGAGCCCGCAAGAACTCCTCTGCCACCTCATCATCATACCCCTGCAATTTGTCGCAGAACGACATCCATTGAGCGCGGGTGAACAGCTCCACCACCTCAGGGTTCTCTCTTAGTTTCTTAGAGTCAGTTGGTTCCTTTCTGATGAACCCACCCGGCATGGTGAAAAACTGCTACATTGGCTGGAGGTGGCGAATGCAACAAACTAGCCTTTTGGGACAGAGCCACGCATACAATTCACGAAAACTATCTCTAGATGAGTTTCAACAGAGCTTTAATTACAAATTATATCCTGTAGGAGACTTTACATACACCCCGACGACAATTCATGCAAACGGCATACAATACTTGCATTCCTTTACGAGTAGACTGTAGAACGTCGACTCTGCCACCCTCGAAACCAATTGCATGGGAGGCAAGGTTCAAGCTTACCTTTTTAATTCGCCACCTTTGACGTGAAGAGCCCAATTTTCCCGTGGCAGCGAGCTTCCTGTAGAAGAAGCTTTCCTGTAGAAACAGCGCACGGGTTCTGGAGAACACTGCAGTGGTTCTGCGCTCTCTGTGCTGCTTAACAGATGTTCGAACGGCCGAAGACTTGGAGTGTCGAGCTTCAGAGGAATCCGAATGCTCACTCGATTTTCAAACGGCTGATGATAAATGCGTGGGGTGGCAATCTAGTCGATAGATTTGAATTCGGCAGAATCCGTGGCGCGGGGGTGAGCTGTCCCTGCCGGACCGTTGGGTGACATCACTTAATCATTCTACTGCAAGTTTCCTGACTGCCGCATCATTCCCCGCAGATCCGCCGCCGCCATTTCTGTTAAAACGCGCTTCTCCCCGACTGGATGGCTCTCACGTGTGCACTACCCGTTCCTTTTGCCACGACCACCGTTTACACATCCGACTAGACCATCTGACTGGTCGACGTGGCCAGTCGAATGGCCATACGACCGCTCAACCCATTCACTTCACACTTGCAAACATTTCAAAGTAAAACTCATGTAATTCGACGGAAGAAAGGGCGAGGCACTTACCTGTGCGGCCGCGACATGATTCTTCAGGCTTTTGGACGACGATGACTAGATTTGTTTGTTGCTGCTTAATTGCACAGGCCCGGAGGTTCCTCTTCACAGGCTGCTGACGATGAAGCTTATGATTCGGCTGCATGTGCCTGCGTTATCCTTGCATGTTGCAGGCGATGGAATGGTGTACACTCTAGTTGGCTTAACTGTTACGGGACTCCTGCAGGATGTCCTGTAGCAGTTTTTCCTCCTCGGGTGCATGCTGAACGATGAAGACAGTGGCATCACGATCACGCTCATAGGGCCCTTGGATAGCTTTGATGGGTATTTCATGGCACCTCAGCATCTTTTTTCATTTAAACATCGCTTCCTCTTGATAACTCAATGATTTGTTTTGATTGTGCAGGTACTTTTATTGCATGTCAACTGGGGTGGTAGCAGAAGGTGACAGCAGTGTGTGATGGAGGAAATAGTAGCTTGCATGCCTCCGTGTCGAACCTTGGTCATTAGATCTCCCCACATAATGAATTCTGGGCCGTCCCGAACTTCTACAGGAAGTTTCCTGTAGAAATACAGAACTTCCTGTAGAAAGTCTGCACCTTCCTGTAGAAGACTAAGCAGTGATGAAATCGTGCCCATACCTTGGAGAAGATGAGTGTTTTTGGAGGAGGTGCTGGTGAGGTCTCCTGGCAGCATGATAAAGATCCTTGGCTTTGAGTTGAGAGACCTCCTCTCCTTCATAGAATACCTGCAACCTGCATGCATTGCCACATTATAAACTTGTTGTCCCTGTCTTTTTTGCTTATTGTTTTTTTTTCTCTTCTTCTTTTTCTTTTTTTTTTTGAAAGATAGCAGGGGCGCCTCAATGAGGTTTTCACCCTTGCCATCTACCTTAAGTGCCTCAGAGAGGTTTTTACTCAAGGATCTTTTTCAAATCTTTTTTTTTTTTTGAAAGACAATAGGGGCACCTCAATGAGGTTTTCACCCCTACCACCTGCCTTGGGAGCCTCAGAAAGGTTTTCACCCAAGGATCTTTATTATTTTTTTTCTTTTTTTATTTTTTTATTTTTTTATTTTTTTTTAGATCTTTCAGGGTATGCCCAAAGCAGAGGCAGAACCCTTCTCTATGACCAACACTGATTTCTCCATAGTTTTGATGAACTCTTGTCTTGAGAGAGGTTTCCTGTAGATCTTCAATCGATGCCCATTGACAAGCATGGGGATGGATTCCTCATCAATGGTCTGAATAAGAACAGATCCATTGTCATGACATTTTTCCACTGCATATGGTCCCAACCATCTGGTTCTCAGCTTCCCCTTGAAATATTTGTGCCTGGAGTCATACAACAGCACCCAATCTCCTGGCTGGAATTGCTTGTCATTGAGGTTTTGGTCATGCCACACCTTTCTCTGAAGTTGAACCACTTTTGAGTGAAGTAGGGCTTGCATTCGGTGCTCATCCAGTCCATTCAGCTGCAATAACCTTTCTTGTTGGGCGTGGCTGAGATCTAGGTCCAGCTGAGCTGCCAACTTCAAAGTGTTGTATTCAAATTCAATTGACAGCAAAGCTCTCTTCCCATAGACCAGCTCATAAGGTGTGAAGCCGGTTGTGGTCTTCCAAGTGGTGTTGTAAGCCCATGTGGCCTCAACCAGGCGATCTGCCCAATCTTTCCTACTGCTGCTCACTACCTTGGTCAGAATCCCTTCCAATGCTCTATTGGTGACTTCCACTTGCCCATTTGCCTAAGGATGATAGGGGGTGGAAGTCCTATGCTTGATTTTGTGATGAGCTAGCAGGTCTTCAATTAGGTTGGATGTGAACTGGCTTCCTTGATCGGTGACTAGCTCTCTTGGGTAGCCAAATTTGTAAAAGATGTTTTCTCTTAAGAACTCAGCCACCTTTTCTTCTGTTGCCGCTTTGATTGCCTTAGTTTCTGCCCACTTTGTCAGGTAGTCAGTGCACACAATGATGTAAGACCTTTACCTCGAAGGAGGGTTGATTGGACCCACAAAGTCCATACCCCACTTCTCAAATGGCTCAAGAGTCACTTGAGGTTGGAGAGGCATCTCATCCCTTTGAGTCAGTTTCCCCATTCTTTGGCATCGGTCACATTGGCTGATATACCTTCTGACATCTTGATGAAGTGTGGGCCAATAGTAGCCTGCCTGCAGGATTTTGAAGGCAGTCCTCTTTGCTGCAAAATGTCCTCCACAAGGCCCATCATGACAGGTGAGGAGGATATCAAAGACTTCCTCCTCCCTTACACAACACCTTAAGATCTTATCAGGGCCAAGCTTGAACATGTTGCCCCCGATCCAAGTAAATAAGGCGCTTTTTCTGATGATTCTGCTCTTCTCTCTTGAGGATAGGTGCGGAGGGAACTATGTTGAAACAAGGTAGTTTGCTATATCAGCAAACCATGGAGAGAGTACTGAAATAGCAAACAGATGTTCATCGGGCATCTGGTCATCCACTGTTCCATCCTCATCTGCAGATAAATCCAATCTAGATAAAAAGTCAGCAACAACATTTTCTTTACCTGGTTTGTCAACGATAGTCAAATCAAATTGCTGCAACAAAAGTAACCATCTAATAATACGAGCATTCACATCTAGTTTATTCATTAAATATCTAATTGCAGCATGATCAGTATGTACAAATGTTTGATAGCCAGTGATATAATGTCGGAACTTGTTCAGTGCATGGACTACAGCCAAGAATTCTTTCTCGGTTACAGTGTAATTCAGTTCTGCTTTGGATAAGTTTTTGCTAACAAAGTAAATGGCATACGGAAGTTTTTGTTCAACTTGTCCTAAGGCTGCCCCTATGGCTTTGTTCGAGGCATCAGTGTGGATGTGGAAAGGTAGGGCCCAGTTTGGACCTCTCAAGATTGGGGCAGACACCAACTTGTCCTTTAATTCATTCAAAGCCCTCTGACAATCGTTAGTCCATTTAAACTCCACATCTTTTGCCAACAAGCCAAACAATGGTGAGGCTAGCTTGCTGAAGTCTTTAATGAATCTCCTGTAATACCCTGCTAATCCTAAGAAACTTCGAACATCCCTTACCTTTTGGGGAGGTGGAACCCTCTTGATAAGAGCAATTTTGTTAGGATCCACCTGTAACCCCTGGCAAGAAATGGTATGGCCTAGCACGGTCCCTTCAGTCATCAAGAATTCACATTTTTCAGGACTAAGGGACAGGTTCACCTCAATGCATTTGGTTAGGACTTTTCCGAGATTGGACAATGCTTCCTGGAAGTTGGACCCATAAGGAGTGAAGTCATCCATATAGATTTCCACCGCATCATGGACCAGTTCAGAAAAGATGCTCAATACGGCTCTCTGGAAGGTAGCAGAAGCATTGCATAGCCCAAAGGGAAGAACTCGGTAGGCAAAGGTACCCCAAGGACAAGTGAAGGTGGTCTTATCTTGGTCTTCTGAGCTGATTTGGATTTGGTTGCACCCGCTAAACCCATCTAGGAAAGAGAAAAACTTCTTTCCTGCCAATCCATCCAACACTTGGTCTATGAAAGGTAGAGGGAAATGGTCTTTCTTGGTAGCTTTGTTCAGTTCTCGGTAGTCCACACATATTCTCCACTTCCCATTTTTCTTGGGAACCAACACTAGAGGGGACACCCATTCGCTATCTGAGATGGGTAAATGAATCTAGCATCCAATAGTTTTTGCAATTCTTCCTTGACAATGTCCTTAAGGGGTGGATTCATCCTCCTCTGGGGTTGCCTAACCGGTTTACAATCCTCTTTGATGTAGATGTGATGGGTACAGACCGAAGGATGGACTCCTTTCATCTCCTTATAGCTCCAAGCAAAGGCATCTAGATGACTGGCCAACAGACTACACAGCTCCTTTTCCTGAGAAGGAGATAGGGAGGAGCTGATCTTTAACGTTCTCTCAGGGCCGAACTCCACATTCTTGACTCTGGGAGTGACAGGGTTGGTCACACAAAGGTCCACTAAGGTGCTGGCTTGGGCATCCTCCACCAACTTTTCTAAGGACAGTGCACTGGGAGGTGGATTCTAGATCAAGGTCTCAATCAAATCATCCTCGGTTGGGGGGTCTCCCCTAGTGGTGTCTAGGGTGCACAAAGGTGTTGAGTACACCTCATCTTCTTCTCCTTCCTCCAACCAAAGTGGTAAGTCATGCTCTAATGAGGGTTGGGCAGGAGGGTATAGGACTAGTTGCTTGGACATAGGACCATTTTGATGGTCATGTTTCCTGCACGGCAACTTATGTAAGCATCTGCAGTGGCTAACCAAGGCCTTCCCAAAATAAGAGGATATCCAGTGAGCTTTGCCTTTGGTTGCAGCACCAAGAAATCTGCAGGGTATTCCCAAGAGTCAACAGAGACCAAGACATCCTCCACAATCCCTTCGGGAGTCACGGTGGAGCGATCTGCTAGTTGTAGGACTGTCGAGGTCTTCCTCAAGGAACCCTGAAGGTTGAGTTTAAGCATGGTATCCCTAGTCATCACATTAATGGCAGCCCCCAGATCAATCAAGGTGTGAGGTATGATGGTGCCATTGATGTGGACATCTACTATAGGACTCCCAGGATCTAGATACTTTGGGCAGATGACTTGTCCCAACATGAGGTCAGACAGTTGTCCTATGACATTGATGGTTGAAGCATCCCTCTTTCGCCTGCCTGGGTGTCTGAAACACTTTTCCTTAACCAGTTTGTTGTATATTGGCACATCCTTGATGGCTTGGAGAAGTGGTATTTTCACACACAACTGCTTGAGCTCTCCCAGAAGCTCATCCTCCTCTGGGTTGGGTTGTGTGGTGGCTATTAGTCTCTCAGGAAAGGGTGGAATAGCCTTTGGTTCACTTTCCTGTTTGTCTTCCTCGTCCTCTGGGGGAGGAGGTTGGCGATCCGGAAGAGTCTTTCCAGATCGCAGATTGATCTCCTGGATCTCCACAGCATAGGTAGGGCATGATGTTTCCCCAGTGTATACCTGCTGGGCCTGTCTGTTGTTGGGGTTCGGGTTCGGTTGAGCAGGCATTTGAGGTTGCCTTGGAGGAGCAGGAGGTAATGGTTGAGGTTGAACTGGTGGTGGAGGCAAAATGGCGGGAGGAGTGTTGTACTGGGGCCTCCACCCCGACTGAGGTGCATTCCACTGAGGCTGTGGTTGGGCATGTGATTGATACAAATGAGTAGTGGGTTGAGTATGGTACTGAGGTGGATATCACCATGGAGGAGGCACAGACCAGGAAGGATGAGCAGGGGGACCCCAGGAAGGCATAGGAGTAGATTGGTTGGGGCTGTAATAAGCTTGGGGTGCCCCTTGCATCTCCTGCTGGTAAGGTCTAGGTCCTTGTGGCCTCCTTTGGTTGAGGAAATAGAGAGGTTCAGTGGGGGCTTCTGTCCCTTGATACATGGCTTTAAGCCCAAGTAAGGTTGGACATTGATTTGTGGGATGGTCCTCCTCACAAACGAAACATACCTCAACCGAATGTAATGGGCATTCGTTCTTAGGGTGCCTCCTTGTACACCTAGGGCAGAAGATAGCCAAGGCCCTCTCAGCTTCTTCCTTCTTCTGCTGGATCCTGAATGTATCAAGTTGCATGGCAATGGTCTGTCTCACCTCACTTTTGAGATCCTCTAATTGATTTGCAAACTCATGTTTGGAGAAAGGAATACCAGCTGAGAGGAGGTTTCCTCTACCTCACTTCCGGGCTGCCCTAGAGTGGTTTCTAAACACAGTTTTTATGTCCTCATAAGGCAGTTGGTAAATATCTCCTCCAGCTAACATGTGAAGGGTATCTAAGAGGTCTTCAAGGACTCCTCGGAGCAGGACCAACTTGAGGGATCCAGGGTCAAGTGTGCACCTGGCCCATTTATAGCTAAGTTGGAACCTTTCCTCGTAATCCTCTAAGGACTCATCATTTCCCATGGTCATCTGAAAGATTTCTCCCTTGGTTTCCTTGGACCTACAGTAGTCCCGGTACTTGGTATTGAAAGCTTGCTACATCTGAGCCCAAGTGGTGATACTGTTCCCAGGTAAGCCCATGAACCAGCGTAATGCTGCATTCTTAAGGGTTGAGGGGAAGAGTTTCAGCTTCTGTTCATCTTCAGTATAGTCGTAGGTTCGACAAAGGACAGCAAACTCAAACAGGAAGGTATCAGGATCTTCAGTATTCAGTCCATGGAAGTGAGGTAAAGCGGAGGGGCTAATGTTCTTCATTTTCATGTCTCCATTGGTCTCTCGGATGGGGAAGGCACCTTCTATTCTCTCATCTTCTCCTCTATTTTCAGCCATGGCTTCAGATGGAATGGTCTCTAATTCTTCTTCTGCTATAGGATCTTCGTATATCTCAGGAGGTTCACCTATAGGTTCTTCTGGATCACTGTCACCGAAGAAGAGAGAAGGGTGACTCAGTGATGTAGTGGGGGTGTTGGGTAAGAATTTGCCTGTTTTATCTCGATTCCTACGAGGCATGAAATGGAAAGACTTTTGATTGCTTTTGTTTTTTTTTTTTTTCTGGTACCTGCAAAAACTGAAACAGATTGATCTACAACTAACTATCTTGCTGGAATGAAAAATGCAGAATTGAAATGAAAGCAGGAAAGAACTAATCTACTTTGCTCAAATGAGATTGCAGGAATGGAAAGGCTAATCTACGCTTGCAGAATTGAAATGCTAATCTATGCTTGCAAAAATGAAATTGCGAAATTGAAATGTTAATCTATGAAAGCAGGAAAGGCTAATCTACTTTTGCATAAATGAAATTGCATAATGGAAATGAAATAAACTACTTAGCAGAAGGCGAGAGTAGGAAAATAGAAGAAAAGCAACAATTACTAATACTCTGACGCTTCCCCGGCAACAGTGCCAAAAAGATGGTGGGCTCCAGTATTGTAGCAATAATGCTACAACTCCTGGAGCTTCCTTCTCTAATTTTATCAACCCGGTAGTTCGTAACAAACTTGGAAGCGACGGTGCTGTATGCACAAGTACTAGCTTTTGTCGCAGCTGTCACTTGGTCAGCTGGCACAAGTCCGCTAGGGCTCAAGCCAACTTCTATGAGTTCTCAGAAGAAGCTTTTTAACCAAGGAATGAAAGCTATTTCAAAGGAGATTAACCTACTGTAGGAAGAAACTGAAAGCCAACAAGGAATGAAAACCCTAGCAAACCCTAATTCTACCAGCTAGTCCTACTGATGCAAAGGTGGGAATGCAAACTACTGAAAGAGGTGCCATTACTTCTAGGAAGGTGAGGTGCATGTGTCTAGACTACTTTGATCTAAAGAAAGCATATTTTTGTATTTTTGTTCAAGTTGTTGGAATTATTATGTGTGTGCTTCTAACTGGGTCTTAACTGTGTAGGGGTAGATTAAGGAGGGAAATGCTTGGAAAAGGTCAGGAAGGCTCAGAGAGGGTCTAAGGGATCCCTAGCATCCTTTCAGAGAAGTTCATAAAGTTCAGATGCTTGGCAACCGTGTTTACAAGCTTCTACAGGAAGTCTGCAGGGGTTCTACAGGATGTTCAGAATTTCTACAGGAAGTCTGTTAATTTCTACAGGATGTTCTGCAATAGGATTTTTGGGTGATGGATGAGTGGAAGAGGCTATGTGGATGGACAGGGAGGTAGGAGGGGAGCTTGTGATGGCTTGTGGATAGAGAGATGAGATGGAGAGGGGGTGTGCAAAGCTGGTTGGTCTAGAGGAGGTTAGAGGAGATGGAAGGCTGAAAAGGTAGAATCACGTGGGTGATAGAAGAGTTTTGGAGGTAAGTGGTATAACTGAGGGAAGAGTGGATGGCCGAGGCACGGCTTAGGAGGGTAAGGGCATGAGAGAGTAATACTGCACAGTGTAAATGAAACAAATCATCTGTGTCTTGCACAAAACCGAGATTTCATCAACCTATTCTGACTGTTTTCATAAAACCATAGAACAGCAATGTGATTTTGTAAGGAAACTCTTGCATGGTACTGAAACAAAGATTCATTCCACAAGATCTGGATGCATTATTGCTGCTACAACCGAGAACATTGCATTAAAGCTTGTATGAACATGTAAAACTGTGTTTTTGGTGGGTGGCACGGGCTGCAATCCCAATCTCTAAACAGAGGTGGGAGTGAGTGTGCGATCAACCCTTTTTTTAGAGCTCTGATTAACTCTAATCTCCTTACTCTAATCTAAACTACTAAAAGCAACTTTGTTCATAAAACTAACCTACTCAATCAATCAAGAAATTCAACTCAGCAAACTGTGTTTCCAAATGCATGTAAAGGGAAAGAAATACAATGCTGAAAGAAAAGTATCAATACAAGGAAAGGAGGTCTATTGCTCTCAGGTTGGGCCCAATCCCGAGAGCTATAGCTCCTCTAAGAACTCAGAACTGAACTCAAATATGCCTGCCTTTTATTAAAAGATAATAGTCATAAGTCTAACAACATGCCAAAAATGGCTTACAAAAAGCAAAACAGAGCCACCAGCTCGTAGTCTAGCATATACAACAAAGTTCCAGAAGTCCCCATCGAAGGCTACAGCCTCATCATTTATACATTACAAGGGCCAAGCTGGCCTCCTAGATTAGTGGGGTTTGGCTGCCCAAACTAAGAGTAATCTGCTGTTTCCCTTCAATCCGTTTGGCTGCCTTCTAGCTCGGTGGTGGTTGGAGCTCGAAGTTGGGGTGGAGATCACGAGGAAGGCCATTCAATGCTGTGGACAGCCTTCCTACAAAACCGCAATCCCATCTTGGGTGTCTCCTAGCCTTCATCTGCGTGGTTTTGCTCCATTAAATGTCAAAAAACCTGAAATAAACATGTGTTAGCCACCTAGGAATAGTGACTGCCCTCCTTCATACAAATAACATGAATATACTAAAAAATGATGCATAAGTGATGAAAAATGAAGGGTTGAGCAAGGGTAAGTAGGCCAAATGAGCCCAAAATGTTACCAAATTTGGGGCTCATCAGCATATGAACTTGGAAAACTTGTAGGGATCATTGAAGCAAATAGTGGAATGCCGAAAATAAAGGAAAAAGTTGTTGTTAGTGTCGAAGAAGTGGGCCTTCACTAATTGGTGGTAAAGTTAAAAAAACAAAAAAAACAAAACAAAAAAAAACAAAAACAAAAAAAAACAAAAACAAAAACAAAAACAAAAACAAAAACAAAAAAACAAAAAAAAACAACAAAAACAAAACAAAACAAAAAACAAAAAAAAACAAAAAACAAAACAAAACAAAAAAACAAAACAAAACAAAAAAACAAAACAAAAAAAACAAATACAAAAACAAAAAAAACAAAAAACAAAAACAAAAAAAACAAATACAAAAACAAAAACAAAAACAAAACAAAACAAAAACAAAAACAAAAAACAAAAAACAAAAAACAAAAAAACATTACCAACATGGATGGTGATGAGGGACCTATTGTAGTCATTACAAAAACCCTAAATTTTTTACATTCTCAAAATTTGCAGTTCCCCTTTCTTTAAATTCTCAAAGAATAAGTTGCAATGGTTCTTCTAAACCCACATATCCTCATGATTCCTCTAAGTCATTTTCGACTTACCAAACATTATCAACAAACCTCATCACAAATTATTTGAATTAGTCACATCACATATTTTCATCATAGATATGTGATAAGAGTGTTTTATTGCAAAGTTGAATCCCTCTATCACATTTTAGCCTCCCTATATTGCAACTATTGGCAACCTCCCGCATTCTACCTTGTGATATTGTGACTATGAATGATTCATTACACCCTATCTTCTGAGACTACAAATATGTGCACCCATCGCACTGACTTACTAAACTTCATGATTTTTCCTCTGAGAGTAGATTTATTACCCTTCTACCCTCGCACGCGTGGGAGAAAGTAAATAAATGGATCATCCCCCAATTCATTTTCACATTGTTATTTGCTTTGAGCTTGTGAATACAAAGCATAAGAAGCCCATGATAATTGCAATTTTCCTCTTTAGAGTACAATCATGACAAGAGTGTTGGGATCTAAGTAAGTTATCGACTCTTTCTCCCCCTATTTGTGATTTTGGAATTTTTTATTATGTCAATCTAGTTACCCTAGTCATTTCACCTCCCCAATGTTTCATCATCCACCCAGTTTGAAATTTATTTATACTCTCAGAACCTTTTTTTACATTCTCCTCTCCTATAGCAAAATTATTGCTTACCCAATACTTAGCCAATTTTTCCTATTATTCTAAGTGTCCATACTCAATGCAACTCTTTCGTCCTATAGCATCAACAGAAATGTTGATAGAAACCTTGTTTCCTCATCCTGCAACAATGATGTAAAAAATCCACTTTAAATTGTGACTTAGCATCCTGTTGGTGCTAATAGTTTCCCTTTTGGCCTTATCACAAGTTTCATCCACATACTATGGCTATGACTATTGTTCAATCTTATCATGATCTACCACTGAAAAAGTTTCAATTGTAGCAAATCCTCACCATCGATTCCCCATTATTATGTCCTAACACTGTGAGTTCATAACCCATATTTACACCTTCCCAATTGCAAACTACCCCTACAATTCACAACATAGATGATCACACTTTGTCTTTGTAGTTTGCGATTAATCCTATCACACTGTAATTTTACAATTTGCGACACATGTTAAAATAGTGAATTATTTAGCTATTTTTCCTATCATTTTGTGTTACCATTAACATATTTGAAATGTTAGGCACTATTGACCTCAAGTGCTTCAGTGTTTCTTCATTTGTAGGAGATATGTCTCCACCTACTACAAGAAGACATAGAAAGGAGTTAGCTGAAAGAAGTAGTGAAGGGGTTGTTGAAAGCCCAGTTATCAAAGTACCTACTTATGCTAACATTTATTGTTACGTAGAAAAAACAATGTCAATGTCTTGCCTTAACATATATCAAGCATTCTCCCAGAAATAGCAACAGATGAGAAATAACGATAAGTTTACATTAATGTCAATAAACCATAGTTCTATAAGCTGGCAAGACATCCACCCATCATGTCACGTGTTGAAACCATTAAATAGTGTTGGCTTGTATGGGCCTGACACAGGTTCAGAGGTGATTTAGCCAAGCAAATCCCAGTACTACTGGCCCTTTTGGAAACAGTCCACAGAGTGCAAATTGAGGTCTCACCCGAAGTAGTATGGGAGGGTGCTAGAACTAGGTTTCCGCACCCTTGGGATGTCTGATGGGCTTCTGGAGGTCTGCGGTCTGACCTGTCTCTACGCGCACTTGTGATCCCTTCACAACCTATGATGCAGCTTCCATGAAACCCTGCTTGGTGCGTGACCCGTGTAATACCCAAGTTCCTTGCTAATTAACTGATTACTTAACTTGTGTGTGTAAAATTATGGTTATTACAGCATATTCAACAATCATATCAATTCATGCAATACATAAATGAATACAAACATAAAGAAGATAATGCATAGCAATTACACAAAAAATAGGAATCAACATCTCTTTATTTAATCTTCAATCTTGCTTACATACTCGACACCGCCCTGCGCACTCGGCTACAGGGGTCCGTGTACTAAGCTGCGGAATCTACTAGGCCTCTGCGCACTTAGCTGCAGAGCCTCTTCATACTCCTATGACCCAATACACTTAGAATCCTACTCTAAGCTCAAACCATTCCTTCGCTACCCTCTATCATCAACTACTATCTTTACAACTTAGAGCCTCGCTCTACTTATACAGTCCCATGGTTCGTAGACCATGGGTAGGCTGACATGACTTTACATTACATTAAATTACTTTAGGGTGGACAACCCTATGACTCAACCTCTACTTCACGCTCTATGCGCCCGCAATTCATGGAGTCTTATAAAACCTTTGACCAAAACTTGGGCTTTGAGACCCAAAACCTGTTGTGGGGGGATTCCATGCCCAACAATCCCCCAACACAATCATCGTGACTCATCCTGAGTCACTTTGCTGGTGTGTGATCTTGGAACGGAGCCCTTCCAACCGATCCTATGTTTTGCGGAGGTCATCAGCGCACTGTTCTGCAGTCTATCGGATCTGCTCCACTCTTTCGACCGAAGTCTTGTTGTCAGGGGCAACTCCCTGTCTTAATGCATGCATCACCTTCATCTATGTGAGCTTTCCTTCGATGTCTACAGTGATGAGAAAGGCCGCATCAATCCAAGGCTGGATGTGCGCTTTAAGGACTGCCTCTTTCTGCCGCGCGGCATCCACCTGTTCCTTCAACACCTTTACCTGTTGTAGCTTCACAAGCCGTTGGTTCAGGACAACTGTCCACGTCATTCTATGCACACTATCATACTGCACTTGAAGCTCTCACACCTCCATTTACAGGTGCTATATGTTGGGGTCCTCCTGTAATGAAGTGAGGACTGCGAAGGATTCTTCCAACATAGCGGTGCAGTTCTGTACTGCCTGTCTTATTTCCTCCAGACCTTTTTCAATAGCACCAGCGCGTTGTTCCCTAACTTCCAAGGGCATAGAATACTGTGCCTTTAATCGCAGCTCGGGAATCTGAAGGTTGAGATCCAGCTGTACACTCATTGCTTCCTCCTTTGCCTTGTGGAATCCACTGGCTAATTTGTGGATTCGCACTCCAACTGGTAGGTATGTCGCGATTTCTAGCTTTGGAACGCAGTGACATGCTTCCTCTACCATTTACTCCAGCTGTTGATTCTGCATAAGCACTTCATCGCGTTGTAGACTAAGATACTCAATGTCGATTCTCTGTTTGCTGAGCATATGTACTATGCGTCCTTCCCTAGCACAAATTTCTATTGTCGCTCAATCCTACAGCTGATATAATGCATCCCACGGAAGGGCAGCCAAGTTTAGGCCAAGTCCCTTGATCCTGCCCACCATGGATCTGTCCTCCTCACTTTCCGTTGTTAGCACTCCTTCTGGAAGCACTATGGTGTTGGCCATTTTTGCGCGCAGCAGCTTCTCCATTGTTTATGTACCTGCGGCACCGTAGGCGACTACTGTTCCTTCTTGTGGGGCTCGCACCTAAAGTTCCTACAGTTGTGCCCTTAGGGCCCCTAACACATTATGTTTCTCTATCATAGCTTCCTGTAGCACTTCCCAGGTGACCTCGCGAATTGTGTCACTGATGTCATAGAGGTCACCCTCTGTCAATGTAATTGGCTTGATATCTAGTTTGGAAGCCTTGGCCTTCGTTCATGGACCTGACCACTCCATGACGTGTGGCAATTTAAGTTGGGTGGACGTTGTGCTCGGGTCTGCGCCTTCTGCTGTATCTAGTCCATGTCCTGTAGACACGTTCTGGCCCCCTTCCTCCTGCGTCGCGGTGGCCCCTGTTGCTTGTGTTGCTGCTATTCTTTTGGCAGCCTTTGCCTATTCTGCGGCTACCTTTGCTGCTTCACAGGCGACCCTTACCTCTGTGGCCACTTGTTCATTGCACCTTTGCTGGGCTAACTTCGTGACACATGACTTGGTTGAATCCTTATACTTATGTGCTATTTTTCTATCCCTTTTTTCCAGATCCGGGATGCGCCACTCGGGAGGCCATGATTCGAGCACGAAGAAGATGGCGTTGTCAATTGCAAAGAAAGGAATCTTGGTCTAGGTCTGCGCCAAATCCTTACGCACCTTGATATACACATTGTGCGTATCCCCCTGAAAGTCTGCAAAGCTCCGCAGGCTGTTGTACACTGTGGGGGATAGGTGTGACCTCCTATTAATACACATCCGGACGATCACCTCCATGAGCACCAGAAGATTTTAGTCTTGTGGATCAGCGTGGTGTGCTTCATAGCCCAGAGCGAAGCATATTTTTCAGCCTCTAGCAAGTCCTGTTCAATATGAGGGAACTAACTGTCCTCAAGCAATTCCCCTGTTACTAATAAAATAGACAAGAGCAACCATGCGTAGTGGAAGGTCTTGCCCTGCTCTTGAGCTTCCTTGCAGTTGGTTAGGAATTCTTCGTAGAGGAACTTGGCCCAGTTGAATTGGACCCCCTCTGCGCATTGTTCTGCCAACGTAACGACCGACGCTGGTACCTCGTCTTCGCGGAATTTTCTCATCACCTTCCTAGCCAGCAGTTGGGTGGCGACGCGCACCCCTTTGTCTTTAATGCTACTGATTGTGTAGCCTCTCTTCTTCTTTTCCAATTTATACTTCTTCTTCATGGCCTTTGTGAGCACCAAATTTCTGCTTTTGCCAGCTATCTCTGCAGTGTCCTTTCCCTTACAGGGAAGCCGAGAAATCCTGTGGATAAGCTCCATCATGATGGGAGTAGGCTCCTCCAACCATAAGTACCCATCGTGCACCAAGCAAAGTAGCTTCTTGATGACAAAGATCGTGATAGGTGCGCGGTGAAAGTGCAGAATACATAGTAGGTGGAGTAGCCTGGACTTCTCCACACCGCGCAACCATTTTTGTGGCTCTAGCACTGTAACTGACCCCTCCTTGCTCTGTTTCATGAGGTTATCAGTCTCTAAATTTGGGAACTTTTCACTGTCTGCGAGGTCCCAGTCTTCAAATTTCATTGTGGGCATGTGGCCCAGCGTCAAGCCCTCAAACAGAATTCCATCTGGGAGGAGCGGGGTTTGGAGCGTGCTCTTAGCGACATCCAAATCCTTAGGTACTTTAGCTTTCCCTTTATGTGGAGGAACGTACTCGGGAAGTTTTGCTGCAGCGCACACTAGCTGGATGTCTTCTTCCATTTCTTCATCTGCCTCTATCTCATCTACGAGAGACTAGAGATCCTCCTCTTCATCATCTGTCTCAAGGTTGACAGCCTGGCCCTTTTCTTCCATGGAAAGTTTACCAAACCATGGATTTCACAAGGACATGCAGACTGGTCCCACTACCTATTTATCCTTCTTGGGCCTTGGCGTCTGAGGTGATTTCAGAATTTTCAGCCCATCCCCCACCTGCACTGTAGGGCTCTGCACGGCTTCCTCGGCAGTACTCTCTACAAAACCGACACCTCTCCTAGTAGTTGTCATCTTGTTCAAACTGTTTTTGGTTGTTCGCAAACTTGGGGGCTCAAATATTGCTTAGCGCTCAACACTTTGTGCTCTTCATAATAGCTCAAATCTCAAACAAACAAGTGTTGTCTCATGGCTAGCCTTGGGAGTTTTATAGCATCTTTTGAATTTGAATTTGACCATTCCCCCTACTTCTGAGTCATTAATGCATTCTTGGCAGCAAATTGTCCCAAATCTAGCTCTTAATTCGTGTCTTAATTGCCCGTCGCCCACTCCCTTTTGCCTTAAATTAGACATCTCGTCATGAACAGTGGCACCAATGGTTACTTCCCAATTTACCCACGTGGTAGTGCAGCCCCCCATGCACGGGCGTGAACATTGTGCCATGCTAATTCTATGTGCACCTCCCTCATCACGCAGTTCCCAAAAAGAATCTTTTAGAGTCTCGTGCTCTCTTTCAACTGTCTGGAGCACTAAGACTGTGCTTCCTACAGCTAGTCAAGTGGTCGCACCACCTATGAGAGACTTCAACTCGCCTTTTAGAATAGCCCGTGGACACTCCTCACTTGCCCTCGTGACAACTAGCGCTGCGTGTTCTACCTTATGTGGTGCACTCCCCTTGTTACTGCATTTGGTAAGGTGCGGTCTCAGCCATGGTAGCAGAGTCATAAATTCTCGGCGACAATCTTCTAATGTAGTGGTATGACCATCCATATCTTGCCTTGTCATCCTTGGTTTATCGATGAGACATGCTTGCGTGACCTCGTTTTCCAGTCTTTTGATCTCAGCGTCCATCAACATGCTTTTCTTCCTCAATTGTACCCAATCTTCTTCGAGTTCGCGAAGTCTAAGGTTCCCTCGTTGAATGGCTTCCCGAATCCTTATATGGTCGTCCTCGCGTAGCTGTGTGATTCCTTCATCTTGGTCTTCACGCGTTGTCATAACTACAGGAGCTATTACGTGTGGATTCCTTTTGGTATTCCCTTCAGAAATTTCGATTTCTACTCTGTTTCGCACCTTTGGAATCATCTCCGCGCTTAGGTTTTTGCACATGGTCCTATAGGGCCATCGAACCGCTGGCACGTGCAGGTCCCAATCAGTTCATCTCACCTGGTGAACCTTGTTCAATACTCCGCACACCCTATGGAATGCCTTGTCGTGGAGAATTGGTAGCGCGCATCACCTTTCCTGCTGCTTTGGTTTGTTCCGAATCTCTAGGCTCAGGGTGGTGTGAACTTGTGCAAACTGTACAGCATATGTCTATACCCGTCAGGAAAGGTGGGCACACAATTTGTTCCACCTCAGCTGATTGGCTTTCATTCGAAGCTGGGGTTTTCCAAAATGTAGGCGCATCATCCTTCTGCATCCGTGCCAGTCTTCAAAAGTTCCTTGATTCGTACCCCACCATCGTGCATGTGTTGCATGCAGTGCCTATTTCAACGCATCGAACCGTTGCTGTTCTGGTACTGCGCTTTCAAATTTGCTTAGAAATTCATCCACCACTATTAATCCATCATATGTCAGCAGCTCCCTTGCCTCCGTTGTCATGCAATGCAATGATCTAATCATCATGTTGCAATTAAGCGTTGTTACTTCGTGCAGCCGATTCTGCCATTTCTCTATCTCTTCGTCTAAATCCGAAGTGAAAGAGCTTTTGCACTCCCACGAAATACTTCCATCTGCAGTTAGATTCACCCAATCCTCTCCTTGTGCAGTTATCTTGTAGATACGGTCGAGATCGTTATCACTATCGTCGTCGCGCACTGGCTCAGTGTATCACGTTCCTTCGGCTAGATCTAGCAGTACTACTATGCGTAGTGATGTTTTCTCAAAGATCATTTTGTGCTTCTTCAGATTTATGACCCCATTCATATCGGTAGCCCAGTCTATTCCTAGTAGCACGGGATAGGGATTGTTGTCATCGAAAATCTCTATCACTTCAAAATCTGCCTACGCACTCGCACCTTCAATATCAACTGTTACCCCTTGCAATCTTCCCATGGGAAAAATTTTCTGTTGGTTTGCCATTCGTAACTGAATAGGGAACCATTGTAACGCAGGTCTACCCATGTGTTCCCATGTTTGCTTTGGTAGTACATTCGCGTCTGACCCCAGATCCAGGATTACCTGATCCATTTCGTACTCGCCTATTTGCGCAGTCAACCTCATCTCCCTTCCTGTTCGCAATGCATGCTTTCCAAGTTTTCAGACCATGCATAGTTCTCTTGACTCCGCACACCTAGTGATAAGTTCCTGTAGCCCTTTGACTGCCTTATTGTTGCGTAGCAGTTTTATGCATGTCTCCAGAAAGGTAGTGAGCACTGAAGGATCCCTGCTTCTAGTTGATCCTTACTACCTGAAGTGGAGGCCTCTGTGAATCTCTTCTTAGCTTCTATGAATGTCTCCTTCGCGCGTTCTAAGTCAAACTCGGGTTCCTTTGTAGGAGCCTTATGAACCCACGCGCTATCTTCTGGCTCTTCCCTTTATCATCTCCCATGGCCATACCACTCCTGACCATCATGTTTATGTTTGGGCCTTCTTCGCCCGGTTCAGACCTCATCATTTGTAAATTTTGGGTCAGAGGGGGCTGGAGTACCCCCTTTTTGCGCATCTTTGCTATTAGCGAAGGGAAATATTCTGCCTCATGATTACACTGATTACAGTACCAACATGATATCCTGGTCAAGTTCATACAATCGCAGGCATAATGCCCTGGCCCTCCGCAATTGTAACAAATTATCTGTCTGCAACCCCTTCCTGGTCCCATTCCACCTCGACCCTGACTACGCCCCTGAAACCCAGCACTCACCATCCCTGCATTTGGGTCGAGGGCTTGCGTTTCGGTCTACACCCTATAGGCAGGAGTCTGATCCATCATTAGTTCATAGCTTTGGCAGGTGCATTCGTCATGGCCTACTGACCTGCAGAAATTACAAAACAATTGTTGGGACATCTGCGTATACTTTTGCAACAGATGACAATTATCCATGGTATGTTTTCCTCCTATCTGGCAGATTGTGCACCATAATGCAGACGCCGCACTTGGCCCCACTTGTAAATTCGGTCTTAATGGCGTTGGCCCTCCCCCTACCAAGTAGTTCGCAAACACTAGACAGTGGTCCTTGTCATGCCCTTGGCCTTTGCATTTTATGCACCATACTTCCTCACGCACCTCCGACCGAGTTGTCCTGTCTTGTTTCAAACTTTGCATCTCTAGACACAGATTCTGCAGTTGCGTGTGGATTTGTTGGACTCCCAATCCAGGGTCTTGTATAGGGGTCTCATGCAACCTCATTGCAATCTCGAACGCTTCGGCCTGGGTGGAAAGCTTTTGCTATGACAGCACCGTCCCTAAGTGTGGCATAAGTGAGGCCACAAACCATGCACGATGATGTGCATCTGTTAACGTCATATTGACTTCACGGATCATACTCTTCAGCCTTTGGTCTAGATCCCATGGGGTCTCGCCTAGGAGCATCGCGATCTCCTTAAACCCAATGATTGATTGTCTCTGATTTTGGCCTACTAAATTCCTTGTTCAGCGTGGTCTGGAACTCTGCAATTCCTGCATTCGGGTGGTCATTAGAATGCTTGATATACCACATTAATGCATGATCCTGCAGCACGCTCACTAACATAGCCTTTTTAATATTATCATCCACGATGCCCTGTGCTTCCCATACTACTCTTACCGCGAACCAGAACTGGTTTGGATCTTCATTTCCTACTCCTCTGAACATCGGCAGTTTGATCGCACTCACCATACTGAACTGCAGTGGTGGCAGAGGTGGAGTGGGTGGAGATTGAGGTGAGGGGGGTGAAATGGGTGGCGGTGTGGGTGGAGGTGGTAAATGCAAAATTCTCTGTCATATAAAACTTACCGCGCTACTCAGAGAAACTTTCTTGAGCTCCTCCTTGCTTTCCCACAAGGGTGAAATTAAGGGACTGTTTTCCAACTCCTCACTACTTCCGCTTCTGTAGATCTTTTTGCTTTGCATAGTCCCAAACATTAATTTATTCGCATAACTTGATTTTCACACAATAGCATCTTAATCCAAGTGTTCAAGTATTTAATATACTTACCTCGTGGTCCCTTGAGAAAACATTGCTCTGCCTCACTGTAGCTGATGGTCGTGTCTACCATGAACTCAGTGATAAATCCTCCTATTATTCGGTCAAGCCAGTGGTCCACAGCTCACGCTATCTTATCTTCTAAGGCTTCTAGTCTGCGCACTAGTTCCGGAGTCCACACTATTGGTTTGTTGAGCCTACACCTCCCCTGAATTTCTGCTAACTTTTCGATCCTCTCATACAGCTCAGACAGAAAAGATGCAAAGAAAATTTCATGGATTTCAGTATACAAGTAGCGATCCAACCACTGTTCCTTAGATACTCATGTATTTCTATTTTCCTACACCGCGAACTCGTGGATCTTCTTGTCCAACCACTCTTCAATTTCTTTCGTTGTAGGATTCCAATGGCATGACATCAAACATCCTTTATGCAGATCCCGTCCTGGCAATAGAACCATTTGTTGGCTTATATGGGCCTAACCCAGGTTCAGAGTTGATTTAGCCAAGCAAATCCCGGTACTACTGGCCCTTTCAGAAATAGTCCGCAGAGCGCAGACCGAGGTCTCACCTGAAGTAGTATCGGAGGGTGCTAGAACCAAGTTTCCGCACCCTTGGGATGTCTGATGGGCTTCTAGAGGTCCGCGGTCTGACCTGTCGCTACGCACACTTGCGATCCCTTCGCAACCTGCGGTGCGGCTTC
The DNA here is from genome assembly GCA_031772625.1 of Pinus tabuliformis. Classification (NCBI taxonomy): domain Eukaryota; kingdom Viridiplantae; phylum Streptophyta; class Pinopsida; order Pinales; family Pinaceae; genus Pinus; species Pinus tabuliformis. The sequence continues at coordinate 484,074,714 of CM062820.1, forward strand.
CGCACAGCCTTGCTCGGGGTGTGACCCGTGTAATACCCAATTTCCTTGCTAATTAACCAATTACTTAACTTGTGTGTGTAAGATTTATGGTTATTACAGCATATTCAGAAATCATATCAGTGCTCGAGATACTTAAACGAATACAAACATAAAGAAGATAATGCACAGCAATTACACAAAAAAATAGCAATCAACATCTCTTTATTTAATCTTCAATATTTCTTACAAACTTGACACCGCCCTGCGCACTCAGCTATAGGGGTCCATGCACTCAGCTGCAGAGCCTTTTCCTACTCCTACAACCCAATACACTTAGAATATTACTCTAAGCTCAAACCATTCCTTCGCTACCCTCTATCATCAAATACTATCTTTACAACTTAGAGCCTCGCAATATTTATACAATCCCATGGTCTGCAAACCATGGGTAGGCCGACATGACTTTACATTACATTACATTGCTTTAGGGCAGACAACCCTATGACTTAACCTCTACTTCGTGCTCACGCCCGCAATTCGCGGAGTCTTACAAAACCTTTGACCAAAACTTGGGATTTGAGCTCCAAAACCTGTTGTGGGGGGATTCCATGCCCAGCAAATAGGTTATCCAATGTATTGATGAAAACATGGAAGTTAATAATGTGCATGGTGTACCCATAGACGATTATAGTGAAAATTATTTGGCTAATTATTACAAGATGCCATGAATACATGTGGATCTTACTCCAAAATAATATTGTGATTTTTTTGTATCAACTAAGGAAATCCTAAAAAACTGGTGGCAAAAACTTGGCAAGTTTAGACATTAGTCATATGGGATATACAAAACTAAAATTCTAAGGAAGGCATACCAGATGTTAGTAGCTATATGTTGTTGATTATATGGTAGGGAGAATGTAGAGTTTTTTTAGGAACACTAGGTACCCATGACACATACATGTGCAACTAGACATACAACTTTCAATTGGGGAGGCATTCTAGCCTCATCTATTAAATAAGATATCAGTAGAGTAAAGCACATAATAGGAGGAGAACACCCAGAGTTCTATATGGCATCGTAATTGATAGATGTCATTTTCCCAAGATGTGAATTTCAGGGGTATGGATGGAGATGAGATTTTGATCATGATATCTCACTTATGCACATCTATTGAAAATCATTGAGGGATATAGGATATAGAGGCATGTACACAGGAATTGCAAGGTACTTCATTTCATAATTCTATAAGATTCTCTTCAATACAGAACCATCGTGTACGTCAAATAGGGGAAGAGTTTCACTGCTAGATGTAGCTAAGTGGTTTACTCCTGGTGGTTCAATGTATATCAAGGTATTTGGAGCATATAAAGGTCTCCATCAGTCTCCCTCATTTGTCATAGACAAATTAGTGTTAAAGTGCTAGCATACCAGCTCACAAAGGGGTTATATCTCACATTGCTAAAATTAAAAAGCCCCATGGCCTACTTTCCCATTATATATAGGAGCTTATGGTATGAAAACCTTTAAGGAAGCAGAGGTTAAAGATAAAGAACTTGAATTCCTAAAACTTGTCAAACTCGCGTTCAATACATGTGATTCAAGAGGTATTTCCACTCAAAACTGCAAAGAAATCAAATTTGGATGGCCATACACACCAGTAATTGATGAATATGAAGAAAAGGTAAAAAAATTATTTAATGCAACCAAAGTATTGGAAGAAGCTAAAGTAATAGGCACCTCCCAGCATACAGATAACTTTGAATCCTTAGAATAAGAGTCACGGGAAAGTATGGGCTCAAAATAAAAGAAAGTTGCATTAAAGAGGAAACAGTGGTTGGAAGCAAGGAGGGAGAGAGTAAAGAAGCAATGAGTTGAAAAGGCATCCAAAAGGCAAGAAAAGGAGGAAGCCAAAAATAAAGTGGAAGAAGAGGCAAAGAAGAAGGTAGAAGAAGAGGAAAAGAAGAAGGTAGAGGAAGAGGAAAAGAAGAAAGAAGAATAAGATAAACAAAGGTGATAAGAAGAAGCAAAGAAGAAAAGGGAAGAGGAGTAGAAAAATAAAGAGGAAGCAAAAAGGAAAAGAATGGAAGAAATGAAGAAAAAGTGAGAAGAAGAAGCAAAGAAGAAAGTAGAAGAGGAGATGTCTAGGAAAATTGAATAGAAAATAATTTCTAGAGAACTATTAGAAAACTAAGCAGAGGAAGCCAGGATGAACAAGCTAATGTAACAGGAGGAAGAAATCTTGATACCTAATCTAGATGTTAAACCTACCACACTTATCACTAGTGGAAATTTCCCACTTATAGAAATGGGTGTTACCATTGAGGAGGAGGATCGAGTATTGGATCTTTCGAGTTTCATATTTTATCAACTTAAGAATAGGATTTCTTAGGAAAGGTGAAAGTAATTGCCAAAGAAAATAGGCAAGCCCATATCAGTTACTACAAAGAACCACATAGTGATGGATACCACTGCCAATTCTATAGAAATTTAATCTATGGGATATTCATTCTTTGTTGCCTCTGAGAATAAAATAGAATGTTTGGTAAATGAAATAAAATAGTTAAAAGAGAACTTGGCCACTGCACAACAAGAAAATAACAACCTGTGTAGAAAACTAGACTTGTCAGAAGAAAGTATCCATAAGGAATATTTTCAAGCAACAACCTTAGATGGGATAAAGGTGGTGGAAGATGTCATGAAGTGGGTATATGATGAAATAATTTCCCTTCATAAGGAAATGTCCCCACTACCAGAAATGTAAGAAGAGCTAAAGGGAAGGGGAGAATTGATAAAGCAATTATTCATAGCAATATATTACATATATGGATGGAGCATCGAATATCCAAATGCACCAATAGGACTACCAAGAAAAGATAAAATGATCACATAGAGGGACAAAGTAAGAATTATAATTTTAGTGCAATTGCATGAAAAGCTGACTAGAGATATGAATAGAACGATGGATGCATATTAGAAGTTTCACAACATATTCAAGTCGCTTTTTAAGGTACAAAAAATACCTTCCATTGGTGCAATAGGAGTTATAAGGCCAAAAGAAGAAATTTGGTAGGAAATATGTGAGATTTTAGATGCAATGAAGAAATTTGTTACCCAAGATGACATAGAACTGACAAAAGAGGAAATTTTACAACATATTGTGGACCCCAGAAAGTTGCATACAAAGTTGTCAATGATTTTAGGGTGGCTATAGACAAACACAAATATTCTAGATGCTCTTGAATGTGAAATGAGGTTCAAGGGAGAACTATAAAAAAAATTCATATCTATCACCTTCAACTACAAATTATATTATACATAATTGACACAAGAGCTTCATATTGAGGTTCCATACTTGGACATCACGGGCCTAGTTCCATGAAAGGACTTTGTCTCTTTGAATTCCATGAAGTTTGCAAATAAAGTTATTCTGAAATTAAAATTATAATAGTTAGAAATGAAAATTCATGTAGGATTTGAAGATTCATGAGGGAAGTTGAAAGGTCATGGAAGGTGAAGAGTCACCCCATTTTTGTATAAATATACCCTCATGGCTATTTATAAGATACTTTTTGTTTTTGGACTCCTTCAACACTTTGTAGAGGAAAGTTAGTACATTCTTTTGAGAGATCAAGTGACAACTTGAATTTCCACAATTGGATCTCATGCATGCTTAGTGCAATGGAGTATTAAATAGTTCAGCTAGTTTTGAGAAGCTCTTTGAGCCACAACAAGCAATTTTACTCATGTATTATTTATCATTGCATGAATTATCTTATGGTGATTGGATGGTATGCGATTTTTATTCATGTGTTGATGATTAATGAACTATTTCATTGATTTGAGACTCACATCTTATTGAGATTGTTTGTTGATTTATGTTTTCATGATCGTTCTTAGTTGAGAACTAATTACGACTGATAACATATATTTCCTTTCTATTCATGCATATTAATTGAATTTTTCTTACAATATTTTTTTAGATTCATGCCCTTTTACTTTAGTCGTTGATATATTATTTACATTTTCTTCTTAAAGTATTGGATAAACAAATCTAACTTGTTCTCTATCGGAAGTTTTATCAAGTTTCTTTACTTTTTCTCATCTCAACCAAAAACAAATTGAATAACCATGGTGGTATTTTGGCCCACATACAATATGGAGCTCCTATCCCAAACAAGTATTTGGACCCACATACCAGATGGGACTCCTGTCTTAAAGGGTACAAGGTCTAATTGGGATTTTACACTTGTTAGATTCCTTTTACATTGGCGGTACATTTTTTCCATCAACAATTTTGGTTCTAGAAGGACGGCCTCCATTGTATGGCTTGTATATTCCTTCACTCTCACCCTAAAGTATCCAAGCAAGATAGCAATCAACTGTGTTCCCCTCCACCTAACCCTACAATGTTTGAAAATCCTAAGTTTGAAGAGAAACCCCCTCCCAATAGTCACGAGCACGTGTTTGAGGTAACTCAAGAAGATTTGAGATATCTCAATCCTTTTACCTCGAAATACACTAGGAATCTTGGAATTCTCCTATTCACCCCTATTGCCTCATAAGCGTACTAGTAGAGAACAAACAACTCATTGCTAAGGAGTGTTAGTTGCTTCTATTGAAGATATGGTTAACGCTTCTTATGTTGATTTAGCATAATCAATAGAAATACAATTTGATGAAGAAGAAGATGAAGGGCCATCAAATCATGAAAATTTAGAAAGCCTAGTAACTGGTGAAAACTTGGAAGGAACGGTAACTGGTGAAAAACCTGAAGTTAAGAACGAAGATACCAACTCTGAAATTGACGAATAAAAAATGAATAATGATATGGCTGGAAATCAGCAAATGGCGTTGATGGCCTAAGGGACACTAAATCTCTTGAGTGGTCTATATCCCTTGCCTTGCCATCCAAAGAAGTTTCCTAAAAAGTTTGATCTGAATAACTCCACTACTGTGGAAGACCATATTAACAACTTTTGTTTATCATTGGGATTGATGGATGTTAGATACAAGGATGTGGCTTGTAGATTATTTCCTTATATGGTTGAGAATAAAGTTATAACCTGGTACCATAGTCTTCCAGCAAGATCTATTACGAATTGGGAAGATTTTAAAAAGGTTTTCTTAGAGAAATTGGTTGAAGACAAAATGTCAGCGATGTTGTTAAAAGAGTTAAGCACTTTGAAGTGGGTAACAAAGAAAAGGTAAATATCTCAACCAATGTTTTACTACTATTTTGAATAATTTTCTTGTTGATGTACCACCTCATGATTCAATAAAAACATATTTTTATACTACTACCCTAACTTATAATATTTCCATGTTTATTAAAAGGGCTCAGAAAACTACATTGGTCAATAATTTTGCTAAAGCCTTAATAGTTGAAAAATATGTTAAATCTATTAGAGTACATAAAACTCAAGATGATTCTAAGGTTAGTGGTAAGAAGCCTCAGACATATACAAGTAATTTCATTGATAAGGAGGATATTCACTTAGAGAGTGTAGTTAAATCACTTAAGAAATTGATAAATGAAGTATCTGATCTAAAAAGGAGCATTAATCCTTCAATTCATTATTTAATAGAAACAATAACCAACCAGCCAAGTCTTCTCAAAGTTAAAATGCCAATCTTAATGTTGAATAACTTGGAATGGACAACTTTTGCATGTTTCACCAAGCAAACCATTATAAGAAGACACTACAAGAAAAATGACATTGGCGAGGGGCGAAAAATGTCACCATAAGCTAATTGGTGACGGTCAAAAGAGCATTCATCACCAAAGGTGGTGTCGCCAAAAGTATAGGTGTTGTAGTTACATACAAATTCCGTCACCAACAATGATTATAATGACGGATAGTGACCATCATCATTTCATATGAGCAATGGTGACGGACCATAGCCTCCGTCACCAAAAACTAAACATCACCAAAGGTGGCGTCGCCAAAAGTATAGGTGTTGTAGTGACATTCAAAGTTCTTCACCAATAATGATTTATAATGATGGATAGTGACCATCACCATTACATATGAGCAATGGTGACGAACCATAGCCTCGGTCATCAAACACTGAATGTCACCAAAGGTGGCGTCGCCAAAAGTATAGGTGCTATGGTGAAATTCAAGGTCTGTCGGGAATATTGATTATAATGACAGATAGTGGTCGTCGCCATTTCATATGAACAACAATGATTTATTGTGATGGATCTTTAATGATCGTCACTATTGGTGCATGTATATGGTGACATTCGTTGACCGTCACCAAAAAGTGCATCGCTAGAAGTATAGGTGTTGTGGTGACATTCAAGGTCCGTCACGATTAATGACTATAATGACATACAATGACCGTCACCATTTCATATCAACAACAATTTATGGTTACATACCTTTGAGGGTCATCACTATTGATGCGTATATATGGCGGCATTCGTTGACCATCACCATTTCATATTTTTGGTGAGGGTCAAAAAATGTCACCAAAGCTCATTGGTGATGGTCAAAAGAGCCTCTGTCACCAAAAATTGATTGTCACCATTCCATATGGATGTCAGGGCACGATGGAATCGAACTACCAACCTCCTGCTTGTAAATAAGATGCTTTTCCATTGAGCTAGCACCCTTTAAAGAATTATACTTTTTAAAATTAGACCTTGAAACTTCATAATTTGTAAATTCTACAACTTTTAATAAATTAAAGTCTTAGCAATATTTTACTAAACAAGCAAAGCAACAATGAAGTGGCAAGTCCCTACCTAATGGTTATTGAAGTTATGAAAAGTGGGTGGAGGGAAAAATAGTTATGTATAAGAGAATCAATATGTTCAGTTGAATACTCAATTAGAAGTGAAAATATGAAGACATTTATAACCTATAAATGACCTATAACTAGCAAATGCAACAAATATTGCAAAGGAAATGTCATAAGTGGATAGCATATGGAAGAAGAGGAGGCAGGGACTTGGAACCCTTATACATCTTGGCATGCCTTAGCACTTGGCACATCTTAGCTTGTTTGACATGTCTTCATACTATCTGGAACATGTTAGCATGCCCTAGCATTCCCTAACACACCTTGGCAGTGATGACGTCACAACTAGCATTACATTTTTCGATGATGTGGGAACCTTACATTCACTAGAACACCCTGGCACTCTCTAGTTGTCATGCCCTCTGTTATCCTCCACAATGTCCCAGGCTGATGAGGAGATCAATGGAGGTAATCACATACCAAGCTTTTAATTTGGTAGATAGCCCTACCAAACTACCAAACCAGAGAGGGCTCTCTCTATGAAATCATAGCCAAGAGATGACTGGAACGTAAATGATTTTAGGCTAGATAGCTAGGCTCAGGTGGGTTTTTGGAACATTTATGGACTTGGAACTCTGTCCACTAGTGTCTTGTCTGGTAGGGACTTTGTCAAGGATACAGGGACATGGAACTCTATCTAGGATAAATAACCTAACATGCATGAGAGAAGCTCCCTAGAATAGAGTACCTCCTACCTAGAAGAGTGTCCCCTGCTCAAAATATAGAACCCTTCTCTACTGTGCACTTTTCTTAAAGATAAATCTATGCATAAAATAGTACTAAGAAAAACACCTAAATTAAGAAAAGTGAGCATCTAAGTCAAACTATAAAAGTATACTAAATATGGCTCTATATAAGTTTGGGAAACACTAGACAAGCATGCTTTCATACAACAACCATAAGATGCCTAAAATCGATGTGCTTCTTTCATCATTTCTATACCCTCACAACAAAACTGGAATCTGTAGCATGTACCCCAAGGCTGTATGCATCTGCTGAAGATGTAGATTGAAAGGATCTGCTGAGATGAAGTACTATTGAAGGAGAAACACCTTCAAAACAACAGATAAAGTCTACTGTGAATTCAACCCATTTTCACACTGGCCAAGGCTGCTACTGGGTACACTTGTCTACTGAATGAAAACTGCAATTTATTGTAGTGATGCTAAAGAAAAAACACCTTAAGTGCAACAGGGATAAAAATCTAACATATATTTGTTGGAAATAATACTGAGAGGGGGGGTACGCTACTTCAGTTAATTAAACCTGCGTATATACGCAACTTTGCAGAAGGAAACTGGCGTACAAGGCAAACTTTTAATTTACTTTATCTTTCTAATGTTGATTGTTACTCTATGCTTTCATAATCAATTAACCAATAACCAGAAATAGTAAAACAAAGCAGAAAGACAATCGCACACAAGAACACAAGATATAAGGTGGAAATCCAATGTGGGTGAAAACCACCTGCTGCAATTCGTTTCTATCTTCCTTTAAATTGGAAACTTCATTTACAATGTACTGGTGCAGTCCTTTACCAGTACGCAGGCTGCAACCTGCAGAGAGCTACAACCCTCTCTCATTCTCCAGCTTCTCCTGGAAGGGAGCTACAACCCCCTTAGCTCTTGCACTAGCCAAGATACTAGTACGTAGGTGCTAGCCTACAGAAGGCTACAACCTTCTCTTTCTTTCAGGGACCACGTTTCATAAATTTTCAGACTGGATCCACAAATAACCTTAATCAAACATCAAGAATTTCTGCATCAACCAATCACCTTTTCACCAATCAAAACTGAATCAAAATAAACACTTCTCTGACAACTGTACCCAGATCATAGTGACAGTAACCATACACCAAATCTGAACCCAGAACACTGCAGCAATAAACAGTAGCAGCTAGATCACAACTCAAAATATATACGCTACTTCAATAACCTGAAACCTGCGTGCATACGCTTCTGCGTATGGAACAACCTACGTATACGCTGTTTTCATTCACTGAACCGGCGTGTATACGCGCCTTCGCTTTACTGAACCCGTGTACAGATCTATAAAGGATAATTCACTCTTTCAGATATTCAAACACTAATTAACCCAGATTATCAGATCTATAGATCAAGTAAGCGCCACATATAACAGATCAAAATTATACAAAGATACTATCATTCAAGCTTAAAGATTATGATCCATCAATAGAACTTATCCTTCTCTTTTGCGCTCAGGTTCCTCCTTCATTCAGATCCAGATCTGCATCATAACCCAATTACCAGTATTCCAGATCTAGCACTTTATCTGATATTCAATAATAATTCAAAAGTTCTTTTGCTACATGATCTCCTTCCTCTTTTATAGGTTTAGGCCTTCCACAATACCATGGTCCAAAACCATAATAAACCAATACCATGGACCCAATACTTGGGATCAACACTTCTAACGAGGTACCATGGTCCAAAACCATAGGTTCAAATACCAAGGGCTAACTACCACGGACCAAAAGTAAGTTCTCCAACATATACGCGCTTTTCCTTGCATGAAAGTGCGTGTATACGCATACGCGCCTTTGAAACGTCTAACCTGCGTGTATACACGTCTTCGTCTAGATGAACCTGCGTATATGTCTTTTCCTTCATTCTGAAAGCCTGCACTGAGATCTGTTACCAAAGAGAGTTGCCATCAAGGACAACACCTATGCCATAGCTCCAAACCTGCGCCATAATGCCAACAATATTTTCCCTGTGGCCTCGGTTGTGCATGATCTCATCAATATAGGTAATAACGTCAATAATTGAAAAACCAAAAGGTGAGCTGCATAGATCATTTGAAATGAAAGATTTGTGCATACTTTATTATAGTTTAGGAGTGTTAGTATAGAAAATGCAAGGTAGCCTTTTGCGTCTTTATGTCACAGGCCAAGGATGCGAAGAAATACATAAAACATTAAATAACATGGTATAAGTCGATTGCAGGTTCTTTTGAAATGAGAATGGAATTCTCCTTGTGCGGGTTCTAATCTAGTGGGTATAACTTTAAATAAGAAACTGATAGTTATGGGGTTGGAATTGTCTTAGAATTCATGAAAAGTCCCAAATTTGTTCACTAGAAAGAAGCAGAGCGAGTCATCATGTTTATGGAAGGGAACACCCTATTCGTAGGAAGATAACTTGAAATTAGTTGGGCATATTATTTCTCGTCTTCTTGTACGTGTGTGCTTTGAAAATATAACCACATCCAAAGACTCAATAACAGCTCTGGTAAAGTTTATAGATGTGAAGCACATCTGAGAAAACCCATCATTTAATGACAATTGAGTGAGGAATATGTCAAAGGATCCAATCCACTCAGTCATAAAAAGGAAGTTGGGGTATCCAGCATCTTGCCAACAAACCGACTCCAATCATAATGTGAAAGGCAGGCTAATTGCGAAACCTCTTTCCCACTTTGTAGTATTGTTGCCTCTTGAATTCCAACAGGTATTTGGTTGCTTAGATCCACAGAACTCGTGTGAGGTAAAATCTGCATGATACGATTGTGACGTGCAAGCTTGACACACGCTCTAGTTTCCCTCTAAAAGAGGGTAAGTCAAAATATTATGACAATCTTAACTGTAATTTGATCATACACTATTGAGGTATTGCATGGAATAAACAATATATTATCAATGCACTAATGAAGAACTCAAAATAAATGAATTTCTTATTGCTACAATAGTGCCACTCTTGGTATTCTCAGATAAAACACCTAACCTGCATGGGAAAAGCTTCCTAGAATAGAGTACCTCCTACCTATAAGTGTGTTCCCTGCACAAAATATAGAACCCTTCTCTACTGTGCACTTTTCTTAAAGATAAATCTGTGCATAAAACAGAATTAAGAAAAACACCTAAATTAAGAAAAGTGAGCATCTAAGTCAAACTATAAAAGCATACGAAATATGGCTATATCTAAGTTTGTGAAACACTAAATAAGCATGCTTGCGTACAACAACCACAAGATGCCTAAAATCGATGCACTTCTTTCATCACTACTACAACCTCATAGGAAAACTATAATCTACAACATGTATCCCAAGGTTGCATGCATCTACTAAAGGTGCAGACCGAAAGGATCTACTGAGATTAAGTATCGTTGAAGGAGAAACACCTTCAAAACAACAAATAGAGTCTAATGTGCATTCAACCCATCTACACATAGGCCAAGGTTGCTACTCAGTACACTTCTCCCCTAAATGGAAACTGGAGTGTATTGTTTCTCTACTGAAGGAGAAACACCTTTAGAGAAAAACATATAAAACTCTAACATATATTGTCACTGTGGTATCGGTTGTAGAAGATCTCATCAATATAGGTAACAACTTCGATAATTGAAAAACCAAAAGGTGAGCTACATAGATCATTTGAAATAATATATTTGGGCATACTTTATTATTTTTTAGGAGTGTTAGTATAGAAAATGCAAGGTATCTTGTTGCATCTTTATGTCACAGACCAAGGATGCGAATAAATACAGAAAATATTAAATAGCATGGTACAAGTCGATTGCAGGTTCTTTCGAAACAAGAATGGAGTTCTCCTTGTGCAGATTATAATCTAGTGGGTATAGATTTAAATAAGAAATTTATAGTTATGGGGTTGGAATTGTCTAACGATTCGTGGTGAGTCCCAATGTTGTTTGCTAGAAATAAGTAGAGTGAGTCGTCAGGTTTATGAATGGGAACACCCTATTCACAGGGAGATAACTTCAAATTAGTTGGGCATATTATTTCTCGTCTTCTTGTACATGTGTGCTCTGAAAAGCTAACCACCTCCAAAGACTCAAGAACAACTGTGGTAAAGTTTATATGTGTGAAGCACTTCTAATAAAACCCATCACTTAATGACAATTGAGTGAGGAATATGTCAAAGGATTCAATTTTGCACTCATTCATAAAGAGGAAGTTGGGGTATCCAACATCTTGTCAACAAACCGACTCCAACCATAATGTGTAAGCCAGGTTAACTGTGAAACCTCTTTCCCACTTTGTAGTATTGTTGCCTCTTGAATTCCAACAGGTATCTTGTTGCTTAGATCCACAAAGCTTGTCCCGGGTAAACTCTGCATGATACAATTGTGGCGTGCAAGCTTGACACACACTCTAGTTTCCCTCTAAAAGAGGGTAAGTCAAAATATTATGACTGGCTTAACTATAATTTGATCATACACTGTTGAGGTATTGTATGGAATAAACAATATACTATCAATGCACTAATGAAGAACTCAAAATAAACGAATTTCTTGTTTCTACAATAGCGCCACTCTTGGGATTCTCCAAGGAGCCACTAATTTATACACATTTGGAATATTTACTTGGTCTGCAGAAAGATTAAGCAATGGTAGTGATCACTCTTTTCCCTCCCATGGAAGGTTTATACAGAGTCAACAATAAATTGATTTAAAGGTGAGGTATATGCCTGAAAAATAGGAGTCCAACTCTGCAACTCTAATTTAGTGGCAAGGAAATATTCAACTGTAAATGCTTGATCTCCTACAGTGAAAATTTCTAGATAAATGGCTAGCCTAAATCTATCCATTGTCCACATATCCAAAAAAACCATGTATGTCTGGACTCTGGTTGTGTGTGAGGGGAGATCACATAAATAATCCATTATCAAAAGAAAAAGTTAAAGCACAACATTCTATGGAGATTTTTTTTTACTTTTATTACATACATTAGAAAGTTTGAAAGGACAGAACTGAAGCTTCCCTCTCCTTCCACGCTTCATTAAATATGCCCCTTTTCCAATGCGGATGTGACCTGCAGAAGCACAATTAACAAACATAATATGAAAAGTAAGTTTAATGAATTAAAGTAGCTTTGTTATACTTCAAGCAAATGGACTCTGAGAAATTAGATTCATTCTCTACAAAAGATGATATAGCAAGATCTAATCACATTTTTAAATGAAACAAAGGTAAATTGGATTCATGCTCTGCAATATATGATATAATGAGATCTAATGACATTTTCAACTCAAACAAATGTAAGTTGAGTAAGCTCAAGCTCCAAAATGATGGCATCCAACTTCTGAGTGGAAGTTACTGTATATATCTAGCTAGAGGCTATAGCATAAAGATATTTGTTATATGTGAAGATAAAAAAATGAAAGGAATGTGAAATCTTAACCATCAACTATAAGTTCCTTTCAAGGACTAGATCAAACCATAACATTGTTATCAAGATAATCAACTCACCCATGCTAGTACGCTTCTAGTAGTTTCATGATAAAACTCAAACTCAATAAACTTCAAACAACATAAATTAACCAATGATATGCTTAAGGTTGGTTACCTAAGGATTATATCATACTAAATTTATGGCAGTTTTAGTGGAACCATTGTCGACCTGTTGAGGCTTTTGAATGTTTTGAGGGTGGTATCTACTAATTTTATTCATCCCAACTCAATGGTCTATAAAAATGACTAGATCTCTATAACTTTTAATATATATTGAACCACGGAAACAGGAAAGAAAAAATACAAAATAAATAAATCTAAATGATAATGTTGGTGCAGACAAGGGTGGGAGTTTTTATTGGGTAGCCAGGCACACTAATGTTTTGGTTTGATTATTTGAAAATTTTCTAGCTAGTCATAAGGATAATTATGATATTATGTTTTTTCAAAAAAAATTAAGTGAGGTAAGTGATAATCATGAGATTTTTTTTCTGAATGATGCTATTTTTAAGGCTTTTAAGTAAAATATTTATTATTTTAGGGTTTTAAGCTAATTGATATTTTCATTTTCCCAATGTCTATGCATGAAAGAAAGGAATCTTGTTTACAATGTGGATCAAATTTTGATATTTAGTTAGTCTTTGTCTGCTTGATAAAGTTCCATAACCTTTTGGGAACACAATTCTTCAACTTCTGTCACAAACATGAGTCCTAGTAGATCCGAGTCTAGAATATTTGAATCCATTTCCAATATTTCCTTGCAAATTGAATATAATTATGGATCTGCATGTTGTGTATCTTCCTAGGAGATATAGAGACCAACCAATTTCTTGAAGAAATGTTTGAGCTAGGACCATGTTAATTTGCACCCTATGTATCAATACAACTAATAGATACATTCTACCACACAACATTATAATTGGAGGAATCAAGAGACATTTAACACCTAATTCTAGCAGATAAATGAACATGAATACACAACCTGTGGCATCATAAAAACAATCTCTTTATTTATTATCTCCTCCTCTAATCTTTAATGCAGCACACAAGTCCAAACCATGGTTTCCAACCAATGATTAATGCCACATGCATACTAAGGCTCCTCTGAGCACATTATCTCTCTATCTTTGTTACATAGAGGCAGGCTTGTCCCCTTATACATAGAGATTACAATCATTATATCCTAAATTTCTTGAAATAAATACATCTAAACCCCCAAATACCAATGCTGCTGTTAGATACCCACTACACAGTGCATAGGTATCTTGCTTCTCTTCTTGCAATTTGGCTCATAAATCCATCCCTAGCTCCTCATGATTAACATACCCAACAACACCCATAAATGGGTCAATAAGTTAGAGGTGTGCCATGCTCTACTACCCCTGCATCGAGCACAAATATATATAGACTTGTGCCTGAGATGCACTTCCCAATTTGTGAATCTAGAAGTTGGATATCTCCTATTTCTATATTTCAGAACTCAGACAATTGTGTGCATTTGACAGATCCTCAACCTTAGGAACCCTTAGGTAAATATCACACTTGAATCTAGATAGGTGTGTGCGAATGCCATATTCATGCAGTCAATGCATTTTCTATATTTAACAATCCATCACCTGGACATACAAACACTACAATTCCCACCCATGTCCAGGATATTAGCATGGACCTCAGCTCTTTCTCAGTGCAACTAAGGTGGATGTGATCCAGTTTCCGTCTCTGCAAAAGTACATAGTAAGCATTACATCAAATAAGCTTTACAACTATCCCTAAAAGGAAAGACTACTAGGGATGTTGTGGCATAAAAATATATATATGTAAAAAGGTTTGAGCTTCAACAAAAAGGATTCAGCTCGATTTCACAAATTCGGCAAAAGAAGATGTGGCAGGCTCGATTTCATAACTTCTGGAGGTTGAATTTCACTAGATGATTTAGATAGATCACACGTTAGTCCAAGAGATGGGAAAAAAATACTACACAGTGTGCCTTAATTCTATTTCATTCAACTGAATGTACAGGGTCCAACTGACCTCCAACTAGAAGAAAGACTCAAAAATTCTGCCATAGGTCACAACTTGAGTAGAAGTGCCTTGGAACTTTGATGTATGTGGTGCTAAGTCTCATGATCAAGGTGGTGTTGATATGCAAGGTTGGGTTTTCAGCCTTAGGATATTAGGAATTTCCAGAAGTCACAACAACTTGGCTTCTAGAACCTCCAACAAACCCATCCTAAGGTTGCATGCTATTTTTAGTATTTCAAGTACTCCCCTATGCTGAGAACCCTGAAGTCCTCTGTGATGTTCCCTAAAAATTTTGGGGTTTCTCTACACATCCCTATGATGGATCCCTGCATTCCTATATCCCCATGTCCTGGAAACTTGGCAAAACATTAGAGTAAGAATTCCTCCATCAAACAACCATAGGAGACCACCATGATGCATGACCCTCACTCGTAAAGTGCATATTTTGAATTCAAGTCAATTCCTTGTTTTCTTAACTTCCTTGTTTCCTTCTTACCCTGAACTCTAGGCATGTCTGGTATATCCCTCTCATAATAATTTTTGTGGTGATTTGTACTCCAATTAACCTGTTACATTACAGTCATTGTTGTAAAGAATCAAGTGCTTAGAAAACATGGCACTTCAACTTGTAATACCAATTTATTTTCATGTCTCTTACATGCACAAAGTAACACAAGATAGACACGAGCATATGCACAAACAAGAGAGAAGGGGTACTAAAATACACTTCAAAACATCACAGGAGGATTATACGAGATGCCATGCAGTAAAATAAAACAATATTTTTAAAAACACTGCATATGCCTCGTTCATTTACCAAATCCACTCAATTTTATACAAGACGTTGTAAGTCAGAAAAATTTGAAGGGGAAAAAGCACTGGGATGGGTAGGTTTAGTAGGGAGCAACAAAGAAGAATTGGAAAGGGCAAAGGTACTAGGAGGGGTAGTTTTAGGGAGAAGCGAAGAAGAATTGGGAAGGGAAAAGGCATTGGGAGGAGAAGGTTTAAAGAATAGTGAACCAACAACAACAAAACCACCACCAGCACAACCACCACCATTATCACTATTAAGACGAGCCCATTTAGTCTTAGTCCTAATGGCTTTTGCAGATCTTTTCCTCTCTTCCATGTCTTTCTATAATTGAACCACACGTTTTTCAAGATCTTTGGTAGGCATCCATGATTCAAGTTTGTGCACTTCAATGCACTTTATTACATTGTTCAATGAATGAATTTCTTTTGAGGATGTTGAATTCTGTAATAAGACATGGAAGTGTTCAGAGAATATGTCTAATGACAAGTTAATATTTTGATAGTTTATACTAACAAGGGAGCATGAACCACACCAATAAGAATAAACATACCAGTGACCCAACATGATCTCTTCCTTTTTTTGCTATTTCTTCTGATGCTTTCCTTTGATGCTCGAGATATGCCTTCAACAAAGGCATAAGTGGAAATTTTTCTACAAGTCCAAATGCAAAGACAAACCGTAAAGCATCCATTTGGTTTTGACTTCGTGATGTATTTCCCACATTAACATGGAAACCTACCATTACAATGTCTGGATTGGAATTAAACACAGTTATTAAAAATATGCAATCATAGATATATCAACACAAGTATCCATAACTCTTTATCAATATCTGCTCATGTGTTTAATTTCACAACTACTTTCATTCATCCCACAATAATATTAAAGAACTTGCTCTTCAATGGAAAAGCATGAGCTACACTAGAAGAAGGAAAACTATGATGTAATTATTAAAATATAGATATATATATATATATATATATATATATATTGAAGAAAAAGTGCATAAACCTTAAATCAAGTAGGGTTGGGGCTCTCTAAGAATCCTTCTTCTTACGCTAAATTCATCTTAACATGTAAACCATTGTCTCGAATAACATCACCTACAAGCTTAATATTTGTAGTAATGCAGGTTGTCTTTTCAAAGAAATCCAGTGTAAATTTTGGGTTGATCCCAACATTTGATGTATTGTTGAGAATACCAAGACCTAGCTTTTTCACCTGCTTTGAATTAATACTGAAATCATGTATTAGTAAATCCAATCCTCCTCAAGTTACACTGTCCCATTCTAAATGAGAATATCTTTAAACTACCATCATCATGTAAAAGAATAGAAATATTGTTGTCCTTAGAGAGAGACCTGTAATTTGCAATGCCCAATCCATGGAGAAGATGAATTTCTAGACAATCACATAAGTTGTGCAAATAGATCCGTAGGACCAAGAGACACAGTAAGTGGAGAGTTTGACTTTAAAATAAATAGGAAGACAAAAAAAATCATTGCCATCAAGCAACTCCTTCTAATGATGTAGCCCAACAGACCTTAACAGAAATCTTGATCACCCTCAAGAACACTTGATACTTCACTAATAGATGTGCCTTCTGGATTCAATTTTGTTGGAAAATACTGAGGGGGGGGTGAATCAGTATTTCTTAGCAATTAGCACTTTTAAATCTTTTCAGAGCATTAGTTAATCTTCAATTATTATTAATATGCAATAATAATTGTAAACAAAAGAACACAGTAGGCTCAAAAATTTTAGGAGGAAAACCACCAAACGCTTTTCTAATAAATTATTTAATCTTCAGCCCCAACTAAAATGAAAACAACAACTTCCTAGAATGCTAGAAAAGCATTCTTCTCTAGCTCCCACTGGAAGGATGCCCCAATGCCCTAGTTTCTTCAGTAATCAACTGGATGGATGCCCCAACACCCTAGACCAACCTACCACCCTGAAGTTTTCACAAAATCCAACCTGTAGGCGACTTCATGCACTAGCCTATCACCTCCCTGCCACCCAATAATGACTGAAATGAGACAAGAATGTGGATTCCTATACTAGGGACAATGATCCATGATACAATATGATTTACAATGATTTTGACTAAACACCCAATCACATTAGGACCTGCAACCAAACCATGGCATCATCCCAATAGAGATTCCTATAGCTCCCAACAATGCCTTTTCAACTCTAGGCAGATTGATTCTTTTACAATAATGACTCTTCCAATGATGACACTTTTACAAATGACTCTTTTACAACTTTACAATGATGACTCTTGGCCTTGATACTTCTTCACAATATACGGATGGATGTCATGTCTTTAAAGGATGTCTCGCTACAATGTTTCCTTTGATTTGATACTTCAGCTCTTGAATTCTTGCGTGATGCTATCCTTGAATCTTCTTCTACCTGGATGCAAATTTTCCCAGCGAAACCCAATCTCAAAAGGAAAAAAAATACCCTTCAACTTACCTTTGCCTGCAAAACACATGTAAGTGCATAATAATGAATAAATACAAATTAAAATTACAATGCGTACCTGAAATGTTCTTATCACTTTTGTTGTTGACTTGTTGCAACAGTAGACAAAGACTCCCACTCTTGATATAGACCTAGACTCTATGCAAGACTATATCCAAAATTGACCTAAAGATATATACAATAGAAACTGATGGCAAACCCTAAACTTGTGATGAACCAAGTTCTAAATACAACAGCAGAGACAATTCTATCAACTATGACAAGACAAGTAAATGAACTTACAACATCATATAGATTTAGCAGACTTGGTGTAGCATCAAATGTGTAGTATCAAGAATAGGACATCCGAAATGTGTTATCAAAACTAACTATGACATATAGAGACATAGAGATATAACCAAGACCCTGTCTATTCTTGCATTGTCTTGAAAAAACATATGTCAGAGATGATACTCAAAATTCAAATGTAAACAATTAATCATACATACCTTGTTGTAGGAGACTTACCCTTGACTGTTGATGTGTGGTCCTTACTGCAGTGATCATTGAATGCATGCTTTTTCTTTCCTTCTAAGAGCTTGATATTGAATCTGTTGTATCTGTGTAATTACCTAACTCCAAGGTTTGAAATTTTGTCTTGTGGTATCCCTCTAAGTCCTCTTTGCAACCTTATAAGTCTGATCAAGATTGGGTTCTTCAAGAAAGATTTATGCCCGATCTCCCACGATGACCTGATTATAGCCTAGTTCAGTAGAGCGAAATTGTATGAAGTGCCACATGTCACTGTTGTGACCTTCGGCCCTGAAAAATCTACTCAACAAACTACCATTCGCCCTCTTTCTATGAATATTTACGAAATTTGAATCTAATTCTCCAAGAGAAAGTTATGACAATTCTCCCAACGTCACCTGTTTGACATGGAATTCGGGATCCTACAAAAACCCTAACTTCCGTAGATCATATCTCTGAAACTATAGTGAATCAAGATCTAAAATTTGGTCACGAGGTTCATAAAGATTTTGACTCAAACGGGTTTTAATTTCAGCTTCTGAAGCTTTGCAGAAAAAAACATTATAGCGAAAATTGCATGATGAACTGTTTGAAGCCACAAAATCCCTACAAGAGGAGGATATGAGGGCCATTATTTATATGAATGTCTTTAGTTGAGAGGGTCCTCAAAAAGTGAACGTTGGAGGGACTTTAGGAGAAAAAAATATTATTAATTATTGACTATTCAATGACCACAACCAATTATGAGTGCCATTCCACAACCCCGTAGGGTTTTAGCCCACTAAGTGGGGTTACTAACTTCAAATGCAAATAGCTCTCAAACAATGAAGAACTGGGAGGCGTACCAAATATCAACGGAAACATATTGAAGAGTAGAATAAATCGAGAAGATATTTGACGCAAAATAATATGTGTTGTCAAGTAAAAATTCCCTTGCAAGATCGGGGTAGCCCTTGGTTTTGCTTGGGTTGACATCAATGACAACCACTGATCAAAAAATTTTCCAATCAAAGTTGAACCATCATGATAAGAGAGGAAAAGTAATCTACAGGCTGTTGTGAAACATAGAGATATATATTTTGACTACACATCTTTACCCCGCCCTTGGATAGTTACCGTCAAAACTTGAGCTCTAGTGTATAATTTTTTTGGACTGAAGTCAGTAGTTACTAGTGATAATAACAGGTGTAGGTTTTAACCCCATACAAAAATTACCTGCATACGAATTCTAAAACACATAAAAATAAACAATGCGAGAGCATAACACATAAAACACATATACACAGAGATTTTCCCACTGGATCCCAAAACCGGGACTACTAGCTTGATTTTTCATTATGTTCCTTTCAATGTTACAATACATATTTATACATGCCGAAGCATCCAATACCATGGACCGAAAACCATCGTGTCCAATACCATGGACCGAAAAACCATCGCGTCCAAAAAACATGTGTGAAAATCATGCAAAAAACCATAGGTGGGTCCGCCCAACCTAACATAGGGTCCAAAACCAAAAAAATTCGGGGCGCTGCCCCGAACCCCATAAAGTGGGGTTACGGGTGCCCTTCAAACCCCCTGTTAACTACGTGGAAAGAATATAACACAACCCAACAACAGGAAGCATGTATTGTCTTTCCTTTATTGAATATTCTTCTCGTGAGACTTGGGTCTACTTATTAAAGCTCAAGCATGAGGTGTTTAACATGTTTCAGGAGTTGAGAGCTCTGATTGAAAACCACACAAGTATGAATATCAAAGTCTTGAGATTGGACAATGTGAGAGAGTATACCTCCAAGGAGTTCAAGGGTTTTTGCAAGAAGGAAGGAATCAAGAGAGAGTTGCAGCTCTGTACAACCCAGGGAAAAATAGGGCGGTCGAGCAAAAGTCCATCATAGGGGCTACTAAGGCCATGACACATGAAAAAGACTTGCCGATATTTCTTTGGACAAATGCATGCAACACAACCTGAGCAAAGATAAGATACAATTATTATATTAATGTCCAAAGAGACATACAGGGTGTGAAATCCTAGTTTTTCATAAATATATATTTATAAATTATAACTTGATTCTTATATTGTAAAAAAATAAATTCAAATCTGAATTAAAGCATGTCAATTGTTTAGCTTTCATCCTCATATTTACCATTCGAGAATGACACAAAACCACCAAGTTCACAAAAGATGAAAATTGTGTAGTGTGAAAACTTTTGTTTCAGATCATAATAATACATGAGTGACAATGTCTAAATACAGAAATAAACATCACATGTGAACTTTATCCTTTCAAGTAAGAGACACAATTCATTAGCAGATAGGCTATACTAAAGGCAACTAAGAGTACAAAACTACTAAAACACTATATTGATATATGCCTGATGATCACAACTAATCTAACACTAAGTTTAAACCAATGCACTTGGGATGGAATTGTTCAAATTTTGAATAGGTTATCAAATAATTATTATGTAAATTGTGTGTTGATTGTTCTCAAAGATGAGATGAATGGTGAAAATTGTTCAAAACATGCTTTAGGGTATAAAATAGATTCTTTTCACTTAGGTGTTAGGTCTGAGGAAAACTATTCTGCCAAAGTCACCAAGGATATACACTCAACATCATCATTTTTTTTTAAAACATGAAATGCACAAATTCTTCACCACCCTCATGGGAGCATTGACAACCCCACCCTCATGGAAAAGGAGAAGCTCATTTAGAAAAAAAAACTGAAGATCCATAAGCTTCAACAGAATACCTTATTATTGAATATCAAGCATTGCCTTGGCCTGGAACTGCTCCTCTAGAAGATCCTCACTCATTTATTTACTAAGAATATCCTGTTTCTTCTTCTCCATAACCATGCGCTCAATCTCTTCCTCATCCGGTAGGGGCACATGGGCAACAAACTCTCGCTCTCTCTGTTGTTGGTTTCCCTTCTCCTGCTCTCCGATTTATTTCGCCACATCCTCCTCTTCCTTGAACAGAACTAGCTTAACGACAGTGACCTCCCCACTCTTCATCGTTAACCTCACCTCCCTCTCAATGGACTCAACCCTTTGCCACTCTCTCAGCGCCCTGGCCTGCATCTCCTCCTCTATGAGTTGCTCGACTTTCTCCAAGATCTTGTCCTCGTCATCCTTGTAGCCATAATAACTTGTGTTGTTTCACTTGTAAATCTCATCCATAGACATCCTCTTCTTTGCCTCGGGGGTTTTATCGAATAGCTCTTTGAGGACGGCTAGGAATTTCGCAGCCCCAAAGTATCTCTAACCTAGGCTATCCTAATTCACATTCAACTACACAACAAGGGATCCCCTAATTCGTATCTAAGTACACAACAAGAGATCCCTCACATTCTTGTCCCTCAGATGGCAGAAATAAATAGTGATGACCGGAAATTACATAGAGGAGAGGTATCGTTTGGCCTAGATAGTAGCAGTACCCAGTGCCCACCATAGATTCAGTTTTAACTTTCGGTCTTACGGTGGGTCACAAGCTTTGATCGTACTATTGAATGCACATTTAATATGTTGTATATTGCCTTGGCTCTTTTGTCCATAAAATATAGAGAAAGCGATAGCAAATAGTGGACAAAACAGGATTCACAGGGATATAGTGAAGCCTGAGTTAAACCTGTCTTACGGCTAGTATAAAATGGTAGCACCGATAGCACTGTGCACATCCACCTAGTTTCCTTCCAAGTCTGTCATCTTGGCCCCTACTTTAGAATAATCAGGGCTTCCAAGTTGTACGATCTAAGCTTTCCAGTGCTCCTTTTCCCTAATCAGCTTATTGATCTCCTCATTGAGGTCTGGGAGCCAGTGTTCGCTGAGGTCTGGGTTCTGAATCTCCATGACCTTCCGTCCAATCTCTCGTATTATATGTTGCCTCCATTTGTGTGCCTCTGCGAGATTAATAATCATGTATAGGAGTTTTTAAGTTTGAATAATATTAAATTGGATTTAAAATTTTAAGTAAGTTTGGAGTTATTGGATGTTTAATTGAGTTAATGAAAGAAAAGTGGTGTTATTATTCCTTCTGAGGTTTAAGTCTTTAAGTGATATATTTATTTTTGTGTTTGTGCCTATATGTATAGGTGTGTGCAAAAATAGTATATAAGACATATATAACTTTGGTATAATAGACACTCTCAATAGGATTCAAAACAATTTCATAAAAATCTAGTATTTTTATATTCATAATATACATTCAAACTACATAAATAACTTGATATCCAAGTTAAAAACTAGTCACATCCATGGCCCCCAAACAGGGCTCCTTTATGCCGAAAAATCAAGTGGATAAGGTCATGGAAGAGTATGGAGACATCTTCTCCTCACCCACAAGGGTACCTTTGCACTATCAGGTCAACCATTCCATCAATATGACTTCCATCCCACTTTTAACCAATGGAACAATCTACCGTCACTCTCTTCCAGAAAATGTGGAAATCAAGCAGCAAATCTAGGAACTGCTACAAAAAGGGCACATTTGACCAAGTTGCTCACCCTGTGGGAACCCAATTGTACTTGTGAAAAGAAGGACGAGACCTATATGATCTGTATTGATATCGAGCACTCAAAAAAATCATAGTTAGGAACAAATACTCAATTACACATATTGGAAAACTTCTTGATCAACTCAAGGAGCCAAATACTTCAAAAAGATTGATTTGAAGTCTGGTTATCACCAAGTTGCAATAGAACCCATGGATGTGCGGAACACTTATTTTAAGTCCAAGAAGGGTCTTTTCGAGTGGTTGGTCATGCCCTTCAGTTTGGTGAATGCCCCCCCAACTTTTATGAGGCTAATGGATGACATTTTTTTGCCTCTCATCAACTCATTCATGGTTGTATATCTCGATGATATCCTCATTTTCAAAAAGATTTGGGAAGAATACTTGCAACATATTCAACAAGTCCTGGATACTCTGTCGTAGCACAAGCTATGTGTGAATTTGGAAAAAATATCCTTTGGCATGGACAAGGTCTAATATAATGGTTACATTATTGATGAGAAAGGTGTACATGTGGATCTATATAAGTTCCAAGTCATTCAGGATTGGATGTCCCCGATGAATCTCACAAAGCTTCGCAGCTTCTTAGGCCTTGCTAATTTATACCTCAGATTCATGTTGGATTCTGTCATATCACTTGTCCCTTAAGTCAAGTTACTAAGGGTGGAGTGAAAGAAAAAAAAAATTGGTTCGAGTCACAACAGAAGGAATTTGTTGATCTAAAACACTATCATTTCTTTGCATCATTCCTCACATTTCCAAACCTGTAACATCCATTTGAGATTGAGATAGATGCCTTTGACTATGCTATTAGTGCAGTCCTCACTCGGAAAGGGAATCTGGTGGCCTATCACAGTGAGACACTCTCTAATACTATTCGAAGATACTGCACCTATGATAAGGAGATGTATTCCATCGTGCAGACCTTCCGAAATTGGAATAATTACATTTTGGGGACAAAGACGATCATCCACATAGATTAATGACCTATTCAATTTATTCAGACATAAGGAAAGTTACAAAATAATCGCCATCAGAAATGGTCCAGATATCTGCAGCAATTCCATTTGAACATTAAATATAAGAAGGGTATCACCAATCACATTGCAGATTGCCTTATTCAGTCCCCAATTGAGGCATTGGCTACTATTCTCAACTCTTGTGGGCACGAGACTTCTATATGGCCTCAACTATACAAAAATGATCTAGAATTTTCCACCACATACCAGATGTTGATGAAAGGAAAGAAAGTTCCAAACTTCCACCTCCAGGATGCACTATTGTGCTAGCTAGGAAACCTTTTTGTTCCTTCAAGCAAGCCTACCATTTTAATTTGAGAGGTGCATTACAGTTGGGTAGCAAGGCACTTTGGAATGGAAAAGACAATAGTGGTACTACAAACTCTATTTTTGTTGGCTGAAACTTTGCCAGGATGTTTGCAAATATATTAGATCATGCACTTCTTGTGCCATCACCAAGCCAACTATTAAGAAGCAAGGTTTGTACGCCCCTCTGTTTACTCCTAGCGGACCTTAAGAATCCATATCCATGGACTATATGCTTGGCCTTCCTTCTACAAATCATGGTAATGATTGTGTGTTTGTGGTCATTAATAGATTTTCTAATATGGCCATATTGGTTACCTGCAAGAAGAGTATCACAATAGAAGCCATTGCCAAGCTCTTATTCGAACGATTGTGGGTACCATTTTGGATCCCGCAGACACTCATATTAGATTGGGATTACAGGTTCTTGAGTCAATTCTAGTCAAGCCTCTAGTCATTGTTGGATACCAAGCTCACCAAGCCGAGTGCCTTCCACCCCTAAACTGATGGCCATAAAAAGGTCGCCAACATGATGATAGTGCACATCTTATGCATGTGCAACTATAAGAACCCATGAACATGGGATGAGAGCCTTCCCTATGTTCAACACAACTACAACATAGCTCTCCATAACTCAACTAGTCACGACCCCTTTCTGGTGGGCTGGGATTTCAACCATTGTGTCCCATTGATGTTGCAATGCCTCTTGTAACTACATAGGCAAAATATACACATGTGCAATCTGAAGTTGATGAAGCTCAAGTTTATTGAACACATTTTGCACATTCGTAAGTAAGTTCATGGTATATTGGATAATTATCAAATGCTAAGTATAAACAACATCAGGTGCCACATTAGTTTCAAGTAGGCGACAAGGTTTGGTTGCATCTATAGAACGAATGCCTTGCAAGATCCCATTGGGAGCTTCAACACTCTAATACAAGATTTACACCATCACCAAGGCTATGGGTGACAACTATTTCGAGCTAAGTATCCCCCCATTCCTTGGCCTGTAGCTAGTATTCAATGTGGACTGCCTTCGTCCATACTTTCCTCCATTGTTCGACACATCAAACATTGTCGAGTAGTTGACACCAACAAAGCTCAACCTAGATTGCATTGAACATGCCACAACTGATCGGATCGTGGACACATAGATTAATAACACTCGCTAACAAAGGATCTAGTTGTATTAGGTTGTCAAATCCGACCAGCTCCTACATGAAGGCAAGTGCCTCACCAGGGACCAAGTTCAGCATAAGTTTCCCCATCTCATGGAAACACTCAACGCAATGGGGACCATTTCTTCCTAATGGGGGAGTAATGATCCAGGTGTATATTGGTGGCCACCCGCCTATTCCACTTGGACCCCAAACATTGTTTCCTATTAGTTTCCTATTTTTCGACATAGTTTCAAATTTCGACAGTTTTCTATTTTTGGCATATTTTCTGGTCCTCAACTTCCAGAGCTGTTATGAGGCCCTAAATGATGTTTTTTGGGGAAACAAGAAAACAAAAGTGAAAGTCTACATTTTTAGTAAAAAATTGTTTTCCTTGTATAGAAATTTCTAACTGACTATCGTGCGCACCAGACAAAGATCATATGCTTGTTGAAAATAGCAACAAGAAATGATAAAAATAGAATCCAGAATATTCCAATTTTAATTTGTCCTTGAATTAAAATTGTGAATTAAAATCGAATTTAGTCTCACCAGCTGCTTGGAAATAATTAATTAATTCATTATGGATTAGTTAGTTGGAGAAATTCAAGTTAGAAGTCTTTCTGTAGTCATGCAACAGTTATCCCTTAAATTAAGGAGATTATCCCTTAATTAAGGAGATAAGATTTAGCTGTAATTAGTTAGCTCAGTTTACTGAGTTAAGTCCAGTTAAATTAGTTCCAAACTATTTGAAGAACTAATTGTGAGTTATCAGTCAGTTGATGCATGCATGCACTCAACCAGTGTACTCCAGATAACTGAAGATTCCCTCATCAGAAACTCATGCATGTCTATTCTGAGAAAGACCTAGTTGAGATAAATTTCAAGGACAGTGTACTATCAGTTGCATGTGTTTTCCTATAAAGGAAACTCATGCATGCAGTCAAGAAAAGATTCCTTGAGGATTGCGTAGTTTTACAATGTGTAAGAGTAGTGTTCCACTTGGTGAGGTGAGAATCATCCACTAGGAACAGCGCAAGGAAATACGAGCTTAGAGGGCAGAGGAGAAGGCTTGTGAGAAGCCAGGATTGCCTGTGAGCATCTATGACGATTGTACTGAGAGCTGGCTAGCTATGAGAGCTAAGGCTTTGTATAATTCTTGACGTATTTCCACCTTGCATGATAATACAAATAGTGGGGTTTTTAGCTGAGGCTTCCCCAAAGTATTTTCATGTGTATTGTGCATTGATTCTTCTTCTTTTGTTATATGTGTTCAACTTGATCTGTCACAATATTTAAGCTTCCGCAAATTGATAGTAGAAGTAGGTTATAGTATTTTGCTTTGGTATATTGCATTATCGGGTTAATCTATAGTCATATTTTCTATATGATCTCATAGAAAGATTTGTAGAGAATTTGCAGAATTTCTACATGGTATCAGAACCAAGTTTATCAAAGGTAAGTTTATCGAAGCTGTGAACAGTATACGAGAAGAGAATTCGAAGTTTGAAGTTCGGGGTTGCAGGTGCAAATCGAATTCATATCATACTTCAAGTTTGGCCAGTGGCGTTATATGGCTTGAGACTCAAGTTTTCCTTGGAAGGTAGCTTGAATTACATAGCATGGAAAGATCACATGGAGGTTGTATTAGAAGACAACGTCTTGAAGGAATTCATTGATCAAGAAATCCAAAATCCAGCTTCAACTAATGCACAAGAGTTGGCTGAGTGGAAGAAGTGTGTGATGAAGGCGAGACGGATCATCCTTGAGGGAGTTCAAGACCATATTGTCTCGAGTCTCCATAGGAAGGATACTCCATATTCAATGTGGAAGACATTGAAGGACCTCTACCAGAATAGTAGCAACCAGAGGAAATTGGCACTCAAGGATAAGCTTCGAAGAATCAAGATGGAGAATGGTGATACTATTTCCACATATCTGAACAAGCTCACCACCTGTAGAGATGAGCTTAGAAGTGTGGGAATAACTACTACCGATGATGATATGGTGAGCCTCGCTCTCCTTATCCTTCCAAAGAGCTGGAATAGCTACCAGGACTCTGTGAATGGAAGGGAGAAACGGTTGGATTGGGAACGACAGTGGTCGGATCTGATGCAAGAGGAGATCAGGGGGAGCACACGAGATGGTTCTTCATCCAAGAATGATGATGAAGAAAATATGGCCTTAGAAAGTAAGGCAAGGAAAGGAAAGGGGAAGGCTTCCCATTCCAAATCGAATTCTTCTCATGGAGGGAAGAAGGGTGACAAGTCTAAAGTGATATGCTTTAATTTTCATGAGATGGGACATTATGTGACTAATTTCCCATTGAAGAAGTCCAATAAGGGATCCTCGGAAGGATCATAAGGTGAGGCATTAACCTCTTAGTTCAAAATTGACTTTACCCTCATTGCATGCATGGTGTCATCGATGATGGGTTGTGTTTGGTATCTTGACAGTGGAGCCTCATTCCACATGACCGGTGATAAAAGTTTATTTAGTGCCTTGGAGGAGAAAGACCTCAAGATGCGCATCAAGGTGGGTGACAATGAAAGGTATAATGTTTCAAGAGTGGGCACGGTTTCTTTTTAGAGGGAGCATGGAGCTCCTATCACCTTGACAGATGTGAAGTATGTGCCTGGACTAAAGAAGAACTTGGTATCGGTCGCGATGTTGGAGGACAAAGGCTACGATGTTGTCTTTAGTAAAGGAAAGGTGTTCCTTAGACACATCACCACGAGACAGGTGAAACATATCAGTTCACGAGTTAAGAACCTATATGCTCTTGAGTTTCAAGATGCATGCAAAGCCTTGAGGAGCAAGGCAAATGTTAGAGACTTTGTGGTTGAGAGGAAGAGTAAATTACCTCTCAACATGCAGTCCCGAAGAAGTCTCAGACAATTGTGGAGGAGCCACAATTGGAGAAGGCAGAGGGATCACATGCAGTTATACCTCCAAGTGTGAGGTGGGATGATGTGAAGTGATAGTCCCAAGAAGGCTGAAATTGGGCAAGGTCCATTGAGAGGTTTTATCTCATGGATCGTAGCTTGCTACGAGAGCCCAAAGTACATAGTAGCGGGAGGAATCAATGGGATTAATGCAGTCAAAGATCAAAGTGACAGAGGCTAGAGTAGTCAGATACTGAAGAGCACAGAGAAGGATTGAGAACAGTGCAGAAAGACAAAGTCAGCAGAAGCACAAAGTTTTCAGTTGACAGAGGCAATAGCAGTCAGAGACTTTGATGACAGATGCATCATACTAATTCAGGTTGGATTTTTTGTTTTTGTTTCTGGAGTTGTTGGAGCAACAACACTAGAGAGAAGTGTTTCATGCATAACATTCCAAAGGTTCACGATTGGGATCGAGTTGAATTCCTTTCTTGTTGAGAGGGAGTGTTGAAAATAGCAACAAAAAATGATAAAAATAGAATCCATAATATTCCAATTTTAATTTGTCCCTGAATTAAAATTGAATTTAGTCTCACCAGCTGCTTGGAAATAATTAATTAATTCATTATGGATTAATTAGTTGGAGAAATTCAAGTTAGAAGTATTTCTGCAGTCATGCCACAGTTATCCCTTAAATTAAGAAGATTATCCCTTAATTAAGGAGATAAGATCGAGTTATATTTGAGTTGTAATTAGTTAGCTCAGTTTATTGAGTTAAGTCCAGTTAAATTAGTTCCAAACTGTTTGAGGAACTAATTGTGAGTTATCAGTCAGTTGATGCATGCATGCACCCAACCAGTGTACTCCATATAACTAAAGATTCCCTCGTCAGAAACTCATGCATGTCTATTCTGAGAAAGACCCAGTTGAGCTAAATTTCAAGAATAGTGTACTATCAGTTGCATGTGTTTTCCTATAAAGGAAACTCATGCATGCAGTCAAGAAAAGGTTCCTTGAGGATTACGCAGTTTTACAGTGTGTAAGAGTAGTGTTCCACTTGGTGAGGTGAGAATCATCCACTAGGAACTGTGCAAGGAAATAGGAGCTTGGAGGGCAAAGGAGAAGGCTTGTGAGAAGCCAGGATTGCCTGTGAGCATCTGTGAGGATTGTACTGAGAGCTGGCTTGCTGTGAGAGCTAAGGCTTTGTATAATTCTTGATGTATTTCCACCTTATATGATAATATAGATAGTGGGGCATTTAGCTGAGGCTTTCCCCAAAGTATTTTCATGTGTGTTGTGCATTGATTCTTCTTCTGGTTATATGTGTTCAGCTCGATCTTGCTCAATCTTTAAGCTTCCGCAAATTGATAGTAGAAGTAGGTTATAGTATTTTGCTTTGGTATATTACATTATCGAGTTAATCTACAGTCAGATTTTCTATATGGTCTCAGGGCGAGATTTGTAGAGAATTTGCAGAATTTCTACAATGCTAATGTTAAGACCCCTAGGAAGTTGACATTCCAACTAACCACATCGGGGCCCACAAATCGCACTTCATCTCCTAGCGTTAGGTTTTTGGATGTTTAGGGCTTCTCATTATTTCTTCATGATAAAAAGGCCTCAAAGCCTCATTGTAACACAGTTCAAAAGGCATGTAGCCATGAGATCTCTTCTTAGATAAGCTACTATCACCCGAGCTAGTTTACTTTCATTCTGTATGTAAACAATTTTCAGCGTTTGCTATTTATATATTGAAGTTCAGTTTCGTTGTATCTCTTTGTTTTTGGTTTAAATATGTATTTCATTTCATTCCTTAATAAATCCAAATCAATTGGCATCATTCTATCATGTATTAAGGCATCAAAATAAGGAGGTGGACAAGATGGGAAACCTTGCAACAACCAATAAAATAAGGGTTCTAATAATCAACCACAAGGTGTATAAGTAGCTCATTCCCTAAGGGTATCACCCATTGCGTGAATTTAATATTACATATAGCATATCAATTGGACAATAATTTCACCCACAATGAGAGAGGGTTGATAAGACCTTTACTGCATTTTCATATGCTCTCAACCCTCACCGTTACCATTAATGATTCACCCATTTATAATCGCTAGGACACATATGGGATATTTTCCGTAGATGATGGCATCATGAGTCCTCCACTCTCCCCTCATTGGGTCGCTCGCCGCCTTGATCCTCAGTTTGAATTGTATTGCCTTCTTTCCATCCTCCTCTCTCATTCTGTAGTTTTCAGTCTCTCACAATCTAGTGTGGTTGCTTTATTTAGTGTGGGGGTTACTAGCCCCTCCTTAGATGTTCCTTATCTCCCCTTCACCATAGACATTCTCTAGTCTCTTTAATGTCTTTGAATTGTTGCATGCCACTACCACATAAGTATTTTGGACCCTAAGAGTGAATTGTGCATCATTCTTTCTTAGCTCCACTTCAAGATTTTTGTTTGTCGCAATTCTCTATGGGATACTCCTCCTAGAAAATGAGTATCCTCTGCTTCAATTTTTGGGGTGGAGTGCTCAAGCACACTCTCCTCTAAAATCTAATTAATATGGGGACTTTTGACTAGTTCACTTATTTTCTCCTCTCAAGCATTTCTTTCCTCACTTACATCTACTGGTGGTGGAACCTGATTATCTTCCTGATTTAGAGGTCTTGTTTTTAGTTGCATTTTGACCCTAGTTCCTAAAAAGGGGTGTAAGGGGGCTTGTCCCCCCCCCCCCCCCGCCCCAAGGGGTGTAAGGGGGCTCCTCCCCCCCACACTATTGTCACTAGGGGTACCAGGGATGGTGGAAACAACTCTTTGAATCCCCCCTTGGTGGGGACTCAAGGTAGCGCCCTTGAAGAGATTTATTTGGAAAACTTGCCTTGTAAAATATTGTAATTTCATAGTCAATTGAGACCATTCATCATTAGGTCATAGATATGATGGTAGATGTTATGTTAGGGTTTTTTACCTAAAGGGGGACCCTCTTTTTATATGGAATTGTATTGTGGTTATGTATTATTAAGAGAGTGTTGTAATTGAGAGGGAAAATACTGTGAGAGAGAGGAGAGGAGGTTGGGGTGAATGTGTTGCATGTTGTAATCCCTTCATTCTGTTGGATGAAATAAAAGGAAGGATTTGATAGTTCTCCATGGATGTAACCTAAATTGGGTGAACCATGTATTTATCACTGCCTTCCTGTCAGTCGCCCTGCTGTGTCCAAGAAGTCACAATCACTAAGTGTTTGATCCCTGAACTGGCTTAAAACCCATTTTTCCAAAGTTTTGTGCATCAGCGCGTCTGTTCCTAAAATAACCGCGATGACCAGCGCCCCACAGTGTATTTCGTGCGCTGCCATCGCGGAAGAACATCACTTTTCCGCGATGACGCACAGCGCGGCTTTCCCGTGTTCTTCCGCGCTGACATGACTTGTTCAGTTATTGTTATGTGCTGACAGCGCGGCAGTCTCCATATAATCCGCGCTGATCCAGTTTGGGCGAATTTGTTCAAACAACCAGCCTTCCAGATCTCTCCAGGCTTGGTTGTTAGCTTTGTGAATATCGACTCCCTTCTATGGCATGTCTGTTCGACCCTTTGCAACTACTCCCCTTGAAGATAAGCTCACCCTTCCACCTTTTTAGGAGACTCCTTCTCCTATATAAACTTCCACCATTACCATGAGCAGCTAGTTTTTTGGATGGTTAGAAAATAGCTAGACTTAGCTTGGATTATACAAGAGCTTGTAGTGCTCAGATTGCTGCTATAGGTGTGGTGTGTTAGGAGTGGAAGTGATTGATTGCTTTGGGAAGTTTGTTTGTGACATTTGTGTGAGAGAGAGAGACTAGTTTGTCTTGGGAGAACCATCCTCAAAGGTGAATGCTTGAGATGCATGCTGACTGATCCCTCCTGAGAAGTTTATCGACGTCAGAACATTTGGTTGTACTCTTCTCTATTTCTGATTAATAATAGATGACTGCTATTATTGTTCCATTCTCGTTTGTTTATGCAATGGATAAATGTGAATTATGTCTTTTCTGACTGGCATATAGTTACTTTTACTAGATTTCACGCTTGCGTTTGCTTTTCCTTCGTGTGTGCAGGTGTCCGTTCGCGGGGATCGCGGAAGACTATGACCAGCTGAAGCGAAGGAGCAAGGGAAACATCCCCTCGTCAAACGACAGCGCAGGAATCCAGGTAGGTGCTCTTTACTTCTTGTCTAATTGTAACTAGGAACATGCGTGGCAGCATTGTGTGATTGTTGCTAGACCCCTGTTGGGCTAGTAGGGATCGCCTCTATCCGTAGAGGGGATTTACCTTCTCAACAATTTGGCGACTCCGCTGGGGATCAGCCTTTTTTGTCTCTTGAGTCCATCTTTGTGTTTGAATTTGATTGCTCTCTTTTTGAAATTGGGGATTAATTATCAATCTTTTGCGTTTTCTGGGTTGATCTGGAAGTGCCCCTGTTTGATTGGAAGATTGGCTGTTTTGATTTGGGAGTTTTGATTTGCCTGTCACTATTTTTGAGCTCCATCGCGGATTTAATTTTAACAGTCGCGCTGAAAATCGGATCATCGCGGAAAAGACGTGTATATCCGCGATGTCAGCGCGACTTTCTAGCTTAATTCCGCGCTGACTGTGTTTTTCTAGCTTAATTCCGCGCTGACTCTGTTTTTCTGAGATCATCTCGGTTTTTGGGGCAAAAGTCGCGCTGACAGCTCGGGTGGTCTGTGTAAAAGTTGCGCTGACCCTTGATCATCTCGGGTGCTCAGTGTAAAACTTGCGCTGATTCCTAAAAGTTGTTTTTATAACTTTATCTCCTGAATTCATCAATCTTTCTTATCCCCTGTTGTTTCTTGTCCCTCATTAGCTTGTTTTGATTGCTTTTGGTTAAGGGACGCTCTCTCTTTGATTTCATTCGAGTGAGTCTTGTGACCATGTGACCTAGCCCTTTAGAAGTTTCATCGAGAAACCATTTGCTTGGGTTACTTGTCTATTCAAGGTTCATCCACAACCCTCTTATTGATTTGCTTGAGGCTTTTCCACTGCTTATTGCTGGTTGATTTTTAGTGTCGATTATTGAACCACCTTTTTATGTTGATTCGATTTCTTCACTACCAAGCATAGATTACGATTGTTTGGATCGATCAGTTCACATTCGCTTCCTCCTTGTTACAATCCTTGCTTGTCTTGACGAGCTTAGATTACATAGCTCGTGCAGACCTTTGTTTTCCTTTGATTTGGAAGCTTTGGTTGAATGTTTAGGGAACTTTGTGTGCTTTCATTAAGTAGTTTACTTGGTGTTTCGGTTCCTCCAAATTATTTTAGATGCTTTGTGTCACTGAAAGAAAATCAAACTAGTGGCTTTGCTTTTAAAAAATCGAAAAGGAAAAGAATGTTTCATTGATTTGCATTTTCAAAAGAAAAAGTTTCCTTTCCTCGCTTTTAGTTGCATTAGGCTGTTTGATTGATTGTGTTCGTTTTGTTTGATTGAAATCTCTTTACCTTTCCATAGCTAGAATTCATCGAACAAAATGATTCTCGTTGACATGTAGTTTGCATCTAGGTAATTGTGAGAGAACATACGATAGGACCTGAAATCGAAACTTAATCTCAAGATCAACTATAAAATGAACCGAATGAATCTAAAAACGCATTGGAACTAAACGCAAATATCTAGAGGTCTAGGTTAGAGACGTGTTCCGGCGTCTTTAAACATAGTCACTGTTGTTTCACATTAGGTTGGGTGATTCCTCCTTCTGTGACTCGATAGTGGTCTAACACGGACTGCGCTCCCACGTACCGTCGCGTATATAGGGAGACCCCACTAGGCTTTTATCCTTTATCCATAGGAAGCCGAGTCGGCCGCCCTACGATTCGCAATGCAGTGAACACAGCATTCACGAAGATTGACCACCCGTACCCTAAAAAGTATTCTGTGGTTTTGCGAAAAGTTTGGCACACCCTTTACCTAGAGTTCCAGAGCAGTCGCTTTTGATCCTTTTCGGACTCCATAAACGAAAAGGTGCCTGTGAGCGTCTTGTCACTTCGTGCTCATTAAACATTCGAAGGAGACTGGAGTCATCTTTGTCCTTTTCTCGACTCCTGAAATATGAAAAGGTCAAGTTTGGTCCTTGCGTCTTAAAATTAATTTGGCCACGATAACATTACCTGGTTAGGTCTTGTAAGCGTTAGCTTGAGTAGGTTTCGTTTTCGTTTGCTATGGCAACTTTTCCGGGATTCACTAACCCAGGTTCCCCCTCTGATGGGAATCCAGGACAATTCCCTCCTCTTGGGAATGTTGGTGCTCCGTATATGGCGACGTTGTCCCTACCAGGGTTAACTGTCGGGTTGCCTGTGTGGTTGTTTTCAACCTCTTTGGTCCCTACCGTATCGGCTGTTAGTCCATCAGTCCCTCCACCTGAACAACATCATGTTGATCCTAAGGTGGATCTCTCCCCTTCGACGCCTACTTCTACGTCATCCTCTTGTACTTCGCCTGGTGAAATTCTCGATGGGAGTAACCAGGTGGCTAAGAAGAAGAAGAGGAAGACCAAGAAGAAGAAGTCCCCTAAGGGAGAGCCTACACACACAGTCCCCCTCTCAAGTCCAGCTATCCACTCCAGTGCACCTGAAGTCGGGTCACCTTCTGCTCCTCCGCGGAAGGTTAAGTTTCCTTGTCGATTATGCAAGGAGGACCATCTGCTTCGTGATTGTCCTGGCATTCCCAGGGTACTAGAAGTATGGTCTCGCGATCTGGCCCACCCTTCATCGTCCACTGATGATCATGGCGATGCTACCTCATCAGTTGGGAATGGTAAGGAGAAAAGGAAGTTTCGAATCCCCTGTCGACTTTGTGAAGGCAAACATCCCCTTCACCTTTGTCCACTCATGGATAAAGCCTCTGCTGTGTTGGAAAGTCTTGCTGCTCCTCCGAATCCATTTCCCGCCGGTTATCAACGTCTTTCTACAGCTGTAGATCGCGCCCCTGTTGACAAAGAGATCGCTTCAGATTCCCCTTTTGTCCAGGCCCCTCTTCCCGAACCTGGCTGTTCCCAGTCTGTTCCAGACCCGTCGTTGGTCGGAAAGGGTGTTGATTCGAGTTCACCTCCTCTCAAGCACTCTGTTTCGGAAGAGGAAAATTCTCATGTTCTTCTCGTCTCCTCAGATTCTCCTGCGCTTGATAAAGGTTCTCCTGAAACCTCTCCGGAGAATTTAGATTCGGTTCTTTCCGAGCAGGGGGGCAACCATATGGTTCCCCCACCAAGTGGTTCGGTCATCTCCTTTGATTGGAGTCGTTTGACTACCCCTCCCCTTCCATCCCATGTGCCTTTCTGGGTCACCGCCTATGCTTGCAATAAGGCGCTGCCCGGCACTGTGTTAGACGAAGGAGCATCGGTTAGTCTCATGCCCGTTACTACTTGGCGAGCTTTGGGTTCCCCATCGCTCGTACCTGTCGCGCCGCATCTCACCGAGTTTGATGGAGGAACGAGTCAGCCATTAGGGATCCTCCCGAAGTTTCCTATTACTTTGGGAGGCAAGACCGTCTATATAGACGTCTCAGTTACCCAAGGTTCTTTAGACTTCAGTCTTCTCCTTGGTCGTGATTATGTGTATGCCATGGGAGCCCTTGTTTCTTCACTTTTCCGTGTGGTTTGTTTTCCACACGATGGAAGAATCGTGACATTCGATCACTTATCGTTCGTTCGTCCACAAGCCCCTCCGGCGCACTCGTCCTTCCCTCCTGGCTTTCATCCACAAGTTGCATCTGCCTCGCCGCAAATCAACTACGTGGCCACCTACCCCGTGCCCGTACCCAGTGATGACACCATCGTGCATAGTGTCCTGGGGGCATTAGGTCCTGATTTCCAAGATGTCGGCCTTCCCTCCGGAGCCACTTTCTTGGGGGCCTCCACTTTCCGTTCATTATGATGAGGTCTGGATGGAGCATAGTTCTTTTCCGGTGTCAAGCTCCTTAAAAAATGAAACTAGGTCTGGTCGGAGCATAGTTCCTTTCCGGTGTCAAGCTCCTTAAAAAATGAAACTGGGTCTGGTCGGAGCATAGTTCGCTTTCCTGTGTCAAGCTCCTTAAAAAAATGAAACTAGATGTCGGAGCATAGTTCCTGATCTTGTGTCAAGCTCGTTAAAAAATGAAACACGGGTTATGCGGATAGTTCTTTTACTGTGTCAACCTCATTAAAAAATGAAACACCTCCCTTTCCAGATCGAGTCTTTTGATTAAGATCTCGTAAAATACAAGTCGAGTCTTTCATAGATCTCAAGAGTAAACCTTCATTCCATCCACTTTGTTGAATGCAATGAAGCTTGGGGGGCATGTATCTCGATTTTCATTATTATGCTGGGGGCATGCAAACTTATAACAAGCATAGTTTTTCGTTTCAAGCTTGTGTAAACATGAAACATAATCCAAGCAGAGTTCTCCATGGTTCAAGCTTGTGTAAAAATGAACCCATACCCGATTTACATCTCGTGATTGCCATTTTTATCCATTGGATTTTGCTGGATGAACCTTGGTTGTTTCATTCCATCACCACCATCTCTTTGGCCGATCATATGCTTTCACTTGGTTGTTTATCCTTTCCTGAGGAACCGCAGCGATGAGTGGTTTTATTAGCCAGCCTCTTGACCATTACATGTTTCGAGCAGTTCCACCATTGCCGGAACCAGTTGCTATCCTTTATACCACTCGTTCCTCTAGGACGAGTCACCTTTAAGCTCTTTTCTGACTCGTAAAATGTGAAAAGATTGCCGAGTATTTTTCCCTTTTTGACTCGTTAAAGAGAATAAAAATGGAGGTCTGCTTTCAGCTCTTTTCTGACCGTTTAAAGATGAAAAGATTGCCGAGTCCCCCTCTCGACTCGTTAACGGAACGAGAGGCGGTCACTTTTAAAGCTCTTTTTTCGACCGTTTAAACTAAAAAGATTGCCGGGTGTTTGTCGTTTCGCACTCGTTATTGGCTCCAAAACGACGTACTTCCGACTGCTTTTTTACTTTTTCGGGTCGAAGTTACTATTTATGAAAAGTACTCCTCGGTTGTAATGACCGGGCGGTTCTTTCGAGCACAGTTTTATACTTTTTCGGGCTCGAGAGACACAACTGTACGAAAAAGGACCCCCCTGGAGCCTCCTTTTCCGCATTCTTTTCAGACTCTCGAAACAAGAAAAGAAGCCGAGTTTTTCCTTTGTCAGGCTCGTTAAACACTCAATGACATCGGATATTGTCAACATGACACACATCAAGCATATGTTACCCCCGTCAAGCTTGTCGTCCAAAAATAATCGGGGTACCTGCCTGCAAAGGTGGGGAAAATGGAACTTTGATTACAGTCGTCTCGGCAGTACGTCGCTCTTGAACACGGCACTCCGCTGTTTCGTGTCTGGGTGGGGTCATCTCATCTCGTTTTCACTAACCTCCATGGGTTTGGGACATCCTATTTGACCTCTCATCTGTTTATTGCCATCATCATCCTACCCGCTGCTCATTTGATGTCAAGTATTGCCAAATCCGTTATAGTGCCGTTATGTGTTCAAGAGAAGTTGTCCTCTGCCACAATGCAACCTCGTTCGCTATCTCATCACAAATTATTATACCTCTGTCTCATGTCGATGATGTGGGAATCATCATGGCCCACCTTCGATCAAGGCCACTTCTCGTCGACTTCAACTCATTATCCGAGAAAGTGACTTAGAGACTCCTTCCAAGTGCCTTGGAGCCTGCATGCCTCAATGGCAGGTTCCTCGTGTTCGACGCAAGGTTTACATCATTGACCTACGATCGAATGATTCCGTGGGTGTTCGACACCAGCTCATTGATTCACACGCTACGGATTGTACCTATAGTACCTTGAGGGCCATTGTCATTATTGGTGGTACCTCTCGCGTCTGTTAACGGTTCTCATCATTGGCCGGTAATCAGGCGATGTTCATACATGTTCGACTCCAACCCCTGTATTCACATGTGTGGACTTGTACTCTGTTCGGGTCGAGATGGAGCGCAAGACCCTGGATCCTTGCTCACTGTGGTCCAGGTTGCGATTTTGTGGATGATCATTACATGACTCATTGATGGATGGCTGCGCCCATACCTGAGTCTTCATGGATGGCTGCGACCATACCTTATCATTATTATGGTCTCTTTAGCTGGGTGGCTGCGTCCATACCATAGACCAGTCTTGCATGTCTTTTGGATGGCTGCGCCCATGCCTAGACTGCGTGTACATGATTGTCAGAGATTTTTCGGTACTTCCTGGTGGTGTTCCAGTTCGGCGTGTGTTGTAAAGCATTTCACCCCTCCCACTCTCTCGGTCTTCATGCTTTAGGGGGCATCTGTTACACAGTAATTTATCACTGCCTTCCTGTCAGTCGCCCTGCTGTGTCCAAGAAGTCACAATCACTAAGTGTTTGATCCCTGAACTGGCTTAAAACCCATTTTTCCAAAGTTTTGTGCATCAGCGCGTCTGTTCCTAAAATAACCGCGATGACCAGCGCCCCACAGTGTATTTCGTGCGCTGCCATCGCGGAAGAACATCACTTTTCCGCGATGACGCACAGCGCGGCTTTCCCGTGTTCTTCCGCGCTGACATGACTTGTTCAGTTATTGTTATGTGCTGACAGCGCGGCAGTCTCCATATAATCCGCGCTGATCCAGTTTGGGCGAATTTGTTCAAACAACCAGCCTTCCAGATCTCTCCAGGCTTGGTTGTTAGCTTTGTGAATATCGACTCCCTTCTATGGCATGTCTGTTCGACCCTTTGCAACTACTCCCCTTGAAGATAAGCTCACCCTTCCACCTTTTTAGGAGACTCCTTCTCCTATATAAACTTCCACCATTACCATGAGCAGCTAGTTTTTTGGATGGTTAGAAAATAGCTAGACTTAGCTTGGATTATACAAGAGCTTGTAGTGCTCAGATTGCTGCTATAGGTGTGGTGTGTTAGGAGTGGAAGTGATTGATTGCTTTGGGAAGTTTGTTTGTGACATTTGTGTGAGAGAGAGAGACTAGTTTGTCTTGGGAGAACCATCCTCAAAGGTGAATGCTTGAGATACATGCTGACTGATCCCTCCTGAGAAGTTTATCGACGTCAGAACATTTGGTTGTACTCTTCTCTATTTCTGATTAATAATAGATGACTGCTATTATTGTTCCATTCTCGTTTGTTTATGCAATGGATAAATGTGAATTATGTCTTTTCTGACTGGCATATAGTTACTTTTACTAGATTTCACGCTTGCGTTTGCTTTCCCTTCGTGTGTGCAGGTGTCCGTTCGCGGGGATCGCGGAAGACTATGACCAGCTGAAGCGAAGGAGCAAGGGAAACATCCCCTCGTCAAACGACAGCGCAGGAATCCAGGTAGGTGCTCTTTACTTCTTGTCTAATTGTAACTAGGAACATGCGTGGCAGCATTGTGTGATTGTTGCTAGACCCCTGTTGGGCTAGTAGGGATCGCCTCTATCCGTAGAGGGGATTTACCTTCTCAACAGGGACCCTCTTTTTATATGGAATTGTATTGTGGTTATGTATTATTAAGAGAGTGTTGTAATTGAGAGGGAAAATACTGTGAGAGAGAGGAGAGGAGGTTGGGGTGAATGTGTTGCATGTTGTAATCCCTTCATTCTGTTGGATGAAATAAAAGGAAGGATTTGATAGTTCTCCATGGATGTAACCTAAATTGGGTGAACCATGTATATTGGTGTCTACTTTGTATTGTTTCATTCTATGTTTTATTTTTGCATTCATTTTGATTTTATTGTTATGTGATTTTATTCCTAACAACATCAAGGATTCAACAAAGTAGAAAAGATCAACAACAAGACTCCAAAGAACATTGAATCAATTGCACAATAAGGATTATTCTAAGCTAAGAAGGAGATAAGCTCTACAAATCCATGAAGAAAGACTTGATTGCCTAAGCACCCAACTAGACAACCTCTCTACAAAATTTGAAGCTTTACCAATCACATTTTGCCCTTAGTGGCCCAAAATAATGACAAATGAAGTTATCATGAGTTCCCTCATCCATCTATCTTGTAGCATCTTGACATTGGAAAAAGAAGTTGGTGAACTCCAACATCATTCAATTCATAATTCAACTCAACCCTCCTCTACCTCAAAATTAAGGAATCTTCTTATCTGTTTAGCCACTCTTCGTATGGAGAGTTCAACTAATGAACCATTAGGACACCAACAACAAAAGTGATTCATGAAACCTCCATAATTAATATATAAACAAACAACAAACTCTACAAAACATGAAACCCCTCAATAATGACTTTTCCTTTATTCAACTTTTAAATATATCACAAAATTGGTATTTTTTTATAAAAGAATTTACAAAAGTTATACAATTAAGTTATTTAATATATTATAACTTCTGAATCTAGTGAATCTTTTGATTGAATAAATATTTTACTAACCCAAAAAAATAATAAAATAAAATAAAATGTACTCTTACAGTATCCCAACTACAATTCTTAAGTTTTTCTAATTTCAATTAAAAACATATTAATATGATTTAATTTCAACACACTTTCATTATCATTAAATTTCAACCTACTTTAATAATAATAAATATAAAAATTTTAAATTTTAAAATTATATGATGCACATAGTTCTCCTGCAATAACATATTGCTATGATTAAATTTCCACGCACTTTAATAATAATAAATACACTAGGATTAAATTTCAGCTTACGTTAATAATAACAAGGCCGCGTAGCTAGCGTTCCCTGCAGCTTGTTTTGATTATTGGGCTTTAAAATTAGAAAACTAGATGTGTTTTAATGTATAGGATAAATAAAACAGATTTTATTAATCAATAGTTTATTATTCTTAAAATCATTGTAATAATATGATTTCTCTAAATCAATTTTAATTCTAGTATCATTAAAAACAATATTGTTTATCTCGAAGGTTGGTTCTCTAAGAAAAGTTTATGTAACCTTAATTATGTTCAAATGGTCATGTGAACTTATTTAGCTTTTCCTAACATCTTTTGTATTTTGAAAAATACTAGGTAAATGTTACAATGATGATTCTTTAACATCTTTGGATAAGTTTTCAATTGACATCATTGTTAAATATATCTTTCACTCATTCCTTACTTTTCATTATTATTTCAAGTATTCTTCATACTTTTTTATCTATAACTAGAAGTAAACATGGTACAAATTAACAAAAATATGACCAATGTCCATTGAGTTACATGGGTAGTTGTCCACTCCATTCCGTACAAATTATTTCAATTATTTTTGTTGTAAAATATTTATATTATTAATTTGAACCATGGTTTTATTTATTTGGATTTCTAATAAACAAGGAAATTTAGGGAGGCATGTCTCTTCCTATTTATAAACAAATTACCCTAAGTGGAAAAAACTTTTCAATAATTTTGCAACGTTACTTGAATGAAGATGATAATTAAATTCTTGAATAGTAAAAATAGTTTAAATTAGAATATTATGATAC
Source organism: Pinus tabuliformis (assembly GCA_031772625.1). Classification (NCBI taxonomy): domain Eukaryota; kingdom Viridiplantae; phylum Streptophyta; class Pinopsida; order Pinales; family Pinaceae; genus Pinus; species Pinus tabuliformis. The sequence goes on from CM062820.1 coordinate 484,116,921, forward strand.
ATCATTTACAATATGCCATCTCAATAACTATACATTAGCTGTGCAAAATATTTTAAGTTTTTATTATTATGACCATGTTAAGGTGGGATAACTCCATGATAATACATGCAAAATTTCCTTGTAGTATGTCTTATAGACATATATAGATATGACATCACCTGTGATTTCTAAGCAAAGAGGTTATATACTAACATGGACATGGCCCATGTCCATTAATTTTAAGTGGAGTGGGATTTCATTTGTTGTAGTGACCCTTTGTTGTTAGTTTCAATATCTTATTTTTTTATAGTATTTGTTAAGAATTTCAAATGACAGATTTTGTTTTTTTGGATTTTTTTATCTGTGTTGAATAGCATAACAAAGGGGAATTTTAGAATTAGATTTTTCTTTATGTCCCTTCTATTTGTTTGGTGATTTTGAGTAAAGTGTAAGATATATTAATGTGTCATAATGATATATATAAGCTATTAATTAAACATGACTTTTATATTTTATATTCACCTAATATTTTATAAAAAGTTTAGTGACATGAGTTAACTCCACATTCAATGTAGAGGATGTTGCAAATTTGCCTCATATTTATATATGGAAAGCATGCACATTATGCTGATTTGTTTTAACTCTAAGATCTATTATGTGAGAAGAGTGATGAAGTCCCTTGAGATGAGACTATTTTAAATTGAAAATAATTGAAGATAAGTTTAAACATTGAGGGACATCTCGATTTTGTTTCTCCACATGAATGAATGTCTTCTTTGTAATGTAAGGAGAAGGAACCTTGAAATAATTTCATCCTGAAATAAACATTAAATTGCACATCTAATTTATATTATAGAATATGATTTCATGGATCATTATTATTCAATAACAATAGGCAAGTGGTAGTGTTATTAGAGAATATAAATGCATTCATCATTATTATTATTATTCAATAACAATAGGCAAGTGGTAGTGTTATTAGAGAATATAAATGCATTCATCATTATTATTCATCAAAAATAAGGAAGTGGTAGTGTGTAAGGATTTAGATTTTAAGAGTGGAAGCTTCCTCTCAACCCAATTGAGTTCTTCCTAGATAAGTTGTGGTGTAAAATCACCATAACACATAGCAAAATCAAGTTATTATTTAAGTTAAAAAACAAAAAAAAAACAAACTAATAATAATAATAAAAATTTAACATTATAAACTATGAAATAATCCTTACTTAAAAACAATGCATCCTATACTAATTATCTTTTTACTTTTGAATACTCATTAAATCACAATTTATTTTATTATTTTATTTAAAATTTTATTCATGACAAATTTATCATTTTGTTTAAAAAATAATCATAGTAAATTCAAATTAAGATTTAACGTCACTCAAAATCATTTTATTTAAAATATAATAATAATAAATTGAAATTAAGATTTAACATCATTCAAAATCATTTTATTTAAAAAATAATAATAATAAATTTAAATTTAAATTTAAGGTTAGTGGAAATTTTAAAGTATGCATGATTTCTTAAGGTACAAGTTGGTATGGTTTTGGAGGATCACATCTTCTTAACCATAGAAAAATCAAGATATTATTTAAGTTAAAATTAATTTTTAATTTAATTAATAAAAAAAATTATAACCAAATTAAAAATATATATAATAAAACTACATAATAAAAATAAAAGTTTAACATTATTAATTATAAAATAGTTTTTACTTAAAAACAATAAAGAAATCGAGACTAATTATCTTTATTTTTAATACTCATTAAATTATTGAGTGGACAAGCTTATTCTACAACCCAGTATGAGGAGCATGTAAATTTGTCTGTCAGTCGGTGCCCTTTGAATACTCATTAAATTATTGAGTCGACAGGCTCATTTTACAACCCAGTATGAGGGGACGTGTAAATTTGTCTGTCAGTCTGTGCACCTTTAAAATAAAAAATTAGAAGAAAAAAATGTGTGAATCAGATGTTCAAATCTTATACTTTTCAAAAATATTTCAACAAAAGATTTAAATAAATTATTTGAAGATCTATGTTAACTAATTTAGGTCCATTTCAACTTCATATATATTTATATATAGAAATAAAATTTAAATTTTTATGGTTAAAATTTTTATTTGGTCTTATATACTTTATTTACCATTCAAAAATACCACATTGTATTTTGCACTCTAAAAAAGTTTGTACAGACAAAATTTGATACCTCTCAGTTCATGTTAGATCCCTACTTAAAATGGATGTTGGGTATTAATTTTATCCTTTAAAGTGTTTCACAAAAATAGTAGAGGCAAATATTTACAATTCCTCCATTTTGCTTCTAAATATTGTCATTTACATTTGAAGCAAAATTACATCGTGTGAAAAATATTTCCACAAACAATCCCACTGAAATGAATTAGACATATTTTAAATAAAATACACACATACAAAAACTAAAATCATTATTATTTTTAGTTTATGATTACATTACTCAAACTTTACAGCTCACGGCACCCTCCTCATATGAAAACAGTTTAATTGTCTTATAACCTACCAAATTTAGATTAATATAAATTATTTGAAAAAAAATAAAAACATGTTTTTTTCAAAATAATTTTATATAAAAAAATTATTCCAAAATTATTTCATAAATTTTGAATAAAGTGCCAATGTTAAAAAAATCAAGGCGGGGGAGTTGCCCAGAAAGTTATGAAAATTAGGGTTGCCCAGAAAGTTATGAAAATTCGGGTCATATTCAAAGAAAATCTGGCAAGGATTTTTGTAAATCCAAGTTATAGTTGTTAAACTTCAAAATTTTCGCTGTTTTAGACGTTTTTGATGGTGCTGAATCCATTTCCACCATCAAAAACATGATTCAAACACTGTCTCTACAAGATTTTTTGAAAAATTTTTACCGGAATTCTAGACACTTTTCACTGTCCAGACAATTCCTCCGCCTCATGAGACGACTCCTAAAAAATAAGCGACCAGTAATCCAGATTGGTCAGAACTCTTCTTGGATTTTACAAACTTCCAAGATATTTTCTTATTAATTTTTCGTGGTTGGTCAGAAGTCCTCTTGGATTTTGCAAACCTGGCATATTAATTTTTCGTTGTTGGCTATGAATTTATTCGCCGCAGTTGTCTATAACGCGACTTTTTGAAAGTCTTTCCGGCGGGTTTTTCCGGTCGAAATCCGGCAGGAATTTATTGGAATCGCAAGTTTGATAGCTAGTTTCTGCACAATGAAAGCGTCCCAGGGGGTTTTTCAGGGTGCTGAATCCAAATATGCAGTTAAAAAACCATTTTAACTGCAACAAATCAAGATTTAACCTCAATTTCTTCCGCCGGATTCCGTGACCGGAATCTCCAAAAAGTCTCATTATAGACAACTCCTTTATTCGCCAGCAACACCCTGTTGAGCCGCGCCCTTGGCAATAATCTGCCAATAAATCTCTGATATACCTTTTGTTTTAGTTATTGAGGAAGACCGAGTTCGTGTAACATGTTTTTTAATAAAATTTAAATAAAAAAAACTTTATTAGTAATAAAAAAGTCTAATGTAATAAAAATAAAATATAAAACATTAATTACAAATCCTATTAAATAATAATAGATCGAAAATACAATCGGCCTGGAGTATGCCGTAAAACTGCTTCTGCTTGGCTAAGAGCTCGTCTTCCTCGGACGTAAGGAAACAGGTTAACGGCCCAAGACCCAGAGGCATCTGGCAGGAGAGAGCCTGCTCCCGATTACGGACCACCAGCAGGGTTATGCCAGGTGGCGTGGTTTTCCTATTTAACAGTGATGAGTCAAACCCAGCATTCGCGGATAGCAGCCAGAGATGGCTGTCCTCACTGTTGGTTTGACACCTGAGTTGATAGGTTTTACCACCTTCGGAAAAAAAATAGATCGAAAATACAAACGCTCATAACTACGCTCAGAGCTGTCAATCTATAGTCTCTAGCAGTACCCACTAAGCAATTAATTAAGCAAGTGTTGGCCATTTGCCACATTATATATGTGCATGCAGTTAGCCAGATCTATCCATTTGACCCATTATAAATTAAAATATTTCCAAAAAATAATTTAATTTCATTTATAACATTAAATTTCATAAATAATTGTTTGATTTTGATTTAATTTAAATTTAATGTCAAAATCACTAAATACGTTATTACCTGCTACTGCGGGGAATAATAAATATGATATTAGATTATGGTTTTTAATGTTTAATAATTTTAAAAAATATAAAAATTTATTATATTTTAATATATTAGGATGTGGGTTTAAGGATTATGTGTTTTTCAAAAAAGTTATATGTTTAAATTTAATGAAGATGAAGTATGCACATTTTTGTAAATTATAGTAGTGAGATTGATCTTTACTCCAATGTTTTCATAAGAAAATTGATATAGTTTGATTATGGTTTTAAAAATTAATTAATATTGTCTTTTTAATGGTAACTGGTGAATTGGTAATTTTGGAATAAAAGACAAAATAGGGCAGCAAACATAATTATTAAAGGAGTGAAAGACTATGGGAAAAATGAATGTACTCTTGACCTTGCAAGAGACTTCTTTTAAGACTTGTTATGGCAAGGACAAATATGCCAAACATGGAGGGTGGGTAAGTTTAACGAGGAGAGAGCCAGGCCCATAAAAGTCATTATGCCTAGCTTGCATGATAAATATATTATTCTAAGCAAGAAACATCTCTTGAGGGGTTCTCATTTTTTCCTAGAAGAAGATTTAATTGTAAAACAAGAGGAAAGAAGGGAGGAAATTTTAAAGGTTAGGGTAGCAAGAGATGAAGGAAAGAGCTTTATGGGGACAGGCTTGGAAAAATGTCGAAGAATTAGGAATAAACATCAGGTGGAAGAACAAATGGTGCTCTTTCATTCAAGAACTACATCGTTCCAATGTCAGGCTTAAAAACGAATCTGATTTGCTGATCTGGGCGCAGGGGAAAACAGGTGAATATTCCCCAAAAGATGGATATACCTTCTTAATGCAAAAGAAAGGTTGGGGAATACCAGAATGGTGGTCGAAACACATTTGGAAGTTAAAATGCCCAGCAAAGGCTAGGATCTTCTTATGGTGTATGCTTAAAAGGAAAGTTCCAACCTGGGACATTTTACAAGCCAGATACTTAGTTGGGCCAGGGAGGTGCCCATTGTGCAAAATAGAAGAGGAATCAATAAGTCATCTCTTTGCATCTTGTGCAGTTTCAAAAAAAATCTGGGAGGAGTTAATCAGTCTGCTCAACTTAAAGGCACAGTGGGGGTTAGAACCTTTGGAAGAAGCTTGGAGTAGATGGTGGCAGAACTACCCGGAGGGAAACATGAGAAATCTACCTCTTATCTTTTTTTGGGGGGTATGGTTAGCGAGAAATAAAAGCCTGTTTCAAGACAAGGACACTCCCGCATCTGTCATAGCTATAAATTGTGCAGCCATTTACTCTGCCATCCCAATCCCTGAAGCAAAAAGTCCTCACATCAATCACAAACCTGTTATTATCCAGGAGGGCATTCCATGGGCCTTTTTTGACGGAGCATCCCAGAACAACAAGGCTGGAGCAGGATTGTGCATTCATTTGAATCCTGAACACTCCCTAAAAGCTTCTGTAGGACTAGGACTTGGCACAAATAATTTTGCTGAGTTGTCTGCCTTGCGCCTTCTTCTTTGCTGGCTACTTCAAAGAAACATCTTCACAATTCAAATCTTCGGAGACTCTTTGAATGTCATAAACTGGGTTAATGGGAGTGTTATATGCCAAAACCAAATTCTGAAGATTATTTTAGAAGAAATCTTGCTTTTAAAGTCATCATTTAATAGTTTTATCATCTGCCATGTCTACAGGGACAAAAACGAGGAAGCAAACCAGCTTTCTAAGGATGGTTTACAGCAAGATCTGGGAAGCTGGTCAATAGTAGAATTAAGACAGGGGCAGTCCTCCACCTCGTTTCAGCCTCCTTTTGCTCCACCACAGTGATCGCGGCTCGTCTTTCTTTTTGTTTCTGGTTCATGGGCTCCAATGTTATATCTGTTACAGCTTCTTTTATATTGTTATTTTTTTTAGCACTACAAAACAGGAAAACTCTATATCTTTTTGTTCATATCAGCTGGTTTTAAGTGATCTTAAAGCCATGTAAGGGGTTGTTTTCCTTCTCTGAAGGAGACCCTAAAATATATTTTTGTTAAATGTCCTAAGCCTCCTGAAGGGAGGAAGACTAGACAGTTACTATCAGACTTTTTTACAGCAGTATCGGATACATTTTAACATCCACAATCAGACAAAAAAGACTGATATTTTTGTGTCTTACAGAATGTCAAATCAGCAATCATATGAGTCATCAGGATTGCTCAAAGCATACAGAATGTAACTTTTTATTTTCTTAATAAAAAGTTCGCTTTTTTCTTCGGAAAAAAAAAAAAAAAAAAGAGATGAAGGAAAGAGAGCATGGATTTATAAAGGCAAAGCTATGATAGCGCAATTTGGACCTCCTTCCAGAACAGAGCAGCAAGATGGTAATAAAGAAGAGACAACAAACTCTTCAATGGGAAATCAGAAAGCAAGGTCGGTATGGGAAAACAAGGACAAAGACTCAAATGTGAGTCTTTCATATCAAAATAAATAGCAATCAAGTCATACCCAGGTTTCCTTAAGATTAGTTTGTTGGAACTGCAAAGGTTACCCATGGAGACGAGGACCTGGGTTAGGGCCTATTGCGGAAAATAGAGACGTAATTTGCCTCATAGAAACACATGAGCATGAAGGGTGCAAGACACCTTTGTTTGAAGGATACTAGAACATGGTAGTGTGGAACAAGGCAACAGGGAATGGCAAAGGGCACGGGGGTATCATGATTTTAGTAAGGGAGAAAGAAGGTCGTCTCATTCAGTTAGAAAAAGAAGATTCAAATAAGCAATTCATTTGGTTTAAAATATCAGAAAATGGAAACCACATCAGAATTGCAGCATGCTATTTTGCGCCACAGGTTTCAAAAAACTACAAAGGTAGAGGGCTTGACCACAAAGATCCATTTGCAGCATTAAAAGCGGATATCGCAACATATTCGCAGCTAGGTAAAGTCCTTATACTGGGTGATTTCAATGCTAGGACTGCAAGTGAGCAAGCTAACATTCTTTGTTGTAAAGATGATTGTGACCCTATTTGGCTTACAGAAGAAAGTAATCATCAGTGGGAAATAATTTCAGAGGACAAGGGCTGCAATCTCTTTGGTGAATAATTGCTTACTCTATGTGAGGCCTTTGATTTAGTCATTTGTAATGGCTTGACTAGATGGGCAAAGTCCGGTAATTTCACTTGCAATACTTACAATGGAGCAAGTGTGGTAGATTATGTAATTTGCTCGCATGGTTTGTGTGAGAAAATGGAAGAAATTTTGGTTGGAGATCAGTTGTGGGATTTGAAATCGGATCACAAGCCAATTTATTTATGTTTCTCTTGGATTGGAAAGAAACAATTAGAGTCAAAAATTCAGCATGTCCAATAGAATCTCCCACAAGGCAGAGTTCTTTTGACCCCAAAAAATTGTAATACCTTCAAAATGATGCTAGAGAGGCTCTTTGAGAAGGAGAAAATTACAATTCATAGCCTTCATAGTCATGAATTAACACATTTAATTCAATGCGCACTTTTAAAGTGCAAAAGGACAAAAATTAAGAAGTCTAAAACAAATTTCTTTCCGGTTAATGCTTGGTTTGATGAGGAATGCAAAAAGGCAAGGAGAATGTGGAAAGAGTCAAACAAGGATAACATAAAGATCAAATCTTACAAGCAGTTATTAAGCAAGAAAAAGGTTGATTTCATGATTTCAAGGGGGGAAGAACTAATCTTCCTTGGGAAAAATAATCCCAAATTACTTTGGAAGGAGCTCCAACCGAAAAAGATACAAATTGGAAATAATATTACAGCTTCTAAATGGTTTGACTATGCAAGACAACTCTATGAACAGGTTCCCAAGGTTGAACCTCCCCCCTTAGTCAACACTGATATAGAGCTCTTCACGGTACAAGAGGTAGAGATGGGTATTAAGAAGTTGGGTGTTGGAAAAGCAAAAGACTTAGTTGAACTCCAAGCAGAAAATCTAAAGTGGGGCTCAAAGATTCTTGCACCTCACATTACAAAAATCTTCAACAACATCATACAACAAGGGCTCCCCACAGATTGGACAACTAGTCTGGCAATACCTCTTTTTAAGAGCAGTGACATCAATAATCCCTCCAATTATAGGACCATCATGATAAACCCTTTGTTTGCAAAGCTATTTGGAAGCATGCTAGAAAACAAAATTAGCAAGTGGGCAGAAAAAAGAGATAAGCGTGCTAAAGGGCAACCGGGTTTTAGACCTAAACATTCCATAGTTGATCATTGCATAACTTTAAGGCACATCATTGAAAAAGTTTAGGAGAAAAAGGAAGAAGTCTTTTGTTGCTTTGTTGATTTTAGAAAAGCATTTGACTCGGTTCCTAGGGATAAACTTTGGCAGAGAATGGAGGAACTTGGGGTTCCTAATCATTTGAGAGCAGTTGTGCATAAGTTGTATGAAGAGATGAAAGTCAAAATTAGAACTTCAGCAGGCATTTCTGAAAGTTTTAGAAGCGATATCGGGGTCAAGCAAGGTTGCCCACTGTCTCCTACCCTCTTTAGTTTATATATCGGAAAGCTTGAGGAGTGGTTAAATTTGCAAGGGGATGATGGTATCTGTTAACCTTGTTGGAAAATTGCCCAAAAATGGATCCAAATATGCTCTTGAAGTCTTCAAAATCTTCTTAAGGATCATTCAAAGTCAAAACCATCGCATGCCAAGAGCCCTTGGAAGGGCAGAAAAACACTATCGAGAGGCTAAAACACATTAAAATAGTCAAAAAACAAAGTATCAAAGGCTTAAACTGAGCAAATGCATAGCAGCCATTAGATCTGGCCATTCAACGACCTAGATCTAAGCGGAAAATCGCAATCGGCACTGCAGAGAGGATCTCCAATGATCGGATTGGCAAGTCGCAATCGGCTGAGGCAGGCCGGCAGAATAAGTAGGGACTGAGTGGATATGCGATTGCGATCAGCGATGCAACGTGGACCATCGATCAAGCGACGCAGATCGACAGCCCACATCGCGTCGCAAGATCGCTATCGGAAGTACAAGGAGCGCGCTAAGTAAGGGCCCTGGGCATGAGCGATAAGCGATTGCGATTAGATCGCATCGCTATATCGCAGCGGAGCAGCACCAAGGGGCGGAGCCTTTACACCTTCATATGTGCGATGCGATGATGCGAACCTGACGGTATTCTAAATATTATTTGATAATATTTGAGGTCCGTAGAAAGTCCAGTTTCAATGCATTTTTGTGTATTTCTGTTATATAATGAAATACAAAGGGAGCCTTGGCCAGCGATGATGCAATAGGTCTCGGACCCGAAATGGTTCGAGAATGAAATATATAATATTTCAGGTCCGTAAGGAAGCTGATTTTTAATGCATTTTCAATGTATTTCGTTATTTAACGAAATACAAAGGGAACATGGGAGCAGCGCCGATGCGACATTATGGACCCAAAAGGGTTCATTAAGGCGGTTGAACACCATTTCAAGTCCGATAAAGCGGGATTTTCACATTTTAATGTATTTTCCAATATAAATGCAAATCACAATACCGGCAGGATTTCGGGAGAGCCAAAGGCAATAACTGGTTTAGAGAGAGCTCCGCCCGATGCCATATAGTCGCTTCCATGTGTCCAGGATGAGGAGAGAGAAAACCACCCTCATCGGGCGGTTAACTCCAGTAAAAAAGAGCCGCCCGAAATGGATCACAACCGTTGGATCTAGAACTCCCAGATCAATGGTGGAGATGTGATATCACTACAAAGGTGGACCCAATAGGAAGATAGGCCATGATTAAGGACTTTTGAAGTCCGGAAGAACAGAGCTTGGCGGGATTTTTATAGTGTTGTTGTGTTTTCTATATTAAACAAAAAACAGTCATTATAAACGTTTAAAAGATAACAGAGGCCCGAAGACCCATTCTATCACATAATAGAGGTCGGGAATAACTGTCGGGGGCAGATGCTGAGAAGCGGTCATGGAGCAGCATAGCACAACGCAGCACGCATAGCACATGCAAACAAATAGAATGGTCATGGAGCAGACAGCGCAACTTGCGCAAAACAAACAGAAACATCATGGGGCATCGACAGCACTCAGCCCAAAAACAACAGAATCGATTACTGGGCATCTCTGGCACGAGAGAGCTCCCTGCCAACACAACAAACCACCTGAATGCAGTTACTCTTCTGTCAGAAGAAGGAACCTCCGAAGCCCATGCTTTCCTAGTCAGGGCATCAGTGAGTTAACAAGACAAATTAGATAGATTAAGACTCTGAGCCTTTGAGAGCTCAGGAGCATTGTAAAAGGCCTATAAAAGGCTAAAAACTAAATGTAACAAGGGTTCAACTTTTGGAGACTGTGGAGACTCTACTCCTCTAGCTTCTCATCTTCATTCCAACAATATAAGCTTCTTTTGTTGTTATATGTTTAATTCTCATTTTCTTTGTTGTTCCATGCTTGCACTTGAATAGGTTATTCATGTTTCTGTTGTTTCTAATGCCAGATAACTGTCATCTTATCTCTGCATTGATAAATTAGATTTGCAAGTTCCATTTACTTCCTGTAGCTGGCCATTCATATATGTTTATGTATGCATCTGTTGGTATAGTCAGTATTCTCTATCTATCCATTGAATCCATAAACTATTGAGCATTAGTGGTCTAAAGCCTTGTATTGTTGAGGGTGTTCATGCATGTCTTGAGTGAGAATAGAGCTGAAATGGTTATCTGACTTGATCCAAACCATCATCCATTCCAATAGTTCAAAGAACAATATTGAAGATTATATGTTACCAGGCATCTCCGAGTTGCAACCTAGGAGAGTTTCCTGGAGTGATAACAGTATCTATTTGTGCAAGTTGGTTATAAGGCTTCTTTTGTATGCAGATGATCTTATTCTGATTGCTAAATCAGCTCTTGGTTTGCAAGAACACTTAATATCCCTTGAGCATTTTTGTAGAAGTGTGTGGATGCAAGTCAATATCAGCAAAACAAAAGTAATGGTCTTCTCTAAGAAAAGAAAACATAACCAGCATAAGTTCTACTTTGAAGGAAACATTCTGGAAGAAGTTGCGGATTACAAGTACCTCGGAATTGACTTCAAAAAAAATCTAAGTTGGAATGGTTGTAGAAAGAAAAGAACTTTGTGAGGTTGGAAAGAATTTTATGCTTTTCAAAATAGGTGCAGAGAGGCAGAGTTATGGGATTGGAAGACCACTCAAACTCTTTTTGGGCTTCTAGTGATTCCGATGATTCTCTATGGTTGTGAACTGTGGGCTAGCAGTACCTCCGACATGCAGTGGAGACAAATTGAGAAAATTCAAAAGCGTTTGATTACAAACAAATTTAAGATTAAAAGTGCAGTTCCTTATGATATCTTGTTAAGTGAAACAGGGACTGCTCCTATTGAAGCAATTGCTATGGTGCGAGTCATAAGGTATTTAAAAAAAAATGAGCAAATGGAAGAGGGTAGATGGCCTAAGGTTGTCTTTAATGATAGATTGTGCAAGATCAAAAAAACTTGGATGCAACAAAATAACAAATGGTTTAGTAAATGGGGTATTTGCTTCAACGCATGTCCCATAAACAGCAAAGAGATAAAAGCTTTTGTTATGGAAAAGTTCCACAAACGTGCTTGGGATAAGGAGCTAGGAAGAAAGAAAAATTACTATATTGAAGTGTTTAATCCCACTCATAATCATCAACCAAAAGCATACATAGAGGCCAATATCTCTTGGAGAGCCAAAATTCTTATTGCTCAGTTAAGGACTAATTCTCATCAACTCCGTTGTGAAACAAGGCGCTAGAAAAGGCTAAAGGAAGTGTGGGGGGAAAGGGTATGCATTTTTTGTTCTTCCAGAAAAGTGGAAACAGAAAAACATTTCATTTTAGAATGTGAGGCCTTCAAAGACAACAGGAAAAGTTATGCAGATATGCTGGCAGCTAACTCTTGGGATAATCTATTTAGAAAGGGGTTTGTCGAGAAGCTGGAAGAATTTATTGTGAAGCTTCACAGAAAAAGGGTCAAATACATCAAGCAGATGAAGAAGCAAAATGTCCCATAGGCTATCTTTAGCCTCGTGGATGTTAAAATAATTTCTTTCTTTCTTTCATAAAACTAAGTCTATGGTGTTGTTATGAAGGTCACGCTTGAAGCCAAGGCATTTGAGAAGGAAATGGAAAGTGATGTAGCATATAATATTGAATCTATTGAGCCAGTTGATAAAGTTTTAGGGGATGCAGATGATTCTAAGGGCATTCCAAATGTATATCTACAAAAATTGAAGGTAGTGTGAATTGCACAATCACTTTGAAAAAAAAAAAAGGAACTCTTTATATCTCTAGCACATGGATAGCATGTAGACATAGGGCTGAATTAGCAACATCTTGAACCTTATATAAGTGAAATCCACATAATCTGTAAACTCGTCATCAAACCACTAAAATAATAAAAAAAATCTTTCTTTTCGGAGCACGCCCAACATGGTCTACGTGTGTTGGATGGTTTATGGGTTTATGAGAATGAGTCCTCAATGGACAGGACTAGACAGGACTTGATCATGCGACGAAGCAACCGACTACAACTAGAACAAAAACAAAGGTGAAGGTGTTTCTCAGGGAGCATAATGCCATGTTGAAGGGGCTCCACGTGTCAAATGTGTCAGATTTTCATTGAGAAGATGACAAAGTAGGTGAGACATGTGTTTCAAATTGTGTTGAGGACGACAAATCTGAACAATGTCACTACTAATAACTTCACCATATATAACGTTTGTCAACTAAATCATTATTATTATATAATTAAAATATCTAATAATTTTAAAAAATTAAATTAATTTTCCTTTCAATTTACTTATTATTTTATAAAATATTTTAAACATAATTTCTTTTTTATTAAATAATCTAAACATGAAACTTATATATATATAGATATATATATAGATATATTCAACATAGGATTTTTCCCATATCTCCTCCATCATATTTTATTAAAAAAAAAGGCATTCTAAATATATAAATATTAGAATATGTTGAGTTCCTCCAAAGGATAACAACGTTGTAACGTAAGAGTATGATGTTCCAACGGATTACTAATTAATTATTTGATCATTTTATTATAAATAATAGAAACATTTTCGGAAGAAATCACATCAGAAGAATTAGGTCGATGCATTTCGAACCAACTTATGTAGTTCATCATTAGGACAAGATAGAATATATTGAAATATTAAATTAGTTTAAGTGAATGAATATTATAAAATAAATTCACCTTTATTATAATTAATAAGAAATATATTAAAGTATTATATTAATTTAAGTGATTGAATATTATAATTTATAACTAATATTATTTATTTTTTAAATTATTATTAGATATATTATAATTTATAAATAATATTATTTATTTTTTAAATTATTATTAGATTTTATTTATTGTTTTTTAATTAAATTTTAAAATTAATTATTTTTAAGATATTCGTAAGAAAACTTATACGGAATAATATTTTCATGCTAATTCTCATCATTTCCCAGCTCAAAAGCTTGGTGTTCTCAACACCTTAACAATTAGAGCTTTAAGAGTTTCTAATGACAACTATCTCAATGAAGAGAAAGCACATCTCCTAAGTATTTTTTTAATAATTGGTATAATAAAAACCAATGTACGAAGGCTTTCCTCAAAGCTGAAAAAGGTCCTAGTGCTAAGAAAGATACCAAGGATCGATTTTATGGTGTTCATCTTCCTTTTATCCAAGGGAGCACTGACAAGATTGCGATGATCCTAAGGAAGCATAAGGTGGCTTCAACCATTAGGCCTTTAAATACCATCTAGAGCTCCCTTAGATCTGTAAAAGACCTAGTGGATCCCAAGAATATGAAGAGTGTTTATGTTATCACATGCTCTTGTGGGACTCCCTACATTGGTGAGATTGGTCGCTCGATTAATCAAAGGATTTGTGAGCATACCGCTGACATCAAACATGGCAGGACCCGCTGCTCTGCTTTGGCAGAGCATGCAGATAAATCTAAGCATCAGATCTACATTGAGGAGTCTCAATTCGTTGCTAGGGTTAGTCATTTCCATCATCGTAAATTGAGGGAGGCCCTAGAAATTGAAAAAGACCCAATAATTTGAATAGAGATGATGGTTGGATTATTAGTAGAAGTTGGGTCCCTGTCTTGTCCTCCTATTTTTTTAGGTTTCTTTTTGGGTTTTTTGTTTTTTGTTTATCTATTTAGGTATTGGTGTCTTTTTTATAGCATTTGATGTTGATTTATTCTTCATTGGAGTTTACATTCTTGATCCTTCGTGTTTTCTTAAGTATTTTATCATCCTATTCATTCTTAACATGTTTTAGTATTTTTTTTATTTGTTTAATGGACCTCAGCCCCATATTTTATTGTAGACCTTGTTATATATATATATATATATATATATATATATATATATATATATATATATATATATATATATATATTTCTTTTGACTTGTGTATATTTTTGTTTTATTTTATTTATTTTCCATTAATTATTTTTATTTATTAAATGATCTTGTCTCGATTAGGGTCTTGACTCATTTTTATAATTTTTTACTTCCCTCCTTGTTTGGAGTTTGACTTTGATTTTTTAATTTTTTTTATTTTTTTTTTCGATTATTTCCGAGTAATAGAATTTTTTAATAATATTTGATTTTAATAAATTAATTTAAATATTATTTTTCAAAAACTAGTTGTTTAATATAGTCATTACTTATTAATGTTTGTTTTAAATAAATTAAATAATTAATATCACAATTTAAATATTATTTTTCAAAAACTAGCCATTTAATATAGTTGTTACTTAATAATATTTGTTTTTAATATATTAATAAATTAATATCATAATTTAAATATTATTGTTCAAATATAGTCGTTACTTGAAATTATGGTCTCTACATTGCTCTTTATTTAAGCCTTTGCCATGGTCTGCCTCTTCATTTGGTCCTGATGATGAACCACACTTGTTGGTTCGAAACGCGTTGGCCAAAAATTTCTCTTATGTGATTTCTACCGAAAGACTTTTCTTAATTCATTATGGATCACAAAAGCCTGAATACAGAAATTACTACCCTATATGGAAGGGCCACTGCTATTACAGTTCATCATATTAAATTTTATTTAATGTTTTTGTTAAATTTTATTTAATATTTTTATGGGTGTTTAGATTTGATTGTAAAATTTTGATGATAAACATTTCATTGTGGCTTAATTAACTTAGACTCAAAGGCTTAATTAACTTAGACTCAAATTAATCACCAAGGAAAAAAAATTAACATAAGTATCATATTTTATATATTATTAAATTTTAATCAATATTCATATTCAATTATATTTACTTTGAATATTATTCGTAAAACTTAAAAAAATACTAAAATTACAATTTAATAATAGTTTAAATGGAATAAATAAGATCTATCTTAACTCTAGATCTACCAA
The DNA here is from genome assembly GCA_031772625.1 of Pinus tabuliformis. Taxonomy (NCBI): domain Eukaryota; kingdom Viridiplantae; phylum Streptophyta; class Pinopsida; order Pinales; family Pinaceae; genus Pinus; species Pinus tabuliformis. The sequence continues at coordinate 484,132,490 of CM062820.1, forward strand.
ACATCGAGAGGGATGAAATCTCTTGAGATAAAACGCTCTTTTATAACTATTAATTTTATATTTTATATTATTTTGTTTTTATGTAATTTGATGGAGTCGAAAAGTTGTAGTGATAATTATAATTATTAATTATTTTATTTTATTTTCATCTAGTCAAAATGTTTACAAGACATTACATTATATTACAACATCTTTACCATATTGGGGTGGAGAGCACTTTTGGGCGCAAAATACTTTATAACATGGTGATCACCAATTGAACTCTATATAATTTTAATTAATTTTAATAATAATATAATTTATAGCTTTTATTTCGTGTCTCAAATATACTTAAGTATTAGTGTTTTGTTTGATAAATATTATTTCTATAAATTATTATAAAATATAATATATTAATAGTAATTTATGTTGAAAATTTTGGGAAAAAATATAATAAACATGTATTTATTATTTTATTAAATTATTAATTCTTTATTATTGAAATTTAAACTTGTAAATCAATAAAAAATAATTATTATCTTAAACTTGATAAAAAAAAATCAATGTGAAATTTTCTTCATAAAAAATCAAAGATGAAAGAATAATAATTTCAAAATTGTTTATTAAAACAAATCAAGGTATGAAACATAAATAAAAATGTTGTGAATAAAGACAGAAGATATGAGGGAGATGGGCAGAGCTCTAAAAACCCTTGCGATGGTTAGGGCTTGCCTTAGCCGACAATCTAGGCTTAGATCACGTGGAATTCTTTACAGATCTTTGTGGCAATCTAATCAATGGTGAATCTCAGTGATTCAACGATGAAGACAAATTCTTTTTGTAGGAATGGTTGTCGAACAAGCAATCTCTTCCTTGATTTCATGTAGTTCCATTCTAAAATCTAGATTTGGCCTCCCGGTAATTCAAGAAGTTCATTCTCTCAATGTTCCTTTGGATGAGGAAACTTTCAACTATGAGAAAAAAAAATTAGAGCAAGGTTTAGTTAGCAGGTTTAATGGAATTTGGCCACGACTGATGGATCTACATAAATGGATCTCTGAGACATGGAAACCTCGTTTAACGAATTATCTAAATATTTATCCCATGATTTATCCGTTTTTTTCATTGTTGTTTTCGACAATATTGAGGATAAGATGACCATTTATGAATTCAGGCCATGGTTATGGGGTAGTGTTAGTCTCTTCATGTAGCCTTGGTCTCCCACCTTTGATCTAATAACAACATTAATCCCCGTAGTTCTAGTTTGGGTAAGGCTTCTGAATCTACCCTTACATCTTTGGAATCTCTAATCATTATCCTCTATTGGGAATGTGATGAGCGCCAGTATTGCAACAAGAATGCTGCAACTCCTGGGCTACCATCTTTACTTTTTCAACTCGGGGTTTGTACAAACTTGGAGGTGACAGTGTTTTATACACAAGTAAAAGTGATGGTTCTGCCTTTTGTCACGGTTCTGCTGGCGAGAGATCACTAGGGTTTTTAAGCCAGACTTCTATGGAGTCAAAATAAGCTTGGTTTCTTGATGGAAGAAATGGAAATCTGCTCTAAGGGAGAGCTACTCTACTGCAATAATGGAAAAGACTGAAATTCAATGCTAAATCACACCATTTCCTAATTAACTGCCAAGAAACTATGCTTTGCGATAATGCTAAATTAACATGAACCAAATGCTACTATCTAAGCATGGAAGTAAGAAGCATCAAACATCAATAATGTGCAAGTAAAGGGACTGAAGTAAATATGTTTTTGTCTTTTTTTCTTTCATGCAAAATCAAGTATGCAAACTAATTTCTTTTGGTGATGTGGCAGGTGAATTAAGGATGTTGGAGGATGGCTAGAAGGGTTAGAAGATGGTTGGATGGTGTGGGAAACCCTTGGGAGGCTTTTGGTGACTTCCTAGAGGTTTTCCCTCAATTTGACCTCAAAACAGGCCATTTCGAGAAAACCTACAGGATGTACTAGAAACCTACACGATTCCCTGTAAACCTACAGGATACAGCTGAGAGAAAAATCGAAGGTGTTGGAGGTGATGGAAGGCTTAGGGAAGGTGGTAGATGGGTGGAATGAAGTGAGGAAAGGTTTAGGATCACTCATAAGTCAATAGCAAAGATAGATGATGGTTGGATTCGCTCAATGTGCTTAGAAGAATTTTTATGAAAAATGATGAAAACTAGTGAAGGCAATGGTGAAAACAAGGAATGACTATGGTGGATGGAGTGGAAGGTGGTTTCTGGCTATGAAGTCTTTGTCTCCTCCTGAAGCACCTTATCTACATAAAACATGTATAATTCCCAAAAATCTATGTAAACAAGAAGCATTCTCATAAGCTAGAAAAGCATAATTAATGAGCTAACTGCCTACATGATGCACGAGGAAAGTTGTTGAAAGGAATGAAAGCATGGATGAGATCTACTGCAAGAGTGAAGACAGAAGAGATGGCAATGAAATCCTACTTTCCAAAACTGATCAAATGCTAACTTAAATACAGTAAACTCTAAAGCTTATGCAAGAAATAGAAATCTGTGTTTTTGGGGTTGCATAAGGGTCCCTTCCCCAAATCATGATCCCAAAGGGAGGAAACGAGGCCAAGACACCCACTAAAAACCTTGTGGTACTCCTTTTATCCCTGCTAACCTGCTACTGAAGTAAGGGACAAATGGAAGCAAACTAATAAACAACCAATCCAATCTACACACTTGCACTGAAAACACATCTAAAGGCAAATTAACAATGAAGCTATGATATTAATCTAAACATACAGATACAAGAAAGAGGAGCCTTGGCTGCTAGGGTTGGGCCCTAACCCAAGAGCTTCAACCCTTTGAGTTAACTCAGTGCTAGCTTAAAAAAAAACTCATTCTTATTACCAAAACATAAAATTACATCAATAAAACTTTCACAAGTCTGGAGCTCGAAAATAGCTTAGATTTTTACAACAAAAATTTGAATCCTAATGAGGCTCTAGGCCTCTCTACTTATAAAACTGAAGCCCCCAATGAATCCCTTAAAATTAGGGAGGCTCGGCTCCCAAACTCAAGTTAAACTAGCTCTTTGTCTCTCACTTGCTCGGTTGCCTTCTAATCCTCATGGATTGGCTACTTGCACTCCGAGCTGGTGTGATGGATGGAGGAATATTCGAATAGGGGATAAATAAATGAGGAGGATTTACCTCCTACAATCCCTCTCCCTTGTCCCATTCAAGTTTTAACCTTAGTATTTGCCAAAATTCCTTGATTTTCTCTTCAATCCTACATTCAATGCATATTAGTCCACTAGGCATAATATCCAACTCTAACTCATTTCATAAACAAAATATAATAAAAAAACATGTAATGAGTTGTGAGAAAAGTTGGTTTGACTAAGCTAGGAGGTGAATTGAGGCCCATATAATTACCCAATGATGAGGCTCATCATCACCCCCCTACTGAAAGTGTTGCTCATCCTATGGGCAACTCAATCAATATCCATATCCTTCATAGCTCTAGTGGCCTCCCTTACATCCCATGCCTCTATTGTGGTTTCCTCTTCTTGTTCATAGAAGCCTGCTTTCCTTTCTACTTCCTCCCGTTGCCTCTTTTCTTCTTCTTCCTTCCTTCCTTCTAGCATTCCTAAGAGTAGTGGTGGACTGAGTTTCAGAGCAATCCAATTGACTTTTTGTTGGGTTGTGTTATATTCTTTCCAAGACTAGCCCACATAGTGAACTGAGGGGGTTAGAGGGGGGGCAGGGCCCCCCCTTTGTTGCGTCAATTGCGCAGCGGAGGGGTCACAAGGGGTTTGAGGAGGGCGAGTAGCCCCCCTCTATGGGGTTCGGGGCAGTGCCCCGAGAAAATTTTTTTTCGACCTTATATTAGGTTAGGCGGACCTACCTATGGTTTTGTGCATGGTTTTCGCACATGGTTTTGGACGCGATGGTTTTCAGTCCATGGTATTGGATGCTTCGGCATGTATAAATATGTATTGTAACATTGAAAGGAACATAATGAAAAATCAATCTGATAGTCTCGGTTCTGGGATCCAGGGGAAAATCTTTGTGTATATGTGTTTTATGTGTTATGCTCTCGCATTGTTTATTTTCTATATTTTAGAATTCGTATGCAGGTAATTTATGTATGGGGTTAAAACCTACACTTTCAGCCTTTGCATAGATTGCTTGTACATGGGTGACCTGTTTAGTGCTTCTCTCAATCTTTTAGGAGAGTGGTACTCTCTTATCTTTAAGTTGTATGGCAATGTGTTCCATCTCCTCAGGCAAGCATGTATGCTATCATCCCCTAACAGCTTGAACATGTCCCCAAAATGTGAAATTGCTTGCTCTTGGGTAGCAAGATACCTAGGTGAAATTTGAGGATCATTTGCAATCAAATTATGGGTATTGATGAGGGCCATGGGATTTTACTGTTCAGCTTTGATCATAAGAGGTTCAGTTTGCTCTCTTGCCAGTATCTTCTTCATCTTTGCAGCCCTTGATTCATCATGGTTCATCCATGATGCCAAATCCATCAACTGTAAATCTCCTAGCTAGGAATTAGGGTCCCATACATTCATGTCTACTAAGGCCATGTTGTGCAAATAAAACTCAAACATCTTGGCCCTATCTTCTAGTGTGCTCTAATCACAAAGATCAATGAACTACCTGTAGTCCTGAAATGGCATGGTGCCTCTGTGTGTTAGGGTCTTGATTTGGAACTATAGCCATCGTTCCTTGAGGTATAGGGCATAGGATTTAGTTGGCACCCTACACTGGATTTCTTCCAAAGAGAGATTAGCCATACATGCCAATTGATCCTCTCTATCTTGCAGTTGTCCTCTCAACCATGCATTTTCTGTTTCTAGTTGATTTTTCATTATGGCCTCTCTATCTCTCAAGCTACTTAACTCTTTGCCCATCTCCTTGAGCTTATCCTCCATGTGCCCATTGTCTTCCACCCCTTCGTATTTGGCGATATGCATCCATCTGTGAGTTCTGGCTCTATCCTTCTCAAGCTCGAAGAACAGTGGGATAGCAAATTTTTGAGGAATGACCCTGCCTCCTTCAATAAACCTGGAGTAGGAGTCAAGGTTAGGTTGGGGGCTAGGTTATTTTGACTCTGGGTCCTCTTCTTTAGTTTCTTGTTGTTCGCCTACCTCCTTTTCCAATTTTTTTGTCTCTTGTAGGTTCAGCAGAGTATCCTATAGGACTGCTTCTGCTTCCTATAGATTCTATTGTGTATCCTGTAGGACTGCTTCTGCTTCCTGCATATTATGTTGTGTATCCTGTAGGACTGCTTCTGCTTCCTGTAGATTCAGTTGTGTATCCTGTAGGATTGATTTTCCCTTGGAGGAGGTGGATCTAGTAATAAGCCTTCTCACATAGGTGATAGGAAACTTAGGGGAAGGCATTTTCTCCTTTTGTTTAGGTGAGTCTTCAATCACAATGGGAATTTTGGTTGGTGTTTGGGGTTTCCCCTGCCTTATTCTTGTGCTTTTCCTTGTCCTGAAATATAAGGGGGTCTGCCTCTATCTTTTTCCTTTCTGTTTTATGGGGGTGCTAAGAGCAGTGAGGGCAGTTGCTACTTCTCTCTTAGTGGGTTTTGGAGACACCCTAGGTGACTCCCCCTTGTCTTATTCCCCCTCTTTCCCATTTCTTTCTTCACCTATGTCTTTCCTTTCTTCTTCCTCTTATATATCCTCATCTTCTTTATCGGTTTCCTCCTTAACATCCTCCTCTGTTTCTTCATCATCCTCCTTCTCTTTCTCCTCTTCTTCTTCATCTTCCTCATTTTCTTCTGTTTCATCTTCTTCTTCATCCATCTCATCTTCATCTCCTTCTGTTTCTTCTTCTTCTTGCTCTACTTCTTCTTCTTCTTGCTCTACTTCTTCTTCCTTTGCTTCAGTCTCTTCCTCTTCCTCTTCACTGACAGTAGGACTAACATCATATGTGAGAGCTTTGATGTCTTCCTCTACCTGCATGTCTCTGAAAACTGACCATTGTATAGGAATTTTGAGGTTTTGGAGGGCATCTTCTATAAGGATTCTAATTAACCCATGGTGAGCTAACTGTTGGGAATTTCCCTCTTGCACCTTGATGCTTGAGTCTATCAGTGATTGCAGTAGGAAGTATGGTATGTTGAGCCTATGGTGAGGGGGTGTTTCTGCTCCAAATCTCAATTCTTCAAGAAGCCTAAAATGATAGCCATAGACCACACTATACCTACCCTCACATGAAATGTATTTGATAAGTTGGTAGCTCACCTCATTCCGGGGACATGGCATACTTGCTCTCCTTACTCCATTTTTTTCCTCAATGGATTCCTCACCTTCTAAAAAGAATTTCCTTTTGGCAACCTGGCTATCTCCTTTGTCTTCCTTCCTCCATGGTACTCCTAGGGGAAGTGTGGTAACTTTGTTGATGAGTTCAGGGATGAGTTCTATGGAGAGTCCTCTTACCACAACAGTGGCATGGACTCTAGTAAGTGGAATGAGGGAGAGAGTAAAATCTTGGGCCACCTCATCATCATACCCCCTTAATTTTTCGAAAAACCCCATCCAATTATGCCTTGTGAAGATTTCTAGTACCTGAGGGTGTTGTTGGATTCTCACAGTGTTAGTGGGATCCCTCTTATTAAACCCTCCTATCATCTTGGTTGGTGAGGTTTGAGGAGATGAGATGGTTGATATAATTTTCAAATGCAGAAGTAAAAGACTGAGATGACTGTGTGGACAATTCTCTTGCACAGCTGCCAAATTCCCTCAAACTAGAGGATTTTTTTTTGTTCAATTTACTTGAAAAGAGGGATGTAATTACAAAGTCTACCTATTCATAGTGTTTTATGTGGTCAACCCCCGTGTTTTCCCTCTGAAACTCCTCTCGGCCTATCCTGTAGACTGTCTCTATTTATCCTGTAGGAATCATGTATGCAATCATGTAGGATTTCCTATGCAATCCTATATGATTTTGTGTGCAATCCTGTAGGAATTCCTATGTAGAAAAATGATGGTGTCTTCCTTGTTGTAGGCTACCTGGGTATGAGAGCGACTTGTTAGAGCGATCTTTGAGGAAGTGAATGCATGAATGCATGGGGACGACGATTATTTCCCCTTATGGTCATTTGGGGTGAGGTGGTGTGCTGGAAGCCAAGGTACGGTTTCCATTTTTGGACCATTGGTCCCCACTACCACCTCATCATTACCCACTTCCTCGTAATCAACTCCCACTTCATGCTTTCGTAGCCTTAACTACTTTTGTCCTTCTCCTTCTCCTTTCTCCTTTCTGCTGCCACGTGTGAAAGGACAAATTGTTTTGTCTTTATTGACTGATGAAAGGTGTCCAAGTTAACTGGCCACCTTTCGCTTATAAACCAACTTACTTGTAACCTTTACATATTTTGACTACATTATGCACATGAGAGAGTGAGTGGGATACTTACCTATGGTGCTTAATACCTTGCTATAGTGGTTGAAGACCGGAGGTGCTTGCTATGTGTATTGGCTGCATGTTATTCTTCTTCCATTTTTTGTTTTTCTCTAATGATTTTTTTGTGGTGCAGGTACCTGGTGTTGAAGATGATGGTGTTTTTGTTGCTTTGGAGTCCCTTCTAATCTTAGATCATCATGTTGGAAGCTTGTTCTTCTCATGATTTGTATTCTGTGGGATACGCTGCTACATGATTTCCTATAGGATGTCCTGTAGTTGCTTTTCCCTTAGACCTCTTAATCATACCTTATGTTGGGAGTTTGAGGATGGTGACATGGATGGAGAGGGAGACTAGGAGTTTGGAGAATGAGGAATACTCAAGTGATGCTCCCTATTGCTCTATGTTTCCTTCTTTTTTGAAGGTTGTGAAAAAAAATTTGAAACTGATATTTTTTTAAGGGTGAATGTAGGGGTGTTGAAGGTGGACATAGGTATCTTCATGGAATGATGATGTAGGGGTGCTATTTCATTGACATAGCATGTCATTTTTTCATTTAGGGTCGCTTCCTGTAGGATTTCTTGGTCACTGTGATCCTGTAGGTTTTCAAGGGATCCTGTAGAAAACACAGTCCCCTTGTAAACTGAAGGAAAGGAGTGGAAAAAATGAAAGAAATGGTAGAGTGATGAATGAAAATGAGTGGAAAAATAAAATGTGAGTGAAATGGGTCTCTTGGTGATCCTCCTTTTCTCTCCGATTGTCCTTTTTGTTGACCTGCAAAATAGAAATTTTCAATATTTTTCTCCTCCCTCTTCTTTTTTTTTTTTTTTTGAAAACAATTAGGATGCCTCTAAGAGGTTTTCATCCTAGCTGTTTGCCCTGGGCGCATCAAGAGAGGTTTTCACCCAAGGATCTTTTTATTGTCATTTTTTCTCTCTTTTTTTATTGACACCATTGGGCCACCCCAAGAGGTTTTCAACCGGAAAGTGGGACTCAACTGCCTCATGGAGGTTTTCACCTGAGTCCTTATTCTTTTTCTTTTTTCCTCTCAGTGATTTGATGAGGTAGGAGCTGAAACTTGCTCCACTACCATCACTATTTTATTAAAATCATCAATGAACTCTTGTTTTGACAATGGTCTCTTGTAAATTTTTAGTCGGTTTCCATTAAAAAGTAAAGGAATGGCCTCTTCATCTATGGTTCTGATCTACACTAAACCATTATCATGGCATCTTTCTACAACATAAGGTCCTAGCCATCTTGTCCTTAACTTTCCCTTGAAGTCTTTATACCTAGAATCATATAACAAAGCCCAATCACCTTCTTGAAATTGCTTTTCCTTGATGTTCTTATCATGCCATATCTTCCTCTGAAGTTGAATTACCTCTGTATGTAGGAAGGCCTTCATTCTGAACTCATCCAAACCATTCAATTGGAGAAATCTCTCTTTTTGTGCACTATTGAGATCTAGATCTAGTTGGGCTACCATCCTTAATGTGTTATACTCAAATTCAATGGACAGCAGGGCCTTTTAGCCATAGTCCAGCTCATAGGGTGTGAATCCAGTGGTGGTATTCCAGGTGGTATTATAGGCCCAAGTGGCCTCAACTAGTCTATCTTCCCAATCCTTCCTGTTGCTACTTATCACTTTGGTCAAGATACCCTTCAGTGCTCTATTGGTCACCTCTACTTGTCCATTATCTTGTGGATGATAGGGAGTGGAGGTTCTATGCTTGATCTTGTGCTAGCTGAGAAAGTCTTCAATCATGTTGGAGGTAAAGTGGCTACCTTGGTCTGTGACCAGCTCTCTAGGGTACTCGAATTTGTAAAATACATTCTCCCTTAAGAACTCAACTACCTTCTCTTCTATTGCTTCCTTAATTGCCTTGGTTTCAGCCCACTTAGTCAATAGTCAGTGCACACAATGATGTAGTGCTTTTGTTTGGAAGGAGGGTTAATAGGTCCAATAAAGTCCATGCCCCACTTGTTAAATGGTTCGACAGTCACCTGAGGCTGCATAGGCATTTCATCTCTTGGAGTAGGCCTTCCCATCCTTTGGAACCGATCACACTAACTAATATATCTTTTCACACCTTGATGAAGAGTGGGCCAATAATAGCCTGCTTGTAACACTTTAAATGTTGTCCTCTTTGTTGCAAAGTGACCTCCACAAGGCCCATTATGACAAGTCAAATGGATTTCAAAGACTTCCTCCTCCCTGACAGACCTCCTCAAGATTTGATCTAGGCCAAGTTTGAAGAGATTGCCCCAAATCAAAGTGAAGGGGGCGCTCTTCTTCACTATCTTGCTTTTCTCTTTGGAGGACAAGTTCAATGGGAACTATGCCGATACCAAATAGTTTTTTATATCAGAAAACCATGGAGAGAGAAATGAAATAGCAAATAAGTGCTCATCTGGTAACTGGTCATCAACCATTCCTTCTTCACTTGCAGGCAAATTTAATTTCGACAAAAAGTCTGCAACAACATTTTCCTTACCAGGCTTATCAACAATAGTTAGATGAAACTGTTGTAATAAAAGTAACCATCTTATAATCTGAGCATTCACATCTGGTTTATTCATTAAATATTTTATTGCAGCATGGTTAGTATGCACAAATGTTTGATATTTTGTAATATAATGCCTAAATTTGTTCAATAAATGCACGACAGCCAGGAGCTCTTTTTTGGTCACCGTGTAATTTAGTTCAGCCTTTGACAGATTCTTACTGATAAATTAGATAGCATAAGGCAAATTTTCATCTATCTGACTTAGGGTTTCTCCTATGGCTTTGTGTGAGGCATCAACATGAATATGAAAAGGAAGGGCCCAATTTGGGCCTCAGAGAATTGGTGCAGTGTTTAACTTGTTTTTTAGGGTGTCTAAGGCCTCTTGATAGCTTTTTGACCATATAAACTCAGAGTCCTTGGCCAACAAACCAAATAAAGGAGAGGCCAACTTGCTAAAGTCCTTTATGAACCTTTGGTAGTATCCAGCTAACCCTAGGAAACTTCTGACATCTCTCTGCTTTTGAGGAGGTGGGACCCTTTGGATGATAGCTATTTTGTTTGGGTCCACCTGCAGTCCTTGCTGAGATATTGAATGACCTAGCACGGTCCCTGCAGTCATCAAGAATTCACATTTTTCGGGACTGAGAGATAGGTTCATTTCAATGCATTTGTGTAGTACTTTTCCTAGGTTGGACAGAGCCTCTTGAAAATCACAGCCATAAGGTGTAAAATCATCCATATAAATTTCTACCGCATCATGGACTAACTCGGAAAAAATACTCAGGACTGCTCTCTGGAAAGTGGCAGGAGCATTGCATAGGCCAAAAGGAAGGACCCTATAGGAAAAATTACCCCAAGGACAAGTGAAGGTTGTTTTATCCTAGTCTTCCGGACTGATTTGGATTTGGTTGTACCTGCTAAATCCATCTAGGAAAGAGAAAAACTTTTTCCCTGCCAGGCCATCTAGCACTTGGTCAATGAAGGGTAGAGGGAAATGGTCCTTCTTTGTGGCTTTGTTCAACTCCCTGTAATCAACACAAATCCTCCACTTACCATTTTTCTTTGGAACTAACACCAAAGGAGAGACCCACTCACTATCGGAGATAGGGTAAATGAATCCTGCATCTAGCAGTTTTTGCAGTTCTTCTTTGACTATATATTTAAGAGCTGGATTCATCCTCCTTTGGGGTTGCCAAATTGGCTTGCAACCTTCTTTGATGTATATGTGGTGAGTACACACTGAGGGGTGTACTCCCTTCATTTCTTTGTAACTCCAAGCGAAGGCATCTAGATGTTCCTTTAGCATGTTGCATAACTTCTCTTCTTGGAGAGCAGAAAGAGATGGATTGATTTTCAAGGTTCTATCAAGGCCGAATTATATGGTTTTGACACGGATGGGGTTGGAATCGGCCAAGCATATGTCAATTGGATTGTTGCTTTGGGTTTCCTTTACTACATATTCTAAGGGCAATGTACTGGGAGTTGGACTTTGGAGTAGGTGTTCAATCAAATCATCTTCATCCTGTTGTCCTCCTCCCATGGTTGTTTCTAAAGTATAAAGTTGGGCGTAATAAACTTCATATTCTTCCTCCTCCTCCAACCATAAAGTTAAATCATGCTCTAGAGATGGTTGAGCAAGAGGGTATAGGACTAATTGCTTGGACATATGCCCATTCTTGATGGTCATATTCCCAGCTCTGCAGCTAATGTAAGCATCGGCAGTGGCCAACCAGGGTCTCCCAAGGATGAGAGGGTAACCAGTAAGCTTAGCCTTAGGCTGGAGAACTAGGAAATCTGCAGGATACTCCTAAGAGTCAATGGAGACCATCACATCCTCCATAATCCCCTCAGGGATCACTGTGGAACGGTTTGCAAGTTGTAGAGCTGTTGTGGTCTTCCTCAATGAACCTTGGAGGTTGAGCTTGAGCATGGTGTCCTTGGTCATCACATTAATTGCAACCCCAAGATCAATCAAAGTGTGTGGGACAATGGTGCCATTGATGTGCACATCTACTACATGGCTTCCAGGGTCCAAATACTTTGGACAGATTACCTGCCCCAACATTAAGTTGGACAGTTGTCCAATGACATTAATGGTGGGGGAATCTCTTCTTCGCCTCCCTAGATGTTTGAAGCACTTCTCCTTAATCAACTTATTGTAAATAGGAACATCTTTTATTGCTTGGAGAAGTGGAATCTTTACACATAGATTTTTCAATTCTCCTAGAATTTCAGTCTCTTTTGGGGTAGGTTGGAGTGGTTGGGTTAGTCTCTCAGGAAAGGGTGGATTCACTTTAAGAATGATTTCCTCTCTTTCTTCCTCAACCTCCCTAGGTGGAGGTGGAGATTGGTTATCCAGGAGAACTCTCCCAGATCTCAAGTTAATCTCCTGGATTTCCACGGCATAAGCTTGATATGATGTTTCTCCACGGTATACTTGTTGAGCCTGTCTGTTGTTCGGGTTCGAATTTGGTTAGGCAGGAATTTGGGGTTGCTTGGGTGGAGGAGAGTGTAATAGTTGTGGTTGGGCAGGTGGTGGAGGCAATAAATCTGGAGCATTATTGTATTGGGGCCTCCGCCCCTTGGGTGGTGCATTCCCCTGAGGTTGTGGCAGAGCATATGGTTGAAATGACTGGCTGGATGGATGGGAGTGATACTGAGATGCAAAGGACCAAGGAGGGGGTGTAGACCAGGAAGGATGAGCAGGGGGTCCCCAAGAAGGTATGGTTGTGGTTTGGTTGGGGTTGTAATATGCATGGGATGACCCTTGCATGCCCTACTGGTATGGTCTAGGCCCATGAGGTCTCCTTTGGTTTATGTAGCAGAGCTGCTCAGTGACCCCTTCAACTCCTTGATATACAGCTTTGAGTCCAGGCAAAGAAGGGCACTTGTTTGTGGAGTAGTTTTCTTCACAGACTAAGCAAATTTCAATAGAATTTAATGGACATTCATTCCTAGGATGCCTCCTGGTGCATCTAGGACAAAAAATGGCCAAGGCTCTCTCTGCTTCCTCCTGCTTTCTCTTAATGTGCATAGTGTCCATTTGCAAGGCAAGGGTTTGCAGCATCTCACTCTTGAAATCTTCCAGCATATTTCCAATTTCACCCTTGATGGATGAATTGGAAGAGGATGTACTGACCATAAGTTAACTACCCTTACCCGTTTTCCTAGCTGCCCTAGAATGGTTTCTAAAGACAGTCTTAATATCCTCATAAGGTAATTGGTAGATATCTCCTCCTGCTAAAAAGTGTATGATATCCAAAAGATCTTCCCTTACTCCCCTAAGCAGGACTAGCTTTAGTGACTCAGGTACAAGTGTGCACCTGGCCCTTTTGTAACTAAGCTAGAATATTTCTTCGTAATCCTCTAGGGATTCATCATTGCCTATGGTCATCCTAAAAATTTCCTCTTTAGTATCCTTTGACTGATAGTAGTCTTGATACTTGTTGTTAAAGGCTTGCTGCATCTGAGCCCAAGTTGTGATGCTATCCCCAAGTAAACCCATGAGCTAGCGCAATGTTGCATCCTTGAGGGTAGTTGGAAATAGTTTTAACTTCTTCTCATCATCTGTATAGCCATAGGTTCGGCATATAACAGCAAACTCAAATAGGAAAGTGTCGGGGTATTCTGTGATCAAGCCATGGAAATGATGTAGGGCAGAGAGGCTTATATTTTTCATCTTAGTGTCCCCATTAGTTTCACTGATGGGGAAGGCACCCTCAAATCTCTCTCTATTCCATCTGTCATTTATGTTTTCAGCCATTAGTTCAGTAGGAATGGGTTCTTCTTCTTCTTCTTCCCCTGTAGGTTCTTCAAATATGTTAGGTTGCTCACCTAAGGGTTCCTCTAGTTCATAGTCACCGAAGAAGAGGGAAGGTTGGCTGTTTGATGCAGTGGGGGTATTTAGGAAAATTTTCCCTAAGTTATCCCTATTCCTATGAGGCATGAAAGGAAATGTTTTTTTTTTGGGGTTGGTTTTGTGTTTTTTTTCAAACTTGGAAAGTACTTTGCAGAATTGAAATTGTTGATTAAATGAAAACTACTGACTGAATGAAAAACTACTTTCTGAATTGAAATCTTTCTTCTAGAATGGAAAGGAAAGCAAAAAATGTAGAATGAAAAAGGAAGCAATTAAATTACTTTTGCAGAAATAAACTAGTGGCGGAATATTAGAGACAAGAAGAAAGAAGCAGTATTCACATATTACTCAGACACCTCCCTGGAAACGGCGCCAAAAAGTGATGAGCGCCAGTATTGCAACAAGGATGCTGCAACTCCTGGGCTACCAGCTTTACTTTGTCAACCCGGTGTTCATACAAACTTGGAGGTGACAGTGTTGTATACACAAGTAAAAGTGATGGTTCTGCCTTTTGTCACAGTTTAGCTAGCGAGAGACCATTGGAGTTTTCAAGCCAGAATTCTATGGAGTCAGAAGAAGCTTGGTTTCTTGATGGAAGAAAGGGAAATTTTCTCTAAGGGAGAGCTACTCTACTGCAATAATGGAAAAGACCGAAATTCAATGCTAAATCACACCATTTCCTCATTAACTGCAAAGAAACAATGCTTTGCAATAATGCTAAATTAACATGAACAAAATGCTACTATCTAAGCATGGAAGTAAGAAGCATCAAACATCACTAATGTGCAAGTAAATGGACTGAAGTAAATCTGTTTTTATCTTTTTTTCTTTTCATGCAAAATCAAGTATGCAAACTAATTTCTTTTGGTGATGTGGCAGGTGAATTAAGGATGTTGGAGGATGGTTGGAAGGGTTAGGAGGTGGTTGGATGGTGTGGGAGACCCTTGGGAGGCTTTTGGTGACTTCCTGGAGGTTTTCCCTCAATTTGGCCTCAAAATAGGCCATTTCAGGAAAACCTACCGGATTCCCTATAAACCTACAAGATACAACCGATAGAAAAATGGAAGGTGTTGGGGGTGATGGAAGGCTTAGGGAAGGTGGTAGATGGGTGGAATGAAGTGAGGAAAGGTCTAGGATCACTCAGAAGTCAACAACAAATATAGAGGATGGTTGGATTCGATCAATGTGCTTGGAATAATTTCTATGAAAAATGATGAAAACTATTGAAGGCAATGGTGAAAACAAGGAATGACTATGGTGGATGGAGTGGAAGGTGGTTTTTGGCTATGAAGTCTTTGTCTCCTCCTGAAGCACTTGCTCTGCATAAAACATGTATAATTCCCAAAAAGCTATGTAAACAAGAAGCATTCTCATAAGCTAGAAAAGCAGAATTAATGAACTAACTACCTACATGATGCATGAGGAAAGTTGCTAAAAGGAATGAAAGCATGGATGAGATCTACTACAAGAGTGAAGATAGAAGAGATGGCAATGAAATCCTACTTTGCAAAACTGATCAAATGCTAACTTAAATACAGTAAACTCTAAAGCTTATGCAAGAAATAGAAATCTGTGTTTTTGGGGTTGCATAAGGGTCCCTTCCTCAAATCATGATCCCAAAGGGAGGAAATGAGGCCAAGACACCCACTAAAAACCTTGTGGTACTCCTTTTATCCCTGCTAACTTGCTACTGAATTAAGGCACAAACGGAAGCAAACTAATAAACAACCAATCCAATCTACACTACTTGGAATGAAATACATCTAAAGACAAATTAATAATGAAGCTATGAGACTAATCTGAACATACAGATACAAGAAAGAGGAGCCTTGGCTGCCAGGGTTGGGCCCTAACCCAAGAGCTTCAACCCTTTGAGTTAACTCAGTGCTTGCTCAAAACAAAACTCATTCTTATTACCAAAACAGAAAATTACATCAATAAAACTTTCACAAGTCTGGATCTCGAAAATAGCTTAGCGTTTTACAACAAAAATTCAAATCCTAATGAGGCTATAGGCCCCTCTACTTATACAACTAAAGTCCCCAATGAATCCCTTAAAATTAGGGAGGCTCGGCTCCCAAACTAGAGATAAACTAGCTCTTTGTCTCTCACTTGCTCGACTGCCTTCTAATCCTCATGGCTTGGCTTCTTGCACTCCGAGTTGGTGTGATGGATGGAGGAATATTCGAATGGGAGAGAAAAAAAATGAGGAGGATTTACCTCCTACAATCCCTCTCCCTTGTCCCATTCAAGTTTTAACCTTAGTACTTGCCAAAATTCCTTGATTTTCTCCTTCAATCTTGCATTCAATGCATATTAGTCCACTAGACATAATATCCAACTCTAACTCATCTCATAAACAAAATATAATCAAAAACATGTAATAAGTTGTGAGAAAAGTTGGTTTGAGTAAGCTAGGAAGTGAATTAAGGCCCATATAATTACCCAATGATGAGGCTCATCAGAATGCTCTTGGAATATTTTGTTGTCGTAGCTCAAATACAAGAAAGTATTATAAAACTACTTATGCTCGAATTTATGTGGAGATGGACTTTTGGAACAGCCCCTTGTTTATTTTCCATGTAAAAAAGTTTAAGACCAAGGTCGTGGGACATGTATTCCAAGCTGAATATTGGGCAAAACATCATAGTGGGTGTTCATGTTGTTTATTATGGCTAAAGGAAATTGGCAAAGGCAATGGAAAAGACTTTGGAAAGGCAAAGAGGCATTAATTGGCATTTTATTTATGGAAATAACGGAAATTAGGAGAAAAGGAAGGTGAAAGGACACATGTTGCATGTGAGGAGGAAAAAACTGGAAAAATAATGGAAATGAAGAAATTGGAGGCAATTGTTAGGTAAACTTGACTCAGGATAGAGTCAAAGTTGACCAGGTTAAACAGTGATGGTTTTGGGTCACATGGTATTGTGCACCCATAGTATTCTGCCCATGGTATTATATGTAATGGAGCTTATAAAAGGTTGGAAGGACTTCATTGTAATGCAAGGCCTGGAGGTGAGCAGGGAAGGCTCACTTGGTCGGATTGGCCAAGGTTTTGGCCAATGCTAATGAGATCTTATTAGGATGGGTTTTTCCCTGGATTTGGGGTTTTCCCAGATAAACATTTGTGTTTATGTGCTTATGCTTGTTGCTGGTTATTTTTTATATTTATTCCTCTCAGTAATTATTTATGTTATGTAGTAAATTTCTTAACAACTGGTATCAAAGCCAGATATTGGTTTCAAAGGGATTCTTTGATGCCAAGGGTTTATAGTGTCTGATGAGATCAATGCAGCCTTTTTTACAGATCTGGGTCTGGAAAATAATGGTGGAACAATCATACACGGAAGAACCTCGAGGAGAATGTGCAGAAGATAGTGTCGTAACTGCCAAGGATCACAGTGCATTTGCGATATTTACCGGTTTGGAACATGCTGACGAATTGTTCGGGATTCATGTGGCTATTTAAAGAAGGTCAGTGTTAGCTCTGCTACAATTTTGAACAGTTGAGGGTCAATGATAGATTGGGAAATATTGTTGGTGCTTAAAGAAAGCTTGTTGCGGTCTTTTCTTCCCTCCTCCTTCATTTTCCTTTTACTCTCTTCACTCTCGTTATCCTTATTTATATCCAAAATCCTTTGTTAACCCATATTCCCTTTTACTCCGTTGTCTCTGTTTTATTCCAAAAAACCCGCATAAACTCGTTTTCTTTAGCTCGAGTGCTTAACACACAAGCCTGTGCACATATAGCCCTCCACCTTAATCCCTTTGTGATTGCACGACTACGCGCTTCCTTATCCATTCGCCGTTCTTAAATCGCGGCCGTTGATCGTCCCAATCCAATGGTCCCCGTCACCCCAGCCCACGTGTTAAACTTCGCGCTCGTTCCCTGCCATACGGTCGTCTGTCGTTAGATCTGACAGTAGTTGCAAGCCCCGATCGCAAGACTTTCCCACTCGTTAACTGATCTGAATTTGAAACTACTTGAAATTTGTTTGCAAGGTATTCAATTCAGAATTAAACATGTTTAAAAGATTTCCATGTCTTGCAGAAAGAAAACAAATGAAATTTTCAGCTGTTCATGACCCCTTTAAGCATAGCAGAGTTATTTCCTTTTACTATTTAACACATTAAAATGAATTTGTTCTGCAAAATAAATCAACCACAAATGCAAAAGAAGTTGATAAAGCAGTTCACCCCCTCCAGGGCTACGTCTACTAGGTCCAAAGCTCCCAACCGGGCTTGTCCTTGTTTTTATTAAATGCTCAAATTGAAAATACAGCTGAATAGAAGCATCTACAGGAGAAATAGATGGTAAAAATGGATTCATAACACTTGAATCCTTCAGGATTGACTATTGGATCACCTCCAATGGATACCTGCAACCCTATCCAGTCTTCACAAAACTGGGCCCTGGTGGCTCCTAGAACTTTCACGGCTCCAAAACCTCTGCAAATGACCTCATATGGCTGTAAGACCTGCACCAATGGCTTCAGAAGGTCGAAAATACCCAAAATCAAAAAAAAATTCGTCCAAAACCGACTTTCCTAGCCAAAGTTATGGCCATTTAAAGTTTCTCCAGTTTGCCCCTAGAAAAACTCCAGCTAACTTTAGTTAACTCCAGTTAGCTCCGCCAATTATGGCGGGTCCGCCAAATTTGGCGCTCTTGCCAAAATTCCGCCAACTTAACTGCAGTTACATTTAATGTTTGGTGGTTGCCTCGGATTTCATGCCTAGCGGAATATTCCTTTTTTAATTTTTTTTTGAAAAATTAAAATTTCTAATGTTATGGACAAATTCTTCTTTTTGCCATAACTTCCTCATACGGCGACCGTTTTTCGAACCATTTGCGGCGCCGGAATCGAGAATACGAGCAATTTCCAGTCATATAACTTTGAACCAGTTCTAAGAACTTTAAATTTTGAGCATTTTACGACACTTAGGACATGAGCACCTGATCACGCCTCCCCATTGGGAAGCTTTTGGACCCCAAAAGCCTTCAACTACCTGTTAAAGAGGTGAGGGTACAGCTCCCTCACTCTGTCGACCTCCATCCACTTTGCCTTGTTCGGTTTGCTGCCTTTGAAACCAACCTGAACATAATCTACACTGCCCCTTCTTGAAGTGCGTGTCCTTCTGTCAAGGATTGTATCTTCTTTCAGCTCATCTAAGAATTCTAGCGAGAAATCTTCTATAGATGGCAGCTGAACAGCATTTTCATGATCAGCAATCAAAGGAGGTTCATACAAACGTAATTTCTCCACATTGACAACAGAATACATTTGCATGTAGGAAGGAAAATCTAATTGAAAAGCATTATTTCCAACCTTCTTGAGGATTTTGAATGGACCATAACGAATAGGCTTCAGCTTTTTACCTTCTCCTTGCATCCTTTCCTTACTAATGTACAGCCATACCTCATCTCCTTCTTGAAACTTGTGATCGACTCTATGCTTGTCATGTCTTTCCTTGTACTTGCCTTGACTCTTCTCAAGTTGTTCTTGAATTTGCTGATGTATTTGCTGAATTCTTTCAATGAATGAACGAGCTTTGTCAATGTCACTATGTCCCTCAATGGCGACATCTTTCTCAAGAATGAAATCAAGAGGTGATTTTGGCAAGTAACCAAAACAAGCTTCAAACGGTGAGGTGTTTGTGGAAGAGTGCTTGGCACGATTGTAAGCATGTTGTATGTAGTGAAAATGTTCATCCCAAAGCTTGGGATGCTTGCTGCAATAACCTCTCAAGAGGTGCACAATGGTTCTGTTCACAACTTCGGTTTGTCCATCTGTTTGCGGATGGAAAGCAGTACTTTTCTTCAACTTTGTGTCCATCATCTTCCATAGGTTGGACCAAAAATTCCCCACAAATCTGGAATCCCTGTCACTAATAATGGAAGTAGGCAAACCAAAGTGAATCCATACATGATGAAAAAATAATTCAGTAGTTTGTTCAGCAATTATAGTTTTCTTACAAGGCATAAGTATACACATTTTGCTGAAACGATCAACTACTACATATAAATAATCACGCTGCTTTCGAGATTTTGGCAAACCTCTTACAAAATCCATAGAGATGCTCTCCCATGGTCTAGAAGGTACCGGCAAAGGAGTATACAAACCAAGCTTCCTGTTGCTAGGCTTGCTTGTAGCACATAATGAACAACCTCTTATGAACCTTGAAACAGAATCTACCATGCGAGGCCAATAGTAATACCTCTGTATGTGCAACTGTTTTGCTCACACCAAAATGGCCAGCAATAAGAGAAGAATGAGCTTCTCTTATGACATTTATCCTCTCCCCCTGTGGTATACACAACTTGCCCAAATGAAACAACAAATTGTTATGCATGTGATAGTCATTTTCCTCTACATGATTTCCTTTACTCAAGTTAGCATACACATCTTTAAATTCATCATCAGATGCATATTGTTCTATGTAACTATCATGTACAATGGAATCATTCTTAAGTAAAGTAACAGCACCAATAATAGGCCTTGAAAGCATATCAGTAACCTTATTCAAAGTACCTTTCTTATACCTTATTACCAAATGGAACTGTTGCAAGAAGCCCATCCATCTGAAGTGTCGTGACTGTTGTAACTTGCTTTGTGATTGCAAGTACTGTAAGGGCTGATGGTCGGTATGTATAATAGTTTCTTTGCCCATCAAGTAGTGTTTCCACTTTTTGACACTTTGTACCAACGCATACAACTCCTTATCATATGTAGGATAATTTACAATAGCACCATTAAAAGTTTCAGAATGAAAAGCAATAGGCTTACCATGCTGTAGAAGAACTGCACCCATAGCATAATCACTAGCATCAATTTGTATCTCAAATGGCTGTCTCAAATCCGGTAATGCAAGGACTGGAGCTAAACTAATCTTCTCTTTCAAAGATTCAAAAGCTTTTTGCTGCTTGCCTCCCCATTGGAAAGCATGCTTCACACTTGTCACTGCATGCATAGGAGCTGCTATAGAAGAGAAGTTAGAGATAAACTTCCTCCAATATTGAGCTGCACCCAAAAAACTTCTTACCTCTGTTATGGATTTGGGAGTAGGCCACTTCACAATAGCCTCAATCTTAGCAGGATCAATTCTCAAAGCACCTCCTCCTACTATGTGTCCCAAATAAACCAAAGAAGTCTTTCCAAATTCACACTTTGACATTTTAAGAAATAATTGA
The DNA here is from genome assembly GCA_031772625.1 of Pinus tabuliformis. Classification (NCBI taxonomy): domain Eukaryota; kingdom Viridiplantae; phylum Streptophyta; class Pinopsida; order Pinales; family Pinaceae; genus Pinus; species Pinus tabuliformis. The sequence continues at coordinate 484,153,439 of CM062820.1, forward strand.
TTCTTCTTCAAAACATCAAGTACTTTCCTAACATGCATGACATGATCTTCTCTAGACTTGCTGAAAATTAAGATGTCATCTAAGTAGACAATAATGAAATCATCAAGAAAAGGACGCAAGACATCATCCATTACCCGCATGAAAGTTGCAGGTGCATTGCACAAACCAAATGGCATCACAAGCCACTCAAAGAGTCCTTGTTTGGTTTTAAAGGCTATCTTCCAAATGTCACTTTCTTCAATTCTTACTTGATGATATCCACTGCGCAAGTCTATCTTAGTGAAATATCAAGCATCTTTCAGCTGGTCTAGCAAATCATCTATCCTTGGGAGTGGGTAACGATTCTTTACCGTTATCTTGTTCAAGGCCCTGAAATCAACACACATACGCCAAGTGCCATCTTTCTTTGGAATCAATACAATCGGTGACCCACATGGCAAAGTACTTGGCCTTATGAAACCCTTGTCCAACAAGTCCTTGATTTGCTTCTTTATTTCAGCATTCTCCATAATAGACATGCGGTACATGCCTATGTTTGGAAGAGGACAATCTGGATGTAAATGGATTTCATGCTGAATCTCCCTCTTAGGAGGCAAACCTGTTGGCTCCTGAAACATCTCATGATATGCATCAACTACATCATACAGATCTGATTTAAGTTTTGGATCACAATTGTCAAATGACTCATGATTCACATCAACCTTGGGCTTAATCATAAGAAGAACAAAATTCTTACTTGAATTGACTAGCCTTTTTACCTGTCCTGCATTCACCATCGCTATATTTGTCTTCTTGCGATGAGCTCTAACAATGAACTCCTTGCCATCTTTGAACAGATGATATTTGTTTTCATGGCGATGAAAGATAGCTTTCCTGTCAAACAAGAAAGGACTTCCCAAAACAATTCCTGCTATATCAAAAGGTACCACATCAAGTTCAACTGTGTCAATAAAATGTGCAGTAATTGCAAAGCGCAATGTGCACTTTCTTGAAACTTGTAAATTTGCATCCTTGCAAATCCATCCAAGTGGATATGGCTTCAGATGTGGAACAATCTCAAGTTTAAGCTGCTTGACCAAGTCCTCTGATATAAGGTTTGCTTGTGACCCACTATCAAAAAGTGTGTCAATTTTAGTATGTTTTGAAATCACCCTCACATGAAACAGTTCAATTCTTTCTTCCTCATTAGGAGCTTGTACATGGCAGTTTGAGGTACTAGTGCTGGCTTGAGTTTCAATTTCTTTTTCCTTCAAGTTTTTCAAACCCATGGCTGTAATTTTGGTTTCATCACCTGAATCTTCCCCTAAATCTTGTGGTGTAGATGTAGTAGCAGCAGTTTTCTGTTTCCCTTTGGATTTGTTAAATTGAGATCTTTTTTCAGGATATAATTTCCAACAGTTTTTCTCCTCATGGCCTGGTTTAGAATAGTGTTTACAGATCACTTTCTCACTCTCCTGTTTGACAGATGCATTCTTTTTGCCCTTTCCCTTGGAGGTTTTCTCTTTGTTTTTCCCCTTGGGGGGCTTGTTTCTACCCTCTTCAAATGTGTTTTTTTCCCTTGCCTCTAAATGGGTATCTTGGACACAAACCTCATCCAGGCTAGTAGGGTTAAACATCAAGATGGTGTGTCTAAGGTAGCTATGCAAGCCACCAATGTATTTCAGTAAGGTTTCCTGGGTCTGCAAATCTACCCCTAACAAGAGAGCTCTTCTCCTAAATTCTTGGGTGTAGTCTTGGACACTCTGACCCTTAAGTTGTCTGAAATTTTGCCAATTCATAATGGCCTTCTGCATGTGAGCAAGAGGAAAAAACTATTTTTTAATGGCTAACAGAAATTCAGGCCATGTTAAGGTAACCTTACCAAATTTCTTGATCTCCTCTTTAGTCTTGGCCTCCCACCAGACCAATGCTGCTCCATCCATTCTCAAAAAAGCCAACTGAATCTTTGTGGCATCATCATGCATATTCTGGATCCTCAAGTAAACTTCCAACTGCCTAATCCAGTTGTCAAGCTTTTCTGCATTCACTTCATCATTAAACATAGGTAATTCGAATTTTACATCAAGCTTCAAAAAAGGACTTTTTCTAGAGGATCTATGCTTATGAACAGAAGAAGACGAGGATGAAGAGGAAGAAGGTGAAGATGGGGGTGGTGGATCACCATTTCCTCCATGTCCTTTCTTGGAATGATCATCATCCTTCTTACCTCCTGAAGAGCCCTCTCCTTCATGTGGATGTTTGGACCCTTCTCCAGCCAATTTCTCATTTCTTTCTTGGTACAATATCCTCACCATTTCAGTGAGGTCCAAGAAAGCCTTTCTGAAGACTCTTTCTTCTTCTCTTGGATCTGTCTCTGTAGGAATTTCTCCTTCATGTGCAGACATTCTTGAAGCTTCTGCTGAGACTCTTGAGGGTGAAATTGAAGGTGGAGGTGATGGCTCTCTGGCCTTCCTTGACTGAGGATTCTCTCGTTCTCTAGTCAACTGTCCTTCCCCTCTTTTGAGTTTCAACCTGGTAAGCATCAATACTTTGCAAGACAGTTAGAAGATCTTTGCACAAAAACCCTGGGCTCTGATACCAACTTGATCTGAATTTGAAACTACTTGAAATTTGTTTGCAAGGTATTCAATTCAGAATTAAACATGTTTAAAAGATTTCCATGTCTTGCAGAAAGAAAACAAATGAAATTTTCAGCTGTTCATGACCCCTTTAAGCATAGCAGAGTTATTTCCTTTTACTATTTAACACATTAAAACGAATTTGTTCTGCAAAATAAATCAACCACAAATGCAAAAGAAGTTGATAAAGCAGTTCACCCCCTCCAGGGTTACGTCTGTTGGGTCCAAAGCTCCCAATCGGGCTTGTCCTTGTTTTTATTAAATGCTCAAATTGAAAATACAGCTGAATAGAAGCATCTACAAGAGAAATAGATGGTAAAAATGGATTCATAACACTTGAATCCTTCAGGATTGACTATTGGATCACCTCCAATGGATACCTGCAACCCTATCCAGTCTTCACAAAACTGGGCCCTAGTGGCTCCTAGAACTTTCACGGCTCCAAAACCTCTGCAAATGACCTTACATGGCTGTAAGACCTGCACCAATGACTTCAGAAAGTCGAAAATACCCAAAATCAAAAAAAAAAATCGTCCAAAACCGACTTTCCTAGCCAAAGTTATGGCCATTTAAAGTTTCTCCAGTTTGCCCCTAGAAAAACTCCAGCTAACTTTAGTTAACTCCAGTTAGCTCCGCCAATTATGGCGGGTCCGCCAAATTTGGCGCTCTTGCAAAAATTCTGCCAACTTAACTACAGTTACATTTAATGTTTGGTGGTTGCCTCGGATTTCGTGCATGGCGGAATATTCCTTTTTTAATTTTTTTTTGAAAAATTAAAATTTCTAATGTTATGGACAAATTCTTCTTTTTGCCATAACTTCCTCATACGGCAACCGTTTTTCGAACCGTTTGCGGCGCCGGAATCGGGAAGACGAGTACTTTCCAGTCATTCAACTTTAAACTAGTTCTAAGAACTTTAAATTTTGAGCATTTTACGACAATTAGGACATGAGCACCTGATCATTAACGCGTGGGGAGAGTGGTTTCCTGCCGGTCACAGAAGCCACGCGTCGCAATATTACTGGATTGTTGCCCATTATACGGAAACCACCGATCCCTCGTAGGCGGTGCGGGGAATACCGCCCGCCCGCAAAACCACTTTTCCCCGCTTATTAACATTTGCACTTCTCTGCTGCGCAATAACCATTGGATCTGCCACGGGCAGATCTAACGGCTCTCGATTTCCCTCTCCCGTTGTCGCTCGATGGCCATCGGATCTACCCGACCGCAATCCGATGGCCCTCGTTTCTCCATTCTGTTTCCTCCCGATATCCTTCATAATCCAATCTCCGCCGTTGATTTGTATGATCTGATGGCTGGGCTTCCTTCTGTTGTTTAATCTGCTTCCGCTATTCCGTCCACGCCCATAGCTTGGCCTGTGCGCCCGAAGGAGGAAGGAGACCGTGATCCAGCAATCTGCACATTAAATCCGCAACTACCACATTCAAAGATAGAATGGCCGAAGGACAAAAATGACACCCTCGAGCAGTTCAACCATTTATCAGTGATGGAGCCTTGTATCAATCAATATGCCACCTGTTCTGAGGAGGACTGCAGAGCACCAGAGAAAGGCCGATTTGTCCATTAAAGCAACAAATCATGTCAAGAGCCCATATCTAAGAATTAATATGGTTTTTAGTCCATTATGACCCTTTCTCGTGTAACACAGCAGAGCAATTTTTTAACCAACCTCTATATATATCTAGAAGACAGAATGTAATAGGTTGATGAATGTTATTTTGTTGTAAGCTTCAACTTCTGGAGACTGTAACTACTGTGATACCTGCAGTGTCTGGTCTTCATTTTCAGCTAATGCAAGCTTCTTTTGCTGTTAATTGCTCACTGTCCACTTCTTCTTCTTTGTTCCAGGCTATGCCTGTTGTGCATTTATTCATGTGCTACTAATGTTTAGCATTAGAGGAGCTGTCATCCCACCTCTGTGTTAGAATCTAGTTAGTTTCATTGAATTTGTATGCAGGTTTCTGTTGTTTTAATGCCAGAGAGCTGTCATCCTGTCTGTGCATTAGGAAATAGATTTATAGACCTTTTAACTGGTTGCAGCTGGGCATCACAGGGTCTTGTGCATCTACTGGTGTGATCAGTATTCTCCATCATCACATTTTCCTTAAACTGTGGGTAGTTGGTGGTCTGAAGCCTTGTAGTCTGGGGGTGTTCACCCATGTCTGGGGTTAAGGATAGTAGAAGTGGTTATCTGGCTTGAATATGCAACATTTCTCTCATTCATCCACCATTTTCCAACATTTTATGTTGAGTTTGTATTATTCCCGAGCATCTCTGATATACAACCTAGGAGAGTTTCTTGGGGTGATAACATTAATTGGCGCAGTTGCCAGGGAGAGGAGAATTGAAGCTCAGCTTCCCTGGGAGAACGACACAGCTTCAAGCTTTGATGATAGACAAGGTTTGAACACAGTTTCTGGTTATAATCATCTATCTGGCGACTCCATTGGAGAAAGACCATCCTTTGGTGACTCCACATTGCAGTTCTAGTGTAGTTGGTGAGGCATGTTCTGTGAAATACCTAGAAAAAGTCAACTGAATCAGTGCCTGATCCTGAGAAGATTGTTCAGCAGAAGAAAATATCGAAGTAAGAAGCACCAGGATCAGGTAAGCCTTAAAGTTTCATGTATCTCTGTTAGTGAATGTCACCTTCAGAGATTCATTCAGCTCCTTAGTCATTCATTTCCCTTTCGGACCTCAGTTGAAAGAAACATTCCTTGTTGTCCATCATATTCCTCTGTTTCTGCTATTCCATTCATTGATTCATTCCACTCAGTCCATCAGTATCCTTCTACCATACCTTAGTCATGGCAAGCCAGCAAGCTCTTACAAAGATAGAAAGAATCGTTGCTGCTAGGTATGGACCCTTAGTCTTACCTACCCCTTTGAATGCCATGCCTACAGGGGATTATCAAGAATTTATGCCTAAGTTTACTGGTGCAGAAGGAGTATCAGCTGAAGAGCACCTCAAATCTCTTTATAGCTATGTTGATAATCTGGATATCAATGAAGAGGATGTCTGGATGAGGGTTTTTGTCCAAAGCCTAGATGGAGAAGCTAGAAAATGGTTTAGAGAATTTCCCCCTAGGTCTGTTGCAGACATTGAGGCCCTAGATGATGTATTTTTAAAGCACTGGGGGAATAATAAAGATATGCTCTTTTATCATCATGAATTTGGGAACTTGCAAAGGGAAGATGGTGAGCTGCTGTGTGATTTCAACATCAGATTCAATCATATGTACAGCAGAATGCCAGCTGAAGTAAGACCTACCCCTGCTTCTGCTATGCTCACTTATGCTAATGCCTTCGATTCTCAATTTTTCTTGTTGTTAAGAGAAAGAAGATGTACTTCTTTGGCTGATATGCAAACTACAACCTTTGAAGTAGAAGCAAACATCATTGTTGTAGAGAGACTTGAAGGTGATGCTGAAGGGAGAAGATAGGGAGGTGAATCCTCATCATCCTTAGAGCCTGAGATTGATGAATTGGCTAGGATGATTGAGTTCTTGGCCTCTGAAGTTTCCAAACTAAACGCCGAGCAGCATTTTGAAGAGGCAAAAGCTCATTGTTCTTTTTCTCTTCCAACTCCAAATCCTTATAAAGGAGCAAATGAGCATTTGCAGATTTTGCAGAGAAACAGAGATACAAATGAGACAAAAGGGTAAAGACCCTTTGTCAAAATATAGTCATGGAAGAAGAGCATCCTAATGAAGAGGAGGAGGTCCATGGTTTGGAAGGTGCTCCTTTCCTAACCAGGGCTGCTTATGAGAAAGCAATATCCAGAGGCACTACTTGTCAGTTTGTTGTAGCTGCAGAACAGCGAGCTTATCAGCAGCAGCATCCTCTCAGCCTCCAAGAATTTGTGCCCGAAGCCAGCTCATCTTCACATGGCTATGAAGATTTGAAAAATCACCAGCGTGCTTTGGTCCCCAGTCCAGTGATTAAGAAGGGAGATGAAAGCTCTCCATCATCTTATGCCCCTCTGCCTACTCAAATGACAATCCCTCCAAGTTGCCCCTTGAACACTGAGGCAGGAAATAGCTCAATGCTCAAGGCTGAGACTGATCACCTCAGTTTTGATATTCTGAAATCTACTCAAATGAACCCCACACAAATCAAAAAGGCAGCTTATCAAATGACAAAGGAAGAAGGTGCACAGTATTGGAATCCCTTCTTGGATGTGGACTGTTCAAAGTAAGATGCAGGAGTAGATGTTGTTTCTGTGTCCCCTGCACAGGAAATCGAAGGTTCATCATTCATATTAGTTGTGCATACCACAGATGACACAGAAGAGTACACAGCAGCCATGATTATTCAGCAGGTGTACAAAGACTCCTATGAAGAACATCCAAGGAGGAAAATACACAGAAGGGGAATGAAATTTGATCCCTATCTACCTATCAAGGTCAAATCTCCTAAATTTTTTGAGGTAGAGGATCAAATAAATCCTGTTTTGCTGATCTATGATGAACCAGATGATAGGAAACAATTTTGATGGCCCAGCAGATGGGCAGTTTTTGAAATTTTAAGTTTTCCAGCCTTAATGTTATAATTGTGTTCTTTTAGCATAGACTTGGTTTGACTCCATGCCCAATGGATACTAGGCACTATTTTTAAGCTGGTTTTGCATGAAGGCATTGGTCTATAGGTTCTTGAGACCTCACAGGGAGGATCTTATCCCCAGAAGGAGCCAGTGTTAGCTCTGCTACAATTTTGAACAGTTGAGGGTCAATGACAGATTGGGCAGTATTGTTGGTGCTTAAAGAAAGTTTGTTGTGGTCTTTTCTTCCCTCCTTCTTCATTTTCCTTTTACTCTCTTCACTCCCGTTGTCCTTATTTTATATCCAAAATCCTTTGTTAACCCATATTCCCTTTTACTCCATTGTCTCTGTTTTATTCCAAAAAACCCACATAAACTCGTTTTCTTTAGCCCGAGCGCTTAACACATGAGCTCGTGCCCATATAGCCCTCCTCCTTAATCCCTTTGCGATTACATGACTACGCGCTTCCTCAGCCCTTCGATGTTCTTAAATCGCAGCCGTTGATCGTCCTGATCCAATGGTCCCTGTCGCCCCAGCCCGTGCGTTAAACTCCGCGCTCGTTCCCTGCCATCCAGTCGCCCGTCGTTAGATCGGACGGTAGTTGCAAGCCCCGATCGCGCGAGTTGCCCACTCATTAATGTGCAGGGAGAGTGGTTTCCCACCGGTCGAAGAAGCCACGCATCGCAATATTACTGGATCACTGCCCGTTATATAGAAACCACCGAGCCCCCATAGGCGGTGCGGGGAATACCACCTACCCTCAAAACCACTTTTCCCCGCTCGTTAACATTTGCGCTTCTCCGCCGCTCGATAACCGTTGGATCTGCCACGAGCAGATCTAACAGCTCTCGATTGCCCTCTCCCGCTGCCACCCGATGGCCGTCGGATCTGCCCGACCGCGATCTGACAGCCCTCGTTTCTCCATTTTGTTTCCTCCCGATAGCCTTCATAATCCAATCTTCGTCGTTGATTTGTATGATCCGACGGCTGGGCTTCGTTCTGTTTTTTAGTCTGCTTCCACTATTCCGTCCACGCCCATAACCTGTCCTATGCGCCCGAAGGAGGAAGGAGACCGCGATCCAGTAATCTGCACATTAAATCCGCAACTACCACATTCAAAGATAGAATGGCCGAAGGACAAAAAGGACACCCTCGAGCAATTCAACCATTTATCAGTGATGGAGCCTTGTATCAATCAGTACGCCACATGTTCTGAGGAGGACTGTAGAGCACCAGAGAAAGGTCGATTTTTCCATTAAAGCAACAGATCATGTCAGGAGCCCATATCTAAGAATTAATATGGTTGTTAGTCCATTATGACCCTTTCTCGTGTAACACAGTAGAGAAATTTTGTAACCAACCTCTATATATATCCAGAAGACATAATGTAATAGGTTGATGAATGTTATTTTGTTGTAAGCTTCAACTTCTAGAGACTGTAACTACTGTGATACTTGCAGCGTCTGGTCTTCATTTTCAGCTAATGCAAGCTTCTTTTGTTGTTAATTGCTCACTGTCCACTTCTTCTTCTTTGTTCCAAGTTGTGCCTGTTGTGCATATATTCATGTGATGCTGATGTTTAGCATTAGAGGGGCTGTCATCCCAACTTTGTGTTAGAATCTAGTTAGCTTCATTGAATTTGTATGCAGGTTTCTGTTGTTTTAATGCCAGAGAGCTGTCAACCTGTCTGTGCATTAGGAAATAGATTTACAGACCTTTTAACTAGTTGCAGCTGGGCATCACATGGTCCTGTGCATCTGCTGGTGTGATCAGTATTCTCCATCATCACATTTTCCTTAAAATGTGAGTAATTGGTGGTCTAAAGCCTTGTAGTCTAGGGGTGTTCACCCATGTCTGGGGTTAAGCATAGTAGAAGTGGTTATCTGGCTTGAATATGCAGCATTTCTCTCATTCATCCACCATTTTCCAACATTTAATGTTGAGTTTGTAATGTTCCCGAGCATCTCTAATATACAACCTAGAAGAGTTTCTTGGGGTGATAACAGTCGGCACAAGAAAATTGTTCATGCAGCTTCGAAAATTTTTCACTTTCTGCTACGTGAGACCATTGGTGCTGGAATCTATGAGGTTCTCGTTGGGCTCGCACTTGGAGCGGTTTGATAGAAGTTTTTAAGAAAATCAAATTGAGAGAGGATGGATCAGAATCGCAGCAGCAATAATTAAAAAAAAATTAATGAAGTCAAATTATTGCATGTAAATGGGCATACTATTGTAAGACTTGGTAAGGCATGTGTACCCCTCGGTGATCACCGGTAAAGTCTGGGTTAGACCTAGGTGATAGGGGGGATGTCAGGTTAACAATACCCCGGGTAAAAACTCTGAGGGGGGTAAGAGGTAGAGTGAGCGGGATTGTCTCACTTAGCAGGTTTGGCTGGAGTTAGTCAAGGAACCCCAAGTCAAGTTTAAGGGGGGAATTGTTAGGTAAACTTGACTCAGGATAGAGTCAATGTTCACCAGGTTAAACAATGATGGTTTTGGGGCACATGGTATTGTGCACCCATAGTATTCTGCCCGTGGTATTATATGTAATGGAGCCTATAAAAGGCTGGAAGGACTTCATTGTAATAAAAGACCTGGAGGTGAGCGGTGAAGGCTCACTTGGTCGGATTTGCCAGGGTTTTGGCCAATGCTAATGAGATCTTATTAGGATGGGTTTTTCCCTGGATTTGGATTTTTCCCAGATAAACATTTGTGTTTATGTGTTTATGCTTGTTGCTGGTTATTTTTTTATATTTATTCCTCTCAGTAATTATTTATGTTATGCTGTAAATTTTCTTAATAGCCTTAATAATCAAAAGGCTTATGAGGATCAGTTGGTACCTTTTGTCAGTTTTAGCTTGGAGTTCTCTATTCTATTCTCTCTCTTGTACTCTTGCACACTTAGAGTTTTCTTGGAGGAGTGTGGCGTACATGGGGTTTGGAGAAAGAAGGCAAAGGAAAAGAAAGAAAGCGCAAGAGATAGCGGGATCAACAACTATAGTGGGTTTTGCTTTCATGTACTAAGTTACATGTATGATTTATTTACTAGTTTTAGCATGCATGGCATATGCATGTGGTTTCTTTGTTATGATTTGTCATTTGGATGGAGGATTGCCTAGATTGATAGTGGTTTTGCTTATCCTTTCCATTTCCTACATAGCCATGGTGTTGTGGGTTTTACCTTTTATTTTCTAGTTGGTTCTCATGTTCCTTATGGTTGTGGGTTGAGTTATTAGTTCTTGGAGCCTTGGTTCGACAAACATTTTGGAAGCCCTCTAACAACTTAGGTTGAGTTAGTAATCCTAGAAGCCTTGGTTGGAAAATCTCTCTGGAGCCCTTGGTGGGTTGAGTTACTAGTCCTGGACACCTTGGTTGGACAAACTCTCTAGAGCCCTTGGTGGGTTGAGTTACTAGTCCTAGACACCTTGGTTGGACAAACTCTCTGTATCCCTTGGTGGGTTGAGTTACTAGACCTAGACACCTTGTTTGGACAAACGCTCTGTAGTCTAGCGGCAATTGTGGGTTGAGTTACTTGTCCTGGAGTTGGGTTGGAACAAACGCTCTGGAGCCCTAGACAACTTGGGTAGATACCGATATGGTGATGGTTAATGATGTCTGACTGTGAGGTGGAATCATTAGTTGAAGGTTGAGGTGGTTTGGCCTCTGGAAGCCCTGATTTGGTTTGTTTTGGTTATTCCATGAGATCCCACATTCATGCTTGGAATATGGCACAGGGGTGACTAGCTGAAAGAAAGATTTGGTTCAACCCAGTCTATGGTCGGGTGGTACATGGAAGTCCCTGACTTGGTTGGCATTTTCATATGTTAATAAGAGGTATTTTCTATTGTGATCTATGAGCATATGTATTGATTATGATGGTGACATTATGGCTGAGTTTCCATGGTTTATATGTTGGTTATTGTTGGTTTATATGTTGGTTATTGTTGGTTTATACGCTGGTTATATGATGTATATTGTTTATGTCTCTTGACATGTTTGATGAATATGTGATTGGCTATTGAATTCATTACATAATGGATTTTATTGCAGCTAATATGAGAGGGCATTAGACCTTCTTGATGTTTCTTAGATAAGTATGAGACCCCTATGTTCATTTGTGTATTTATGACCTGTATATTTCATGTTCATCGTGTGTTTGATGGAATATATTTCATGGTTAGGTCAAGTCCTTGATCATGTTTTTTGTTAGAGGCTTTTCCTTGGTGTCATTTATTGACTTGGAAAGTCTCATCAACTTTTGGGTTGTGGTCTGGAGACTAGCCCTAAAAAGTGGCTCAAATCTCATGGTTGTAGGCGTGGAACTGGATGAAAAAGACTACAGTCTCTCCCTTGCAGGCTTTTGGGAGAGAGTGGAGGCCTACAGTCACATGGATGCAAGCTTGTGCATGCGGTTGGGAGTTTTTTAATTGAAAAAACAATCTGAATCAAGGTTTGGGTACCTAGAGGGGTGGTTTAGCTCTTGTCGGTCATGTAGCTCTTGAGGAAGGTCAATAAGGTTTTGGTTTATTGATTCCACTTCCTCAAGGTGATCTAGGAGGTTGAGTCATACCATAGTAATTCTTCGTCCCATATTGAACTTGGGTAAGTGTGGGAGGAGGGTGTTATAGAGTGGTATCAGAGTGGGTTTTCGTTCTCTTTAGGTGATATCTGATACCATAGAGTGGTAACAGAGCATGGTTCAACCCTTGGACTGGATGGGGTGAATGTGTTTGTCATGCATGCATGTAGGTTGTATTTTTCCTTGTTATGTATGCATGGTGATGGTCATTCTTGCAATTGTTTTGTCATGTAGAAGTTGATGATGTTGATCTTGGGATGTGCTTGTCATAAATGCATGTCAGTTGTATATCCATTTGTTAAGCATGTCAGTGTCTATATGTTTTTATGCATGCATTGTCATGGTTATGGTTATGCATGCATAGGTTAGGCATGCATCGTGGTGGTCATTATGTAGTCTGTGTCATCATGATATTAATTTTGATATGTTGGCTAAGATAGAGAAAGAAAAGAAGATTATTAGAGTGAGTTTGCAGCATTGGACCTCGGGGTAAGAGCAGGTTGTCATATAGGTTTGTATGTTGGGCATGCAGGTATGTTGGTTAATGATTGTTATATGAATTAGGGTTATATACATGTTTGTCATTCTATTGTTGTTGTCGTTACATGCATGATAGATGCTAGTGAATCAGTGTGGTCATATGCATGTTCGTCGGATAGTCATGCATGGTAGTTAACTTTTTGTTATATGCATTATGGTCATGGTCATTGTAGCTAAATATCTTGATGTTATATGTATCGTGCTAATTTGGATTGGCCTGTACAAATGATTATGGTTATGGTTTTCAGGTATGAGTTGATATATTTGTGATATTGTGTCGTACTAATTTGGACTGACTTATCCAAATGTGATAGCCTGCCCTAATATACATTGATGTATGAGTTTGATTATGTCGTCAATTGGGTTTATCTAACATGGTATGTTTATAGATTGTCTGAATGTTTTATTAATTGCATGATGTGAGTATGTGTGTCTATAAGATTGCATGAAGGAATGATCTTGTTTTAAGATGGCTATATGTTGATGGTGCTGGACCATCCAACATTCAGGGGATCACCCCGGTATGAAGTCCCAACTAGACCTCACACCTTTTGGTGTGGGATTCCCATTCAGTATGATGGCCCGATTGCCATTGTCTTAAGGATTTGCCTCAACTCTTGCTTGTCAGCACAGGAGAGTGGTTCACTTTGTCTTCGAGAAGTGAGGTTCGTGTGCCTGGTGAATGTAAGTGTACTTGTGTCAATGGTTCTTTCACTGTGAGGGGGACAGGTGGAGGTGAGTTCTAGGTTGAAAGGGATCAATCCCAACTCAGCTAGGAACACACAACACAAAGGACATACACAGCTTCTAACGGAGCAGTCCACTCGGATGTGGCAATCACAACATACAAGGTAAGATAACACTTACAACACTCACGAATCAGTCTGAGACGAGTGTGACGGTTGTTACAGAAAGGTTCATGTGAAAGGTATTTCTGATGTCCGGCAGAGCAGTTGACACAGATGGATAGCATTAACAACATATACAACACATTTCCATTAATAGATTATGCATTACAACAAATGAATCAGTTCAGATGTAGAACACATGGTTAAAGAAACATGCATTACGAGTGTTAAAGATCAGCTTTACAACAAGTACAATGCATGTGTGAAAACGTGTTGGACTATTGATAGGCTTCTAAATTAAGTGAAAGTTCCAAGAAACATCGTTACACCATACATCACTAACCTCGTCAACAGAGCATTGGAACCACTACTTACTCCTCAAAGAAAAGATTACAGACTCTCTTGCCTATGTGGGAGGAGTTAAGGTGAACATGTCCTTTCATGAACAAATGAGGGGGCTATTTATATCCAAGGGTGAAACTGACCCTTGTGGTTGTTCGACTACCCTCATGACCGTTCGAATTCCATGACTTTCCGACTTACATGACTCTATGTTCAACAAGTGGGTCTCTTTGACTTCCACGTTACATCACATTGATTGACAACAAGCCCATAGTGCAGATGTGGGCAACATAACTCCTAACTTCTCTTGACATGACTTGACATGACAATGCTGGTACATTCATGCTGCTGCTGGAGTGCATGTCGAGCTATAGTGCTACTGAGTGATGGATGTCTTCATGGTGTACCATAGCTTCACCTCTGCATGGCAAAGTGCGCGGAGTCTTTGATGGTCCTTGGTTCGCTTAATAAATCTTTAACATGTTGTTCCTTACTTTCATGCTGGAAGGTTTGACAAGCTCACTTGTTCACAAAGGTGAATGTTCATCGCATTTGTCCGCTTCACATGCTTCGCTCGTTCATCCATTGGTGAACCTATCCATATGCATGTGCTCCCTTCATTCATCCCATTCGTCGTCTTGACATGTTTGTGGTGTATCTGTACCTACAGTCACTCATGACAAGATGACATCAAATCGAAAACCTCCTAGTCTACCATAACACATGATCATTCGAATGCAAGTGACCGGAAGAGGCAGTAGGGTTGTGATGCGGGATGATGGCTCTGGGAAACTGTTGATGAACTGTGCAAGATTCATTGAGAGATGGATACAGGTGATCTGAGTCGACAGTGACTATCTGCAAGGTTTGGCTCGTCTGGGAGGCAAAATTGCGCAAATTTTGGGAGGAACAGTTTGGGTTGCTGGAAGGCAAAGCAGGCATGCTCGACACATTTTTCGGAATGAACAGCCGGTTAGGACTAGACAGCCAAATTTGCGCAATTTTCCAGAGGAACGGGTCGAGTTGTAGGAAGGGTCAGTAGGCAGGGGTTACGCAGTTTTTCTAGGGAACTACCCGGGAGACTCGCAGCCAGATCTGCGCAATTCCTAGAGGGAACTGCCAGTTGGCTGTTGGGGTCACTGGCAACCAGGTCTGTGAAATTGCCATATGGAACTTCCAATTGGTTGCTCAGGTCACTGGCAGTAGAAACTGCGCAATTCCTGGAGGGAAATGGCAGTCTACTGTTGGGAGCTGCTGGCTATGAAAATTGCATTAAGGCAGGGAGGCCGACTTGCTGATCATCTCTGCGCAATTTTTGAGTTGAGCTAACTGATGGGTAGTGGGAGACCTGCTCATGAACACTGCGCAATTTCTGATATGAACAGCCGGTCGACTGTCCGGGTGACTAGCAATAGAGATGATTGAATTGATTGTGGGCAGCACAGCTTGAAAGAACTAGCTTGGTGCTTCTGCGTTGTTTTGGTTGACAGTCGATCAAGTCGAAAGCAGGGTGATGGTCCGGTTGTCAGTGAGGAGTCTGGTCGTCAGAACTTCAACAAAAATGACTAAGTGTGTGAACAGTCGAAAGATGAATAAGTGATCATACAGACACACACTCGCATGACTTGACGAAGAAACAACCAAACCACCGAGACACACATGTTCAACATGACTGACCGACGGTGCAAGCGACAAGCGCGACACTCGTGATTAATCATTCATGATCGAGGAGATTCTTGCATGACAATGAATATGACTTTGTGTGTGAATGCGACAGATGCCTTCATGGTGAACACAACAAACACATACGAAGCAGAGACTTTGAGCATAACCAGAACATAGTTGCAAGCATGACTTAAACATCAACATGAAGAGACTTGAGTGCAATAAACAAGCAAGATGAATGTAAAGACTCGCACGAGCTCACGAAGTGAACCCAAGTGTGTGTAGTCATCAAGTGAAACTCTCCAAGGGAGGCTTCGAAATTGGTGTAGGCCAAAATTTTGGAGGGTGGTTGTAGCTGCTACAACACTATACTAACACAATACGTTCTAAGACAGTTGGCATGTACTTGAATTCTAGTGGGTGCTAGTTGTAGTATTATTATTAATGACTATGAGTTGATTATGACACGGTTGTTAGTCTTGGTAAAGGTTGATTTCAAATTAATAGACATGATGTCTTGATATTTGGAACGTATGACTGACATGTGTGAACAGTTGCAAGGAAACATGCTTGGCATTAGTGTGACAAGGTAATAGTTGGTTTTTTTGTATAACTAATAGTTGGGTGATGTAACAGTACATAGTAAGAATCAATTACAGTAAGGTAAAAGGTAAAAGAAAGGAATTGGGTGAGAATTCCATTGGCTATGTTGGGAAACCGTAATTCCAAATGAATGAGTGCTTGCATGAATACAAGAAGTCTTCTTAACCATAATGTTGTTTGACATTACGAGGATATGTGTTATATTCGTGAACATGTATTTGACAGGTATAACAATTGTTTTCCATTTATGGCTAGATTCGTCAGAGAATTGGAGTTCCTTGAGAGATGGCAGGGATGCGTTCAGTTACAAGGCAACATGCTTGGCACATCAAGGTAAGGTAACCAGTGTATTTCTATTTTCATTTATACATTGATAGTCATGTGTTTATGGTAGCATAATGCAAGGGATTGCATGGAAAAAGAGGTTGCCATGAAATCTTGAAGAGCACCCAGATTGAGCTTTCCTTGGGAACCATGGGGATTGAGTCATGGTGTTTGTTGGGAGTTTTGTGGTTTCGATATTTTGTGATTTGTTTGTTCCTGATTTGCAATTTCGTTTATGTCTAGTGCATGGACATGCCACTTTGCTTGTGGTGTCATATTGTTATTAGTTTTCATGGTTTTCTTCTTGTCTGTTTCTTTGTCTTGCCTTTTGTGCTTTGAGGGTTTTGGGAATTGGTTGGGAAAGAGGAAATTTAATGAAGCTGGAAAGAGATGAATGAAACTAGACAGGTAATGTAAGACCTAGATGAAGCTCGGTGCATGTATAAAGTTGAGTGAAGGCATGAATATTACAGATCATTGGATTGGTTGGGTCCATTAGGGTAAATGGGTGGTGGTAGGTTAGTCATGAGAAAAGTAATAAGAAAGATGAAGTAAATGGATCTGAGGCATCAGATGCCTTAAATATGTTGGGAACTATTATTCTCAATGTTGTGCATGGATAAAGGGAGTTATCTTAACCTTGACCTTATGATATCTGGTAATTATATTGTGATCATGATTATGATAATGTCTATATATGTATATATGCATGTATGTATGTCATTGTCTCATGGGATCATGATTGTATTATGTTAATGTTTATATATATGTGTATGTATGTATGTCATTGTCTGGCAAGGTTTTCAAGAATCATTCTTGTGGAGGAATGATTGCTTATGCAGGTGAATGACACGAAGGGGTTCATGGTCTTATGAGGAATCAAGCAGGAAGAGTAGTCTTGATAAATCAACGAGGTCAGTATTATATGGATATGATTGATATTATGTGCTTGCACTATGTCTATGTTTATACTATGACAGGTAATGCTAAGGGATACATCAGCAGAATGAAAGAAGTGTGATCTGACAAGTTGGGACAAGCATGGATAGTGAAAAGACACTAGAAATAAGGTTGCTTGGTAGAGACAATGTAGTCTCTCGATGTGTAGTACTACTATTGTGTATATTTTGTATTTATTCAACATGTTATACCTGTGATGTTGTATAGATGTGGCATTTTATATACATGGTGTTGCGTACATGTCGTTTATGCAGTGTTGTGTACAAATGGTGTTGTTCGCATGTTGGATATGTGGTGTTGTGTACATATTGTGCTTTGTGTATGTTTCATATTCAATGTTGTGTACATATGGCATTGCTTGCATGTTGTATATGTGGTGTTGTGTGCATGATTGTACATGTGGTGTCGTGTGCATGTGGTGTGGTGTACATGTTGTACATGGGGTGTTGTGTGCAGGTGGTGTTGTGTACATGTCGTGCATATGGTGTTGTGTACACGTCGTGAATGAGGTGTTGTGTACAAGTGGTGTTATGTACACATTGTGTAGGTGGTGTTGTGTACACATTGTGCATGTGGCACTATGTACATGTGGTATTGTGTACACTTCATACACATTATGTTGTGCACATGTGGTATTGTCTTGTTATGTTACAGGGAATGTGTAGCCAATGTATCGTGACATGTGTATTCGTTGTGTTGTACTTTGTGTACGTATATGTATTGTGTTGTACGCTGAGTGTAGGTGTATGTATTGTGTTGTGTTGTACACCAGGTGTAAGTGTATGTGTTGTGATGTATATTGTGTGTATGTGTACGTGATTGAAGAGGAGAGAAGGCACTAGGTTCTTGTCGGGTGTGGAAACCAATCCAGTGTGTGTACAGAAAGGACAAAGGACAAAGGTAGAAGAAAATGACCAATTAAAGGATAAGTATCAGTATTTTATTTCATTTTTATTATGCATGTGATCTATGATTCTAATTTATGATGGTTACATGATCTATGATTCTGGTTTATGACGATTTCATGTGATTCATGATTTGATATATGATGTTTGCTTTTTTATCTAACCGGATGTGATATCTTTATACATGATGATTTGGTTAAGAGTTGGTTTGGCTTGTTGTGACAGGAAGTAAACAGAATGGTAAGTGTACTTTGTTGACGAGCCACCAATGAGGTATTATTTGAATTTATTTTAAATCTAATGGAAGTTATGTGCTTGGTACAGGAAAGCATGAAAATTCTCATTTGGGTGGTTGAAACTAACTACAAGCACTAGTAGCAAAGATAAAAGGAATTTGAACAACCAGTAGTATGTTGGTAAAAAACTTCAGGAGTAGGGCCATTGTGGGACACTAGTACCCAATAGCGTCCATTGATTTCCTTGAACATGCTATGACTAATATGATGATTTTGAGGCAGGGATATGCTTTGGTTTTTTAACCTTCTGATGTGAGGAAACCTTGCCAAGGGAGGGGTCGCCTGAGGGACTGTATAGCAGAGAAGGGGATGCCCAACAAACTTGGAAGGTGTGTGACTGCACGAAAGGGGGTGACCGGATTCCCCAAGGGACTGTGTAGCAGAGAAGGGAAGGTCAGGGATGGATTTGTTTTGGTCATTAGCATTTCTAGATGGAATCATATGCACATTGGGAGTGTTCCCTAGAACAATGAGCAAAAAATTGTTCACTGAGAAGACAAGTAGCGCAAGATTGTAGAGTTGGATATTGGATGCAGGTTTGACTTTGGCAATGGATTCTAAAAATCCTCGGAAGAAGGTGAATCCTGCTACTACTTTTGAGGGTGGAGGTGTGAGCCTCTAGATTCCCTTGTTTCTGATGTAGGCATCATATCCTTTTAGTTGTTGGTTGAGAAAATGTGTATATGTGTATATTATTGTGAATATTTTATTGAGCGATGTTTATAAAGCTCCATAGATACTATGCATATTTTCTAATTGAAGAAAATGTGTATAGGAGTATATGTGGTTGTTATTATAAACACGGTAATGATTTGTGTTATAAAGCTTCAGTAATGGTATGATTATCATGTTTTATGTAGTGGTCCTTGTAAATATTGCAATGAGTTGTGTTATAAAGCCCCATAGGCAGTATGTTTTGGTTTTCAACAGTATTATTATTTATAGGTGTCATTGAACACTAAGGATGATGTTCCCCCTAGGGGGAGGGTTTTGTAACAACCCTTGGTTGATTTTCCATGTAAAAAAATATAAGACCAATGTCATGGGACATATATTCCCAGCTGAATGTTGGGAAAAACATCCTAGTGGATGTTCAATTGGTTTATTATGGCTAAAGGAAATTGGAAAAGGCAATAACAAAGGCTTTGGAAAGGCAAAGAAGCATTAATTGACATTTTATTTATGGAAATAAAGGAAATTAGGAGAAAAGGAAGGTGAAAGGTCATAGGTTGCATGTGAGGAGAAAATGTAGAAATTCCTTGTATATTCAAACTACAGATTGTATATGCTAAAGCAATTCACTTGAATCTACTCTACTCATCAGTGGAAACAATAAATGATCGATGAAATCACGAAGTATAAAGAGAAAGATTTCAATCACACACAACACAATAATTTTCTGGGGAAAGCCACAACTAAAAACCACTGCTATTTGTATATTGCATTAATAAGAAAATATTAGGTTACAATGCTTTGTTCAAGCTCGAGAAACCTCTGCACTATATCTATCTATCTCACTACTTCCTAGGTAAGCCTTGCATGAATACAATATGCTTTGCTCAACCTGCATAAGTATTTTCTATCCTCTCCCTGACTAACTACCTTTGGCCAATACTTAGCCAAATTCCTAGCCTTCCAATCTCCTACTTCTTTGCATTGTTCCTCAAGGAATTAGCCCCTATTTAATTATGAAATTTCTCAATTATGAATTGTGCAATCCTCATAGGCCTTCCTCAGACTGCATGCACCATTGGTTTAATTTAGATGATTTTACAATTGATAGTACACTGTCCTTGAACTCCAATCTCAACTGGATTTTTCTCTGATCTGACATGCATGAGTTAATTATGAGTGAATCTTCAATTTAGAGGTTGATCACTGCAGGCAGCACCCCACTATTGTAGGCAACACCTCACTACTGCAGGTTGCACCCCACTACTGTAGGTTACACCCCATTATTGCAGGTTACACCCCACTATTGCAGGTGACACCACACTATTGTAGGTGACACCCCACTACTGCAGGTTACACCCCACTACTAGACCTCCCACTAATTCCTCCATCAGTTGGAACTACTTTAATAGACTTTAACTCGGTTATGCTGAATTAAATAATTACAACTCAAAATAAAATCATCTAGTTCCCTTAATTGTAGGGGACACTCTACATGACTCTAGTTAGACCCTTAACTCGAATTAACTGAGATAACTAAGTCAAATTAACTTAATTAACTATTACAAGTTGTCATGAGATGTGGAATTACAATTTTATTCCCAATTTAACTCAAAAATAAATTAAATTAGTATTTTTCTTGATGTTATTTTTAACATTTCTTGTTTCTATTTTCAATAGGAAAATGTAGGAAAAATAATGGAAATGAAGAAATTAGAGGCCTCAATAATAAAAAGGCTTATGAGGATCAATTGGTAGATTTTGTTAGTTTTAGCTTGGAGCTCTCTATTCTATTATCTCTCTCATGCTCTTGCACACTTAGAGTTTTCTTGGAGCACCCTTGGAGGAGTGTGGCATACTTGGGATTTGGAGAAAGAAGGCAAGGAAAAAGCAGGAAAGCACAAGAGAACATCGGGATCAGCAGCTAGAGCAGGTTTTGCTTGCAAGTACCAATTTGCATGTATTATTTCCTTGCTATATTTAGCATGCATAGAATAAGCATGTGGTTTCTTGGTTATGATTTGTCACTGCAATGGAGGATTGCCTGGATTGATAGTGGTTTTGCCTAGCCTTGTCAATTCCTGGATAACCATGGTGTTTTGGGTTTTACCTTTTGTTTTTTGGTTGGTGCTCATGTTCCTTATGGTTGTGGGTTGAGTTATTAGTTCCTAGAGACTTGGTTGGAAAAATGCTCTAGAAGCCCTGTAACATCTTGGGTTGAGTTACTAGTCCTGGAAACCTTGGTTGTACAAAAGCTCTAGAGCCCTTGGTGGGTTGAGTTACTGGTTCTAGAAGCCCTGGTTGGACAAACGATTTGTAGCCCGATGACACCTGCGGGTTGAGTAACTAGTCCTAGAGCTACGTTGGAACAAACGCTCTGGAGCCCTAGACAACTTAGGTAGAGACCGTTCCGATGATGGTTAGTGATGTCTAACCATGAGATGGAATAACTAGTTGAGTGTTGAGGTGGTTTGGACTCTGGAAGCCCTAATTTGGTTTTGTTTTGGTTATGCCATGAGATCCCACATTCATGCTTGGAATATGGCACGAGGGTTATTGGCTAAAAGAAATATTTGGTTCATGTTGAAAAGTGTGCAACAAGAAATGCTTGTTGAGAATGCAACAAGATGATGGAGCTTAGTGAAAAGAGTCGCCTTCACTAAGTGGGCCCGCAGGCAAATTATGGCGCAAGTTCTATTTTTATCACAGTGTGGATGATCACAATGTGGATGATCACAGTGTGGGTGATCACAGTATGAGTGATCACAGTGTGGGTGACCACAGTGTTGGTGACCACAGTGTGAGTGATCACAGTGTGAGTGATCAAAGTCTATTTTTAGACTGGCTGTCAAAAATAGAAAAGTCAAATATTATTGTCTCCTAATAATATTTGGACTATAAACTTGATCTTATTCTCTTGGAGCACTTCAGGATGAGCTACGGATGTGGTACATGCAGATCCCAGAAGGAAATACGTGGTTACCTATGGGATGACTAATATTTGCATGCAGGACTTCAGTTAGAACTCAAGTGAGTTGAGTTTAGTGGACTGGAGGTGCAGTTGATGGAGTTGTGTTCAGTTTAGCTTTGTTAAACTAGTTGTATTTAGTCTAACTGATCAATGGACTAGAGATGAGTTGGGTGAATTAGTTATTAATTAATTCACAAGTTATTAACTCATAATGCAACTATAGAATACATCAGTTAACTCAGTTGCATGTCAGTGCATGTTCAGTTCAGCAAGGACAGGTGTTAGAGGATCAGATTGCTATCAGTTGTGACTATAGTTGTGCATGATGATTTGCACAATCAGAGGGATTGAGTATGCCAATGAATTGGCCAATATCAAGAATTGTAGCCTGTGCTCACGTCCAACAGAGTGTGAGTGATTATTTGCAGGTCAAATACGAGTTTGGTAAGCCATTCTCATCAGTTCTTGAGCAGGTAATGAGCTGTGGAGGCAGGCAAGCAGCGGGGGAGATTTGGAGGTCAGATCTGAGCTGTATTGCGTGTAGCATGTGGAGATAGTACTGAGTACTTGTGAGGAGTATTGTACTATGTATTGTTACATGATTCAATCAATATAATATACAAATAGTTGGGGTTTTTAGTGAGATGCTTTCCCTGGGAAAATACTGTGTTGATATGTGTGATTAATGCTTCTATGTGCACCTGTGAATGTTTCTGCTTCTGTAAATTGATTATCAATGTAGAGGAGGTTATGTATTATGCATGTTCCGCTTATAAGTGTATAATCTGGATAATCTCTGTGAATATGTGTCATATTATTCAAAATTTCTACATGGTATTAGAGCTGCTTGATTTGTAGAAGAGAATTTTACAGGATATCAAGCGAGGATTGATCATCAGATCTATTATTCAAGAAGTGTTTACATTTTATTTCTTCAGGCAGAGTCTGTGATCGGGTCAGGTAGCCTCTGGATTCATCCTTCTTTTGGAAGGTGAGATATTCGGTGAATGCCCATACAGTCGATCTTTGTACAAGAAATACTTTGTTCTCACAAATTCTAGATCAGAAGCGATTGAGTTTTGAGCTGGTGGAATTCAAATTTAATTCCAAAGCAAGAGATAAAACTCAGAAACATTAACTGTGATAATGGAGACAGTATGCCCCAGTATCTCACGAAGTTCACCCAATGCCGGGATGAGCTGGGAAGTGTGGGGGTGACTGTCGGATGAGGATGGTGAGTCTAGCACTCCTTGACCTTCCTAAGAGTTAACATAGCTACCAGGACTCGGTGAATGGAAGGGAGAAATTGCCAAATTGGGAACGACTATGGTCGGATTTGATGCAGGAGGAGATTAGACGGAGCACCAGAGACTGTTCTTCATCCATGTAGGATGAGGAGAATTGTGCCTTAGCGAGTAAGGTGAAGAAGGGGAAGGAGAAGGTTTCTCTTTCCGAATCTTGTTCTTCCAATGATGGGAAGAATGTTGAAGAGTCGAAGGTGAGATGCTTTCGTTGTCATGATGGAGACTTGGTGGTTGAGAGGGAGCATACATTACCTCTCAACATGCAGAGCCAAAAGAAGTCTCGGATGATTGTGGAGGAGCCACGATTGGTGCAGCAGCTTCAGGAGGTTGTGGAGCAGCCACAACAAGGGAAGCTGAGAGGAGATCGAGTAGAGACATCTACTCATGCAGAGACCTCCAGTAGGGGGAAACTTCGAGCCAGGTGGGCTGAGGGATCGCATGCAGCCATACCTCCAGGTAGGAGGTGGGGTGATGTGGATTGATTGTCCTAAGGAGGAGGGGCAAGATCCTTGAGGTACCCAACCTCTTGGATGAGACCTTGCTACGGGAGCCCCAGATGTGTAGTAGCAGGAACTAACTGATTGGGTAGAGACAGATGCGGATGGAGCGGCAGAGAGAGCGACAGTGCAGGGAATCCCAGGACAGCGCATAGCTAGCAGGCTGCAGCAATGCGAGAGGCACAAGTGTTTTGCACAGTGCTAGGTGGCACAAAGAGGTGTGCAATGGTGCGAGATGCATGGAGATGTTGCAATAGCGCAGATGTCAGAGAGGGAGCACTTGTCAGCAACAGGTAGAGCTTCAGCATTAGAGGGTCTTTCTAGCCCAACAGGGAGGTCAGTTCGGAGGTGCAGTGCAGATGCAATGTTGGGAGATAGAACTAGCAGCAGCACGGATGCAGTCAGAGATCAAAGTGACAGAGGCTAGAGTAGTCAGATACTGAAGAGCACAGAGATGTAGAGTTTTCAGTCAACAGAGGCAATAGCAGTCAGAGACTTTGATGACAGAGCAAGTGGACCGGCCAGATGTGTTGCATGGAGAACATTCCAGAGTTACAGGATCGGGTTTGAGAGGAAGCCTTTCTTGTTGAGAGGGAGTGTTGAAAAGTGTGCAACAAGAAATGCTTGTTGAGAATGCAACAAGATGATGGAGCTTAGTGAAAAGAGTCGCCTTCACTAAGTGGGCCCGCAGGCAAATTATGGTGCAAGTTCTATTTTTTATCACAGTGTGGATGATCACAGTGTGGATGATCACAGTATGAGTGATCACAGTGTGGGTGACCACAGTGTGGGTGACCATAGTGTGAGTGATCACAGTGTGAGTGATCAAAGTCTATTTTTAGACTGGCTGTCAAAAATAGAAAAGTCAAATATTATTGTGCCATAATAATATTTGGACTATAAACTTGATCTTATTCTCTTGGAGCACTTCAGGATGAGCTACGGATGTGGTACATGCAGATCCCAGAAGGAAATACGTGGTTACCTATGGGATGACTAATATTTGCATGCAAGACTTCAGTTAGAACTCAAGTGAGTTGAGTTTAGTGGACTGGAGGTGCAGTTGATGGAGTTGTGTTCAGTTTAGCTTTGTTAAACTAGTTGTATTTAGTCTAACTGATCAATAGACTAGAGATGAGTTGGGTGAATTAGTTATTAATTAATTCACAATTTATTAACTCATAATGCAACTATAGAATACATCAGTTAACTCAGTTGCATGTCAGTGCATGTTCAGTTCAGCAGGGACAGGTGTTAGAGGATCAGATTGCTATCAGTTGTGACTATAGTTGTGCATGATGATTTGCACAATCAGAGGGATTGAGTATGCCAATGAATTGGCCAATATCAAGAATTGTAGCCTGTGCTCACGTCCAACAGAGTGTGAGTGATTATTTGCAGGTCAAATACGAGTTTGGTAAGCCATTCTCATCAGTTCTTGAGCAAGTATTGAGTTGTGGAGGCAGGCAAGCAGCGGGGGAGATTTGGAGATCAGATTTGAGTTGTATTGTGTGTAGCATGTGGAGATAGTACTGAGTACTTGTGAGGAGTATTGTACTATGTATTGTTACATGATTCAATCAATATAATATACAGATATTTGGGGTTTTTAGCGAGATGCTTTCCCCGGGAAAATACTGTGTTGATATGTTTGATTGATGCTTCTATGTGCACCTGTGAATGTTTCTGCTTTTGTAAATTGATGATCAACGTAGAGAAGGTTATGTATTATGCATGTTCCGCTTATAGGTGTATAATCAGGATAATCTCTGTGAATATGTGTCATATTATTCAAAATTTCTACAGTTCAACCCAATCTATGGTCGGGTGGTACATGGAAGTCCCTGACTTGGTTGGAATTTTCATATGTTAATCAGAGGTATTTTCTGTTGTGATCTATGAGCATATGTATTGATTATGATGGTGACATTATGACTGAGTTTCCATGGTTTATATGTTGGTTATTATTGGTTTATATGTTGGTTATTGGTCGTTTATATGTTGGTTATTAGTTGGTTATATGATGTATATTGTTTATGGCTCTTGACATGTTTGATGAATATGTGATTGGTTATTGAATGCATGACCTAATAGATGTTATTGTAGCTAATATGAGAGGGCATTAGACCTTCTTGATGATTCTCAAATAAGTATGAGACCCCTATGTTCAAATGTGTATTTATGACCTGTAGATTTCATGTTCATCATGTGTTTGACAAAATGTCTATCATGGTTAGGCTTGGTTAGGTCAATTCCTTGATCAAGTTTTGTGTTAGAGGATTTGTCTTGGTGTCATTTATTGTCTTCGAAAGCCTCATCAAGTTTTGGGTAGTGTTTTGGAGACTAGCCCTGAAAAAGTGGCCCAAATCTCGCGGTAGGAGGCACAAAACATGCTGAAAAAATATTGTAGTCTCTCCCTTTTAGGCTTATGAGAGTGACTAGAGGCCTACAGTCGCATGGATTCAAGCTTATGCATGCAAATGGAATTTTTTCGGTGAAAAATAAATTTAACTCGAGTTTTGGGCACCTAGAGGGGTGGTTTAGCTCCTGTGAGTCTTGTATCTCCTAAGGAAGGTTAGAAAGGTTTTGGTTTGTTGTTTCCACTTCCTTAAGGTGATCTAGGAGTTTTATTCATATCATAGTAACTCTTCATCACATATTTAACTTGGTGAACTGGTAAGCTTGGGTAAGTGTTGGAGGAGGGTGGTACAACTTCAATAAGGGTTTTCCCACTCAGATCAATTTGACGACCCCAAATTATGTCTAGGTCCAAAATCTCGACTACAAAAATGTCTCATTCCGATGTAGAGCATGTTATGAAATGAGGCATGTAAAAAAAACTACCCCAAATGTTAGAGCAACAAAGATCAGAAAAAATACCAAATACTTAATTGGTGGGAAGGAGCTCAAGGCAATTACTATATGACAAACAAAGAGGAAGAGTCTTGAGATAAGAAAGTACCAGAAGATAAACAAAAAGTTGACACTGCCAAAGAAACTGCATCAGAGGAAAGAAAGTCAATCAGGAAAAATCGAATGCTAGTGAAGATTTTTTGGACTCAGCAAAAGTGGAAAAGCAGCAAACCCTTGTGGAAAATGGACCCCATCCAGAAACCACCAGGAACAATGTTGGAAAAGGTAACTTCTTGGGCAGATCAAGCAAATGAGGAAGAATTCAAGAACATGAACGTGCACTTGCCGAAGAATGACCCATCGAAATCTACAAAAAACCTGGGTTAGACACAATTTGGGAAGAAAGGAAAAAGTATTTCTCCAAGAAAAACAAGAATTCAGACTAAATCAAAACAAAAATAGTGAATAATGGAATGTAAATGTGTCTGGATATTGGGAGTTTTTTGGAACAAAAATTAGTTCGAAAATGACTGCAATTTTTATGTCATGGGGAACTCACTTGAGGGTTTGGATTGAGCCTCTATTCTTAATTTCAAATCTGCAAGAAAGTTTAGAATTTCTAAAGGTTTTGGCGTTGTAATCTAGATTTTTTTTAATAATACAAATCTCTACCCATTTCGTTTAAAAAATATATATTGTCTTAAACGTAATTCGACGTAGTCTAACTAATAGACGAAATGGATTTTTAGTTGAAATCTGACAATAGAATTTCTAGCACAATTGTGATTTCCTGTTATTTATAATACACTTTTGAATGCATAAATGGATTTTGCACCCTGAAAACCCCTTGAGGCAATTGATCTTTGCAAATTAAGCAACATAAACATATGGTTTTTAAAAAATTGTATTGACAAAAAAGCGCTCTAAAAAGAACCATTTGGCCTATTAATTAGAGTACATGAACTTAATTCATAATCTTGATAAAAGATGTCACGACCTTTGATTGTTAATCCATTTATAAATTACAGTGTTTACTTCTTGATTTATTTATTTATAATTTTTTAATTTCACTTATAAATTGATATGGAGATTTTGATGTTATTTGCTATAATTATTGTTAAAGTGTTTAATGGGTCCCTCATATACAATTGTTTGTATTTGCATATATTAAATCATTAATATATATAATTATATTTTATTGTTGAATTGAGGCTTCTGTGATCCATATCAAGTTTATGAGAGATTTTTCTGCGTAAATCACATGATATTTCATTTGTCGACGTGTTTCGAACCAACCAGTGTGGTTCATTCGTCAGGACAAGTTGAAGAATCAAATCAAGCTTTGCATGTTAAATAGTCAGAGCAGAACATCCAACAGCTAAAATTCTTGACCAGGTAACGGCTATATTGACTAACGGCTAAATTTGACCAGAAAACGGTTAGTTGGACTCGACTAGGGGCATAACCTTTATTTAATAAGTTAATTTAATTTGATTATTAAATTGATAGTTAGTTATATTCTTATTAAATTAAAAGTTAAAGGGACATATGAATATAGAAGTTTTAACTATCTTATAAACTTTTAATTATAAATATATATTAAAATAAATTATAAATTAAAAGTTAGTTATAAAAGTTGTTAACTAAATATATAAATAGATAAATATTAGAGTGACTTAAGGGTTAAAAAGAATATTTTAAATAATTTAAATTGTATTTAGCATATTATAATAGATTGATTTCAAGATTATTTTTCTTTTATTAATTAAATAAATTAAAATAAATAAAAATTTAAATTGATTATTAAATTGATAGTTAGTAATATTCTTATTAAATTAAAAGATAAAGGGCCATAGGAATATAAAAGTTTTAACTATTTTATAAACTTTAATTATAAATATATATTAAAATAAATTAATATTAAATTAATAGTTAGTTATAAAAGTTATTAACTAAATATAAATATATAAATATAAGAGTGATTTAAGGGTTAGAAAAAATATTTTAAATAATTGTTTATTTAAGTGTTAAATAAGCATATTGCCATAGATTGATTTCAAGATTATTTTTCTTTTATTAATTAAGTTAAAATTATTAGTATATACTTAATCGCGTAAACAAAATGCTATTAAAATATCTCAAACTAAATCAACCACTCTTCAAAGAAAAAAGGCCACCGCATATGAGAAACAAGGAGAAATTTACTAAAAAGACAACAAGAACAAGCTATAACCTGGGGGGCGGGGAAGAAGGGAAGAAAACCACTAGGAAAGGAGGGTTGGGATCCAACAACCACTGATCTTCCAGCCATCCTCTCTATTGAGATTGTTCGGCCTTTTTTCAATCTCAAGGGCTTCCCTAAATTTCCGGTGATGGAAATGCGAAACTCTAGCAATAACACTTTTATATTAATTATTTTAAGGGACCGTACAAATAATTTATATAATAAATTTATTACTATGTTAAATTTTGATCATCAAATTTAACCACCTTACATTAATATTACTTATGTTTTATTAATCTTAATTGATTTTAAAAATATTATTAAATTATGAATTTTTTATTTTTATTAAATTAAATATTATATATAAATATCACTTGAGTCTATAACTTACTAAACTATTCATTTTTAGTAGCGAAAAGTGTTATCACCCATAATTTTACTATACCCAATGATTTTATACTTTATATTTATTAAATCTATTAGCTTTTTTTCATAGTTTTATTATAAATCATGGTTTGATACTTTATATATATCAAATTTATCAAATTTGGTTATTTAAATTTTCTTTTAATAATTAAGAGACTAGAATAGATCATTGTGACGTGAAATATCCCAAGTTTGTCTACATTTTACATTTTATATTTATGCAGGTTTCAATTTGAATATTTATTTTTCCAACATTTAAAAAACGTTGACACGCAATCTCACATTTTATATTTATGCATGTTTCAATTTGAATATTTATTTTTCCAACATTTAAAAAACGTTGACACGCAATCTCACCTCTTTGGCACAAAAAGTTTTATAATTTAATGAGATTTTAAATCTTATAAAATGAGATGTTTGATATATATTTAAAAAGTCATATGTTTCCAATTGCTTAGATAATATTTAAAAGATAAGTTAAAAATTATATGTTTATTAAAAATAATGATTAAAAAGCCATATTTTTTTAATTAATAAAAAATAATTGTAAAATTTTTTATTTAACTTTTAAAATAATTTAATATAGTGTAACAAAATACAGGGGTGGTAAATGTGAGGGGTGCGCTTTGGAGGAAAAGAAGAAATAACTTTTTCTTGGAGCTTCGGTAAAGCCAAAATTAGTCAAGCAGAGTTACATGCTTTGACACAAGGAAACAAACACACAAATGCCAAAATTATCAACAAACTAATTATTCTGAGAGATTAAACCCTTATCATTAAGCATTTATACTCAGGCACTTCCACTTCAGGCTTCAAAATCAATTTTATTTTTAAAAGGATCCATCTATCACTCGAATTCATCTAGAATTTCAAGCCCTTCATGTATTGCATCAAAATAATCATAGGGTTGATGCTTTAGCAACCGAGCCATTAGGAAAGAGAAAGGCACAATTCAAATTAATGGGAGGGAAATCCACTTCACAATCTCTTAATTGTGGTGCATATGGCTTTGTTTAAAGCTCATCGTTGGTGTCTGTAAGCAACATGAATAAAGGGAACTTAGTAGTGTGTCAACGTCACCTGGTGGCACAACAATCACCATGGAAAGTCAACGCAATGCTATCACATACAAAACATTCGATGAACTCATTCACCCTGCCTCTCCCTCATTGTATTGTGGTATGAATTGGATCATTATATTGTTTTTCATCCATATCGATGCTTTCAAAGTGGAAAAAGTGGAGAAATCAAGGTACATGACCATTTTTACCGGCGGGACACAGTTTGGCAAATTGGGATCTGAAACCTTATGGGAGCATTTTGAGGCATCAAATGAATTTTTTTGAGGGTAAAACTTTGTTGCTTTAGCATCACACCATTTTTTCATATTATACATACAAATAGCTTTCCAACGGTCCAAGAGTCACGTCAATCAAAGTTTATACGCAAAAGTTATGCCACTCAGAAGTTGACCTTCCTACTTTCACCACCATAATTCGAGAAGATGCCACATCAACCCCCATTATTCATGAAAAAGGGGCCATCCACATGATTATGATAAAGAATACTCTAGAAGAGTCCATATTGTAACTCTTTTTAAGAGTTGAGTAATTCAAACCTAATCACTAGTAGGCTATTAGGTTATGTTATAACTGAGCCACTATGAGGAAAATGGCTTTCATTCTTTCAAGTGCATTTATTCCATAGATGAGAAAAAATAGTTGAGAGGGATAGGATATAGAGTACATGAAGAGGATTTGTGCACTGTAGTATTCCACGGACCACAAGCCATACTTCTTTGTACTTGTAGCCATTTTCTATTCAAAGAAGGAGAGTAGAGTGACCTCACCTTCTAGTTGGGTTTTCTCCCAAAAGAGTTTCCTAGGCCATACCTTGTGTCTATGGATTGTGAGTTTTTATTTCATTGTTATTTATCTTCTACATAAATTTAATTTGCATGCATACACAATTAACAACAATCTATAGATCTATAAATCTAAAGAGAAATAAAACCCTAATAATGTAGATTTTAGACTTTTAAATTGAGTTTTATCAAATATGTTGTGACGAATTGCCCAATGGAATATCCACAAAGGTTTACAGATCAATTGGTATAAGAGCAGGTTTCTTTTGGTATATTGTGGAGATTTGCAGGGGATCTAGATCGACTAAGCTAAAAGTTGTAAAATCCTAGTCATGGTCGACGAATCTATGAAGGACACGCATGATCCTTCATAGGATAGTTTTTTGCAATTGGAAACACGAGTTGCAGATATAAGTCGAAATATGAATCTCCTCGTGTCAACCCCGAGTAATAAGCTCCAGATATTTGGAGAAGATGGGGTTTCTAATGCAGAATCTGGATCAGAGGGAAGATCAAGAGAATGGGAAGAAATAGAGAACCAACCAAAGAAAGGACTTGGCATTGGTTTTATCCAAGATATCATGAACCTAGTTGAATGTGCTCAATAAACCTATTGGGTTTTTCAACTTCGGACTGAACATAGGTAGATTCTTCATGTGTAGTTACAGAAGGCAGTGCAACATCAAGGGGACATAATGGTTGAAATCCTAGGCCCACTTGAAAGGAATTGTGTCCATTCAAGCTATGAAGAGCTGTATTTCGGTTGTGTTTCACATAGGGAAGACTCTCATCCCATATTCATGGATGCTTAGAGTTCTACATGCGTAGAATGTGCACAATCATCTTGTTGACGACCTTTATCTGGTCATTTGTCTGGGGGTGGAATGCAGTCAATTTTGTGAGCTTGGTTTCCAACAATGACCAGAGGCTTGATGAAAATGTGCTTAGGAACATGTTATACCAATCTAATATAATGGTTTACGGAACCCCAAAATGTACCCAAGGATCATTTAAAGAAGAGATTGGCAGTGGCTTTTGCAATGATATTCTTCTTATAGGCGGCCAATATGGCCATCTTAGAAAATTTATCAACAACCACAAATACAAATATGTTACCATGCTTGGTAGAAGGAAGGTCATACATATAGTCCATGGAGACGGATTCCCAGGTCCGGATAAGAGTAGGCAAATAAGTATACAAGCCTTGCTTCTTAATAGTTAATTTGGCGATGGCATAGACAGTGTCGGATCTGATATATTTTCCAACATCCTGTCGGGGATTTAGCCAATGAAAATACTTCTTATTCAAATTGATTTTCGGGACCCATCATATTCATCTTGATTTAGAGATTGACATTTTGAACCCACAACTGTGGTTCCTCTTCAAGATACAAAGGGATGAGGAAAACTGATCAAACCCTAGTAATTAATAAATAGGTAAATTTTCATGGTTTTTAAAAAATGGTCAACCATGAAAGAATTTTATGAAAACGATATAAATTGATTGATTATGTTATTAATAAAATGATTAAATTAATATGTATTAAAGAAAAAGAAATATGATTTTTAAGGAAGGATTAATATAACTGTTAAACGTATTAAAAATAAGAATTTATATGTTAATATATTTAATGTATTCTTCTTATTTCAAGAATAGCTAATATATTTAAAATATTAAAAATAGTTATTAATGTATTTTTTTAGAATTAAAGAATAATTAACAAGTTCTTAATATTAAAAATATTGAATAATTAGTATCTTAGTAATGATTAGATGTATATTTTGTGAAAGGATTATTAAACATTAATTAAACCTAGGGAGAGAATTAATGAAAAATTTTACATAGGTTTAAGTAGTTCGGGAAGATATTGATTTAGATGTTAGTGTGGGGATCCAATTTTCACTTATGCTCCATCATCCCTATTGAGGTTATTTGGATGTTTATTGATTTCAATGGCCTCTCTAAATTTTTTGTGTTAATAGTGATCAATTTTGGCAAGGATGTTAGTATTCTCAATGCAAATACGATGTTTGGTTTTGTCGGAATGTTATGCAAGTGCAAAGTTTTTTTTATTGATTGTGTTTTATGTCAATAGAATGTTCTAGGATACGAATATTGATGGATCAGCTAGTCTCCCCAATATATGGAATTCCACAAGAACGTGGAATCAAATAAACACCTTTTTAGTTTTAGGGTCAATGTGATCTTTCACAAAATTCAAGCAATTGCGGATGGTATTTAAAGATTTAAAGGTTGTCATGATTCAATGTTTTTTAGTATATGGGAAATTTTGTCAATGGTCCCAAGAATATAAGGTTAACTTTGCCAATGTATTTATCCAACTTTTTATTTTTGTGATAAGTTTCTTTGCTAGATTTATTCATAGCCTTGATAGTTTGATGTCGTTTGTATCCATTTTTTAAGAACACGTTTATGAGATGGGCTTTCTCTCCATCTAAGTGTTTTCTATCAGAGATTCGCATAAATCTTGTTGCAAGAGTGTTTAGAATCCGTAATTTCTGGTTGGGGTGATGATGAGAGGTGGCATGAAGATATTGTTCGGTATGGGTCTTTTTTCAGTAAACTTGGTGAGATATGGAACTATCTGAGTTTCAGGTGATGAGGATGTCAAGAAAAGGAAGGTTATCCTTCACTTCTACTTCCATAGTGAATTTTATAGATGAAGAAGGATATTTAAATGTTGTTTAAAGGTTTCTAAAGTTTCACATCCATGAGGCCATATGATGAAGGTGTCGTCCACAAACCTTTTCCATAATTTGGGTCTTAAGGGAGCACTTTTTATGGATTTGGTTTCAAAATATTACATGAATAAATTGGCAATAATGGGGGATAGGGGAGAGCCCATTGCTACTCCGCAAGTTTGCTTATATATCTCACCCATGAAACTGAAGAAGGTAGATTTGAGGCAAATTTCAATAAGTTTTGCAGTGTTAGGATCAGTTATTTTACAAACAACTTCCATGGCTCCATTAATAGGGGTATTGGTGTATAGTGAAGTGACCTCAAAACTCACTAAAATGTCATTTTTATCAAGCTTCATATTCTTGATTTCATTAATAAAGTGGGTGGAATCTCTAACAAATGATTCAATGTTACCAACATAGGGTTTAAGTTTTTTGGCAATTATTTGGCTAAATGATATGTGGGACCACCAATAATATTTACTATAGGCTAAATGATATGTGGGACCACCGATAGTATTTACTATAGGTCTAATTGGAATCCCATCTTTGTGTATCTTAGGAGCCCCATAAATTCTATGGGTATAAGGACAACTTTCAATTAGGGTTTTATTATCTCGAATGTTGCTAGATTTGATTGAGTTGCTACTTCTTTTGTAATTTCTTTAAAGGATTTTTATTTAACTTTTTGTAGTACCCATTGTTGTTGAGTTGATATATCATTTTAGCATTGTAGATTTTTTATTCATGATAACTATAGCTCCTCTTTTGTCATATTTTAATACTACAATGTTAGGATTAGATTTTAAGGATTTTAGAGTAAGGTATTCATCTTTGTTGATGTTACTTTTGGGTGGTTTGGATTTTTGAAGAATGATTGAGCAATTTTGCCTAATTTTCTCCTTGGAATTATCAAGCATGTCCTTAATGCCATATTTTATGTGACAAAGGATATCTTCTATAGGAATTTTCTTGGGAGCAATGGCAAAATTTAATCCTTTATTTAAAAGTTTAATGATGGGTTCATTTAAATGTACTTCAGCTAAATTGATAATTAGGTTTGATGAGTTAATTAAAGGAAGGTATGGTTTAATATTATGTGGATGAACATGTTTGATATTAAATGAGGGAGACTCCATTGCAATATGGAGAGAGCGAGTTTGATTGTCGATAGGAATACCCAGATCGTTAAAAGGAGGGTGCGACGTATGAATATGTGAATATAACGTGTAGGTGGAGGGAGACTCGATGTCGATGTCGTTTGTATGTACCCTATCCTAATGTGTTGCAGTAGTTGATGTTACATGAACATATTTTGTTGAATTATCATTGAATCCATGAGAGTCGATGGGCTGCTAAGTTCTCAGGTGCGAGGAGGATAACGCAAAGGAGCTAAGAGGAGTGTTTATTGGATCAGCAGACTATGCTGAGGCCACAAGGAGGATATTAAAATTAATTGCTTCATATTTGTTATTAATTAAAGCAGATTTATTAATTGTGATGTTTTTATTTAATTGGGTATCAAAATTATTAACTGGTCGATTGTTTAATAGATTATTAGAGAACGAATGCACGTTGATAACTGAGTTTAAAAAGGTTTTTTTTTGAAGGAATGATTATGGAGTTTGATGTAGAATCACCATTTGCTGCCATGTTATTTGTAGGATTAGTGGATACAAGGGTTGAAAAGAGGCGAGACACATTATATTGCTAAAAAAATTAGAAAAGTTTAGAGCTTGTTTTATGTAGGTTGATTCTTCAAATCTGAGAGCTTTTAGAGCAGAGGCGACATCAATTTTTCTCCATAACAAGGGATTAATTTGGTTAGATAATGCTACGTGAAGATAAAACCCTTTTTCAAGATAGTGTATCAAGTTTAGATTTGGTCCTTCTAATTTCACAGCTTAGAAGTGTCAAGCTAGCTCTTGTGAAAATATGCTTGTTTTTATAATTTTTTAGAGAGTGATTAATTCTGGCAAAAGTAGGAATGATGGACAAATCTCTGTGGCATTTTAGTAAGGTGAGATCAATTTTCCTCTTATCTATAAGTATTCTAATTCGTTCGAAAGAGCGAATTTCTTTCATTGTCTTCCGTGTAGGGTGATAATTTCATATTTAAGATTTCTATGATTGTTAGCTTGTTCCAATTGATTTTCTGGATCCATCGCATTCATGTTGATTTAGGGATCGACGTTTCAAACCCAAAACTGTGTTTCATGTTCAAGATACGAAGGGATGAGGAAAACTAATCAAACCCCAGTCATTAATAAATTGGTAAAATTTCATGGCGTTTAGAAAATGGCCGACAATGAAATAATTTTATGAAATGATATAAATTGATTGATTATGTTATTAATAAAATGATTAAATTAATATGTATTGAATAATAATAAATATGATTTTTAAGGAAGGATTAATATAATTGTTAAATATATTAAAAATATTAATTTATATTTTGATATATTTAATGTAATCTTCTTATTTCAAGAATAGCTAATATATTTTAAAATATTAAAAGTAGTTATTGATGTATTTTTTAGAATTAAAGAATAATTAATATGTTATTAATATTCAAAATATTAAATAATTAGTATATTAGTAATGTTTATATGTATATTTTGTGAAAGGAATATTAAACATTAATTAACTTAGGGAGAGAATTAATGAAAAATGAGACTTAGGTTTAGGTAGTTCAGGAAGATATGGATTTAGATGTTAGTGTGGGGATCCAATTTTCACTTTTGCTCCATCCTTCATCCTATTGAGGTTATTTGGATGTTTATTGATTTCAATGGTCTCTCTAAATTTTTTGTGGAAGTAGTGATCAATTTTGGCAAGGATGCGAGTATTCTCAATGCAAATATGATGTTTGGTTTTGTCGGAATGTTCTGCAAGTGCAAAGTTTTTTGATCGATTGTGTTTTATGTTAGCAAAATGTTCTAGGATACGAGTATTGATGGATCAACCAGTCTCCCCAACATATGGAATTCCACAAGAACATGGAATCAAATAAACACCTTTTTGGTTTTTAGGGTCAATGGGATCTTTAACAGAATTCAGGAAGTTGCGGATGGTATTCAAAGGTTTAAAGGTCGTCATGATTCTATGTTTTTTTAGTATATGGGCAATTTTGTCAGTGGTCCCAAGAATATACGGAAGGTTAACTTTTCCAATGTAGTTATCCAAATTTTTATTTTTGTGATAAGTTTCTTTGCTAGCTTTATTCATAGCCTTGATAGCTTGATGTCGTTTGTATCCATTTTTTAAGAACACATTTATGAGATGGGATTTCTCTCCATCTAGGTGTTTTTTATCAGAGATTCGAGCAGCTCTTGTTGCAAGAGCGTTTAGAATCCCCAATTTTTGGTTGGGTGATGCTGAGAGGTGGCATGAAGATATTATTCGGTATGGGTCTTTTTTCGATAAACTTGGTGAGATATGGAACCATATGAGTTTCAGGTGATGAGGATGTCAATAAAAGGAAGGTTATCCTTAACTTCTACTTCCATAGTGAATTTTATAGATGAAGAAAGGCTATTTAAATGTTGTTTAAAGGTTTCTAAAGTTTCACGTCCATGAGGCCATATGACGAAGGTGTCATCCACAAACCTTTTCCATAATTTCGGTCTTAAGGGAGAATTTTTTAGGGCTTTGGTTTCAAAATATTACATGAATAAATTGGAAATAATGGGGGATAGAGGAGAGCCCATTGTTACTCTGCAAGTTTGCTCATATATCTCACCCATGAAACTAAAGAAGATAGATTTGAGGAAAATTTCAATAAGTTTTGCAGTGTTAGGATCAATTATTTTATGAACAACTTCCATGGATACATCAATAGGGATATTAGTGTATAGTGAAGTGACATCAAAAATCACTAAAATGTCATTTTTATCAAGCTTAATATTCTTGATTTCATTAATAAAGTGGGTGGAATCTTTGACAAATGATTCAGTGTTACCAACCAAGGGTTTAAGTTTTTTGGCAAGGTATTTGGCTAAATGATATGTAGGACCACCAATAGTATTTACTATAGGTCTAATTGGAATCCCATATTTGTGTAGCTTAGGAGCCCCATAAATTCTAGGGGTATAAGGACAACTTTCAATTATGGTTTTATTATCCCAAATGTTGCTAACTTTGAATGAGTTGCTAACTTCTTTTGTAATTTTCTTTAAAGTATTTATATTTAACTTTTTGTAGCACCCATTGTTGTTGAGATGATCTATCATTTTAGCAATGTAGTATTTTCTATTCATGATAACTATAGCTCCTCCTTTGTCAGATTTTAATACTACATTGTTCGAATTATATTTTAAGGATTTTAGGGCATCTAGAACACATTTATTAGTTGGGCTTGTAAAAGTAATATTTTCCCTATTGGAAAAATTATGGACCAAAACATATCCTTCAAAAATATTTAACCATTATCTATAGAATATGCATCTATTTGGCCTTCAAATATGGGAATGTCAAATTTAACTTGTACCTTAAAGGGCGAGGTGCATCTTAAGTGATTATTAGATGAAGATAGTTCGCCTACTGATATCCGTCAAAGCATCTAGGAAAAGTTATCCATCGTCTCATTCCTTTGTCTCTCGAGGGCCTCTTTGAGCAACATTTTGAAAGGATCTCCTGCTCCCTCATCTTTCTTTCCTTCTGTCATGGGAGGTCATTGGGTTCAGTGTTGGCTTAAGGGGTCCTGACCCAAGTTCAGAGTTAGTTGCACCAAAAAAATCCCTACACTACTAGCCCTTTTGGCATCAGTCCACATAGCGTGGAATGAAGTCTCACCCGAAGTAGTATGGGGGATGCTGGAACCAAGTTTCCCCATCCAAAGATCAGTGTGATGTCTTATTATGACCTAGATCTGCCTTCACGCAGATTTTTAAGCCTTTAAGGCTTAGCACTGTAACTCCCCTTAATTGGCCTCTAAACATCCGCGAATATCTACGACTGGCTTTTGTGGACACTGAACAGGAAAATTAGCTACTTATGCACAACATAGATTACTCTTAGATTAGTATTTACTCAGATCTACCTAAGTGTTCGATAAATTTAACAGAAAGTGTTATGATCTTCACGTAATCACTTAACATTAATTGTGTTCAAATAATAAGACGAATCAAGTAAATTCACGCATCAATACATCATTATTTTATAAAGACATCATTTTATCATAGCATATATCACAATTATACATAACAAAGGTATAGAGATAAAACACAAGAATTTCTGTAACAGTCTTCTTTATTGATCTTCAATATAGGTGTATAGACTCGATACTTCCCTGCGCACTCAGCTGCAAGGGTCTGCGCACTTAGTTTTAGACACTACTCTAGGGCTCTACGCGCTCAGCTATAGAACAATTTTCCCCTCTAAGACTTACTTCTCTGCGCTAGACTTCTTCGTTCGTACCCATAGACAAAAACATAGATCTGCCTTAAACTCTCTAAGACACACCGATTTATACAATCCCATGGTGTGCGGACCATCGGTAGATCTCAAAGACCGACTCAACTTTACATGAATGAGGGTAAAAGCCCTTTTTGACTCCTAACTATTTGCGTGCTCTGCATCCACAATTTGCAGAGACTTTACATCTTTTTACATCAAAATTTGGGCTTTTGCCCCAAAACTAACCCAGGGGACCCCATCCCAATAGACCCCCAACACAAAGGTCGTGACTCACCCTTGAGTCACTCGGCTGGCATCGTTCCTGGCGCGGTGATCTTTCCGTGAATATCCCCAAGCTCCACTTGTATAATTGCTACTTCAACCACGCTCTGCGTGGTTGCTTGCTTTACTTGTTCAACCAGCTGCTCTGTAGTTGGTCCTTCACCGACTCGCTTGATCTTCTACTGTGTGAGCTGCAAGTTCATCAGCTTTTCTTGGATGTTGGCTGAGACTTGGTAGGCTTCGTCCAACCAAGGACCCAACCGTGCCTTAAGCACTGCCTCTTTTTTATGCGCTGCTTCCACTTGTGCAAGGAGCTGCTTTGCCTCCTACAACTTGGCGAGGCGCTACGTTGTAGCAATGGAGCGCATCATCGCCCTAACCTCGTCGTACTATTGCTAGAGCTCGTGGATCTCTGTGTTCAATATCTACATGGTGGGATCCTCCTGCAGGGTCATCACCACTTCCATGGCCTGTTCGAATAAAGTTGTGCAGTTAACGACCGCGGCATCCACAGTAGCTATCCCTTCCTTAATGGCAGCTCCACATTGTTCCCAGACTTCAGGTGGAGTCGAAGGCTATGACTTAAGCTCCAGTTCCGTGATTTTCATGTTGAGTTCAAATTGAACTCTTGCCACCTCTGCCTTCGCCTCACGGACACCTGCAGCTAGCTTCCAGATCTTGGCCTCGAGCAGTGCCTCCTCAGGTATGTGCAACTCCAGCACTGTCCTGCATGCCTCTGCAACTGCGGCTGCCAGCTGAGTGCTCTACACCTAGATTGTATCTCTCTCCTTCCAGGCCTTTGTCTTCTTAGCAAATATTTGTTCGTTTTTCACCCTGTACTCGTTGATTAAACTAAGAGCGTGTTGCTCCCGTGCTCTTAATTCCATTATCAGACATGTTTGCAGCGCGTGAAGATATTCGTTGGGGAGCGCTGCAATGTTGAGGCTGATGTTCTTTAAGGTGCTAACGATGATCTTATCATCGGCCGACTCTATGCTTAGGGACCCTTCTGGAAGCGCAACTGTCCTAAGATCCACTGTCCTGACCAGCTCTACAACCTAACTTGTCCCTGGTGCCAAGCTCGTCTGTGCGGCGCTGACATGTCCTGCACCCACCTGAATTCTGTTGGTTTGGATCTACAATTCACGCAGATCCTTCTGAATATTTCCTTAATGACTGCAAGTGATGTTACTTAAACTGCTGCAACAGTTCGACCGTAGTGTTGTGCACTTTAGCCCCAATCTTGTCGAAATCGCCCTCCATCAACGTGATGGGATCCAGTGGTGGCTTAGTAACCTTTTTCTTCTTCTGATACCCTTCCTTTTACTGTTCCTTGTACCTCTTTACTCAGAATGGAGTGATCTGTCCCTCATTGCCTCCACCGCCCTACGCTGACTTCTCTTCCTCTTCGGTTTCAGGTGAAGGGGATTTACCGCTTCGCTCAGAGTCATGTTGTTCATGTTCAACCTGTTGTTTTGCAGCGTGCTCCTTTTCCATTCAAGCCTTCTCCTCGGCCACCTTCCTTCATTGCACGACTAAATTTTGTGTCGCATGCTTCGCTCCATCCTTCCTATTTTTCTCTGTTGAAACGGTGTAATAATCACCGTTGCTTTTTAAAATTACAAAAAAAAGGCTTTTTTGCATGATAAAAGCCCACAGTCCATTGAGCACCTCAAAGATATGTCATAATAGAATTGAACACCTGCCTCAGATTGACTCCCGTATCATAGTCGCTCCAATCATAAACTAGAAAATAAAGGGAGAAACGAGTTGAGATATATCTCTCGTAAGTTCACTAATTGCTATTGGCAGGTTTCTTATAATTTAAGTCCCGTCCGAAAAGGGGAGAATTCAATGACCATTCGTTCACCGGAACCAGAAGTAAAGAAAGTAAAGGTCGTAGTGGATAGAGATACTGTAAAAACATCTTTTGAAAAATGGGCCAAACCTGGTCATTTCTCAAGGACGCTAGCTAAAGGTCCTGATACTACCACTTGGATCTGGAACTTACATGCTGATGCTCACGATTTTGATAGCCATACTAATAATTTGGAAGATATTTCTCGCAAAGTCTTTAGCGTCATTTTGGTCAACTAGCCATCATCTTTATTTGGCTAAGTGGGATGTACTATCACGGCGCTCGTTTCTCCAATTATGAAGCATGGCTGGCTGATCCCACTCATCTCTGCGCCTTTGCTTGTACCCGCAGCCAAGTTGGACGGAGAGTGTCAATCTGCTGGCCAGCGCTTAATTACTTCCTGAATTGCATCATCTGTGGCGAGATATGGCAGATCAAGCCACTTTTGCTCTTGATCCTTCCGCGCCCGGATATAAATGCGGTGGAATTTTTTGTTGGAAATAATACTGAGAGGGAGGTGAATTAGTATTACAAATCAATAACTTTTTCATTTCCATAATCAGATTTATATACGCTACTTCAGTGAAGGGAACTCGTGTGTGCACGCAACTATTCTTAAGGCAACCAGCGTATATCCAATGAACTTATGATTCAGTTAATTCATCATATGTTGATCTTTAATCAGTGCATTAATACTTTACTAAACATTAAATAGTAACCATGTGTAGTAATAACATAATAAACCATCACGTAGAAGCAACACACATGAACACCAAGATTTAAGGTGGAAACCCAATGTGGGTGAAAACCACTTGTTGCGGTCATCTCTATCTTCTTTAATAATAAGAAAATTTGCTTACAATCTTGTACTAGTGCATACTCATACCAGTACATAGGCACCCACCTGCAGAAGGCTACAACCTTATCTCATTCTCCAGCTTCTTCTGGAAGGGAGCTACAACCCTAATTCTTGTACCAACAGATATGTTTACTAGTACATAGGCTCCGACCTATAGAAGGCTACAACCTTCACTCGTTCTCTATCTGCTACTAGAAGGGAGCACCAACCCCTTGATCAAATCACCAACCACTACTGGCAGGAAGCTTCGACTTCCTCACTAAAGGCTCCAACCCTCAGTATCCTCCAGGGACCACATTTCATTAATTTTCACACTAGATACTCTTGGTACACATTACTACAATATGAAGGCCATGTTTCATCAAATTTTCACACTGGACCCATTAATAACATTGAAGCTCAAAATCAATCACCACTGCAATACAACCATCAAATACCTCTGCATCAACCAATCACTGAAACCCAATCATCAATCTCTGATATAACTAAAACAATCAATCATTGAAACCTCTGAACCTCTGACACAACTGAATCAAACAATCACTGAACCTCTGACACAACTGAATCAAACA
This sequence comes from Pinus tabuliformis, assembly GCA_031772625.1. Classification (NCBI taxonomy): domain Eukaryota; kingdom Viridiplantae; phylum Streptophyta; class Pinopsida; order Pinales; family Pinaceae; genus Pinus; species Pinus tabuliformis. Next base: position 484,196,163 of record CM062820.1, read on the forward strand.
ATCACTGAACCTCTGACACAACTGAATCAACCATTCATTCAAACTTAATCAAATTCAACCAATCAACTGGAACAGAAAAATCACTGTAACCAGTGCACAGATCTGAACCCAGAACACTGCATCAACAACCAGAACTAATTGTAACCTCAAAAGGCATGTGTTAGAATGTATACACTCCTTTAATGAAGCAAACATGCATGCATATGCTACTTCCTTTTGCGCAACTTGCGTACACTTCTAAAGATACTAAATCATAAAACCTTTGAACCATAAACTGTACCAATCAGTGACATTCTAAAGATATATTGTCATATTACAGAGTTCTAAATAGATAGAAACAAGGATCACCCTTCTTTCTCAATCAATCAATCAATCAGACTCAATTTCCTTATTCATTCAGTTCTACTTTCAGATCTAAGAAGACATCATTGACAAACAGCAGTAAAACAACAACACTGATCTGATAGATCAGTCATCCCTGAACATCAATCTTTTATTTTGTATACGCTACTTGGAAGAGCTAAACCAACATGTATACGCACCTTCGCTAAAGCGAACCAGTGTATGGATCTGTAAATACTTACTTATAACTTCGCCACAATTCCAGACTTCAGACATACCCATATCATCACATATAAAGGATAAAACGTGTGTTAGCCATCAGATCTAGCCTATCCATTATCAGATCACATAATGATAAGTCATTATGATCTTGATCCATCATTAGATCTCATCCATCATCAAACACTCAGGTGCATACTTAGTCTAGATCAAGCAAAGCATCAGAAACCCATAACATGCATATTTGATTTTGATCTAACACTTCATCAGGTATTCATTCTTCTATGCTTAACCCTTTGATCTTCTCCTCCTTATATACTTAGATCCTTTGTCAATACCTCAGACCAAAACCACTTAGGACCGATTCCTTGTACAAACTACCTCAGACCAATACCTCGGACTGAATACCTTGGACCAAAACCTCGAACTAATACCTCAGACCAAAGCCTTGATTTTTCATCCTATACCCACTTTTCCTTCTGTGAAAGTGCATGCATATGTATCTGCTTCTTCTGTTCCATGAGCCCGTGTGTATACACTACTTGGACAAGGTGAACCAGTGTATACTTCTTAAACCATTCTCTTTCTTCAATTTCTTGATTCTGATCTGTAGTCCTTTGTTCCTTCATCCTATTCTTTTGTACCATTACTTTGTTCCCTCTTAATAGACTTGTTATAATTTGATTTTCCATATTACTTCTGAAATGATTCCTTTGAACTGCCCTGCATTTTGTCACATCTGTAAACACAACTGCCCTACATTTTGTCACATCTATAGACATGACTGCCATGCATTCTGTCACATCTGATATCTCTCCTGTAGATTCATCTAGTTACCATATACAAGTGAGTTGTTATGCTACAAGTGGGTTGCCATCAAGTACAACACATGCATCATAATGCCAACAATCTCCCCCTTTGGACTTGATGGCAACCATGTTGGTGTTGATTACTGCAAGTTGTAGAAACTGTTAGAGATAACAAGCAACACCAAAATACTCTCCCCCTTTGATATCAAGGGTAAAGGGCTAGCCAAAATGAAGACTTTCATACCTGAACAGCTGAATATGAACATTGAGCATGCTCCCCCTAGGCACATGTTGAATTCTCTGATTAAACTCCCCCTTTATACATGTTGAGATGCATTATACCATCCATGCTCCCCCTGAGCACATGCAGAGTCTACAAAAATATTTTCTAAAAGAATAACATGACTCTATAACTCAATTATGTGAGTATGACCTTCCTATCACCAATGATTCATACATACATCAATCTCCGAACCAATTGGTGATATACCAATTATTTATACATGACTAAAATATAGCAATTATTACATCATCCTTCCCATGCATAGTGGGGGTACAAATTACATCATATGACCAAAAAGGACTCATTAAAAGACTATGACAGATAGGGACATATTATTACATCATGGGCCTTTACATGACCTTTACATCAAAATGATATACTTGACATTTTTAACAAAGACCAAAGATCTAAACAAGACCATGATAGTCATCAACAATTATCATACACCATATATGATCTGCACCATAAGCATCTGCAAGCAGCATCTAGACCAGCAACCTATATATGTCCATCATCAGTTCTCAAGATATGAAAATGTAAATATCATCAACCTGTCACAAAGTATGCCACATATAGATATCAACTCATCCTCTTGATCTCATCAAGATCAACTTGCTTCGTTTCCTTAGAAGAAATAGCCTTATCATAACCTTTCATGTCCAGACAGTAACACAAAATCATTCACGTCACATGTATGTGAAAACACCATAGTTATCATCTATGATCATAACATCATCATCAAGAACTGCATGATATTTCCACAAGAACCCTCAATATATCAACCATGCATCATCACTAGGGAACATCCCACATCTGATAAGAATCAACCATGATAATCAACATACGTGAATATCAAACCTATCATCATAAAGTAAGAAGTCATCATCATTATGTGACTAAGTAAGCCATGTCTTCGAATATCCATGTCTTCAAATAGCTATGTCTTCATGAGACCTGTAATAACACCATTCTCTTGGCCAACCAATGATATTTTTCAATATGCAACTTTAAGTAATCATCCATGTATCCAACATAATGTGTATCCATCAACTATGTATCTAGCAAACCATGAGCTCATGGTCAATTGTCAAGCTTTCTTGATACCATCAACAGAAGCAATCCTCAACCATGTGAGAACCAAGAAATATAGGAATCCTACATCATAACTACACCATATAAAATTTATCCATCTTTGAAGGCATGATGACACCAGCATAAAAGAAATGAGTGGCTCATCATCAAATAATGAAGTTGTGTACTCAAGCTTTGTACTTCTCCTTGTCCTTATAAAGATCACCATGTAAGAAGCATATATGTACTATATGCATCATCAAAAGTCATTCACAATCACCCATAAATCTGATCTGAATAACAACTATGTAACCCCAAGCAGTACAAGTATCATCATCATAGGGAACTTATAACCGCAACATAGCATGATGTATCATTTAAATACTTTAGCCACATAAGCATCATCACCATTGAATCATTAGGTACCATAATGCCAACAATGCAATATTAGAAGTTGTTGAAGGCTCGAAAAATTGGGTCTCCAACAAGGGGGATAACCACCAGGTCCGGACCTTAATGCAGCTCTTTTCCGTTTGGAATAGTGACTCCGACTGGGGATGACGGGACCAGTTTCCCAATCTTTTTATGATGTGTGTGCTAGCGGGATGATGTTTTTCTTTTTGGGGTTTTATGGGGTGAATTCTTGTTCTAAATCTAATCTATCTTCTAACTATCATATGCAATCTAATCCAATCAAAGAAAACATCTAACTTTAAACCATCCCGGGAGTAACGTTTACTTATATGATCCAAAATAATTTCTAAAAGCAATTGATAATGAAAATCACTCAATCACAATGAGAATAGAATCCATTTAAAAAATATTGTTTCATGTAAAAAGTTAGCCGAAACAATTATGAGAAATATATCTCATAAGAGTCATTGACATATTCAGCATAAAAAATAAGTCATCACCATACAGAAGTGCAATAATGATAACTAAACATTTCAAACTTTCATATATAAATAACTGAAAATGATTTATTGCTTGACACAGAAGTAAAAAGTATTAGGAGATAAAAATACCATTTGTAATAAGTTCTTCTCATGAGCTGCAGCAATCTAGATATATCTTCAAATCACTTAACATCCACTAAGAGTACAAAAGTGCAATTCAGTAGCAGATATTAAACTCATGTAGAAAATAAATCTCGTTCCATTACTTTATCAAAACCTCCTCAGTGGGGGGCAGAATGCACGTTCTGAGGAATTGTTTTTTATAAAACTCTGGACCCCTCTCTAAATGCATGAGAGGGGTTTAAATACTATTCTATGAAATCTAAAAATGAATATTTACAAAAATAGATGAGGATGTTTAAACGACCTACCTCATTTTAAGAAAAAATAAACTAAAACAAAAATAAACTATATCTATGATAAATCCTGCATCTGATCCTTTAGATCACAAATATCCAGCATCGATTTCAAGAGTGTCGGTTGACCGACTTTAGATTTTAACTGTCCTGCAAATACGGCGTTGGCAAGAGCTGGCACTATCTTCTCGGCAGAAGTTATGAGGCACTTCAGGGTCATCCATTGGCTATGTGGTTTTACCAGATACTGCTAGTATGTTTCCCAGCTCAATCTGTTTACTTGTTTAATCACCTCTGCCCTTTCTTCTGTTATTTGTTTCCACACCATTTGAAGCTGTTGCGCCTTAGGAAGAAAGCCCGGGGTGGTCTCTGCTACCAAATTGGCCTTGTGCAAATTTTCATTTATGCATTCAATGACATTGTTTGTTGTTGTCGCTGCCTCTTCCATTGCCTGTTCCGCTTCCTTTAGCCGAGAATCCCATTTCGCAAATAAAATCTCTTTGTGCGATTCGTCAATTCTGGGCATGTCTGCTCTTTTCCCTTCTTCGGATCTCTGCCAGTTCAAGAAGTCTAAGACCTTCTTAAAAATTGAATCATATTCAAGTCGTAATTCTACGACTTGATTTGTAATATTATCGCTTATTTCGCAATGGGAATTCCATTGCGAAATCTTCTGGCATAGTAATTCTTTCTATTGCAAGAGCTGGGAATTGAGAGCAAGTGCTTCTGTGATAAACTCCCCAATTTTGGGATCGTCTTTATGCAGTTCTATCATACCCTGTAACTGTTCTTCTTTACTAGCCAAACTGCTTTGATGTGCCAATTGCATTTGCTAGAAGTCTTGCTGAAGTTTTGCCAACTGTGTTTCCGCTTGTTGATTGATGCTAACTTGCTGTAACTATTGTTCCAAAAACAAAATCCTATATTCTTTCTCTTTAAGTAGCAATTGAACCTCTGTTGCCTTATCAATAGTTGCCGAAGCGTATGCACCTGCGATCTGTGAGAGCCTAGTTAGATTTTCCGATGGGTCTGTAGTGGGGCCTTTCCAAAGAACATCCAGAGATTCATCCTCGGGAGTAAGCACAAATTCCAGCTTTCTTTTCTTTCTTTGCCTTCTGATGACAGCCTTATGTTGAGGGCTATAGAACACGTCTAGAGGAGGAATTTCCTTTATCCTTAATACAATCTCAGATGAGGGAGCAATATGAATGTGCTCCACTTCCTTAGTGTTGATAGCCCTTTTTATTATCATCTTCGTAGTCGTCTCTTTTGGATTTGTCGATGGATCTGCGCTCTATTCTTCTGTGTTAAGTATCTTATTAAAATTCTCCCATTCCCCTTCTAGATCAATTACGAGTGGCTTTATTTGCTTTGTAAGAGGAGTGGGAACTTCAGCTTGCTTTGAGGACAAAGCCTGTTGATCAGACTTTGCTATAGATTGAGTTGTGTCTTTTATTGACTCCTCGCTTCTGTTGTGTTCACTCTTGGATTGATCACCAAACTTTTCAGTTGATTCCTTTTCAGAACTTGTTTTGGACTTCTCTTTTGAACCTTCACTTATGCTAACATTGGGAGTAGGCTCCCTGATTGGTTCTATGAGTAATTGGTCCAATGGGACCTTAGATAACCTCTGTTTTCTATAATTGTATAAATTTTGAAGATTTTCTTGGTCAAACTGAATTCGTGTTGTATGTTGAACTTCTCTGAAGGTGTTTTTCTACAGAAAAACATCATCAAAGGGATCTTCTTCATGAGAAAATACTTTTATTTTAACCATTGTAGTAAAATTACTTACAACACCAAAGGGATCATATTTCCTTCTCGGGAACTTTGGTAGTTGTAAACATAATACATTATCAACTTCTTTGAAAGCATGACCTAAGTCATGCAATGCAAATGCTCCGCATATTATAGGAAATTGGGGCCAAATGGCCTTCTTGGAATCTTTCAGTACTTTTCTCATTCCCCCCACGCCGCAGGTCTGATAGGCTATCTCCCTAGCCATCAGTTTGTTGGGGACGTAAAAAGGTAGCACATGGGGTGAAGCAATGTTGCCAAACACTCTGATATAAGTGAACAGTTCTTCCCCAAACCATCTTGCCACTGAGAGAATATCCACCTCGACTTCTTGGGAAAACCTTGGGGCATCTCTGTTGTAGATCTTTTTATGGATCAGGAGTATAACTCCGTGACAAATTTTGAAGAAATGTGGGATGAAATTGGATTCCCACAATACTTTGTGATAAACCTGAATGGGAAGTGGATTTTGTACCGTCCACCTCCATCCCATAATAGGAAATTTAGAAACAAAACAAATAGCGTCCATAACATAGGTGCTCAAAAAGAATGGAGGGTAAACCCTCGAAGCAATGCTTCTTTTTCTTCTATATTCTAGAATTGTAGCGGCTAAATTATCTAACAGGATTTGGGCCCAATTCATTATTGTGGCATTGGTAGCCGCATCCACTAGAGGTAACCATTTTGATGAAAACTTGTTGATGTCTGGTTTCCCAAATAGTCTACATAACATTGCAGTGGCAAAACAGTAAGGAGAACAAAGAGAGCCAATGGCGTACATATCGTTTTTATCCCTTTTTAGTCTTTCTTCATTGTTTGACTAGTGCTTTGTGCATTCTGCCAAGTCTTCATTCTCCTTGGTGAACTTCTCGACAAATTGCTTGTTGTAGCTGGCTTGGGGTTCTGGTAAGTGGTACATACACCTCAAATTGTTTGGAGTAAATGACCCCATGACTTCCTAGCTGGCCATCTTGAACACATTTCACCATGTCGATGTAGGGGAGTATCTTTGGTCTCGCTACAATGCAGTGTAGAAACAAGCATGCAAGTTTAATTAGTGATTCTTCAAAAGAGCCGCGTCCATCCACTGTAACTGTAACTTTCATAATTCTTGGTTATTCGTCCTCTAACAACTGATACATAGCTTCCCACATAGATATCCCTACATCCCAACTACAGGTAATGTCTGTGAATAATGGGGTCATTTCTATTTTCTCAGATGCGGGAGCCATGCCTTTCTTCCCCATTTCTTTGTGTATTACACTTTGTGTGTTCTTCCTGAAAGTTGCAAGAAAAGAGCAAAAATATGATAAGGATGATAGTTAATACAGGAATAATCAATAGAAGGACGAAAATAAGGTGATGGGAGGTCTTTATTTCTAAATCACATCAAAATATATCAACTTGCGTCAAATAGTCCTTTACACTGATCCTAATTGTTTTTAATAAATGACTACTAATGGACCGTTATGCTAAACTTTAATGTTCATAACTTTGCATTGAACGTCAAAAATTACTTCTCCTAGCACCCTGCGCCCTTCAAACCACAATAAAAGTGATTTTGTGATTTGCTTCGCAATATCGCAGATTGCTATATCGCAAAACCTATGTTCGTTACAAACCATCATTACCTGAGCTGCTGCGGTAAGCGATTTGCGAGATGCTATCGCATTTCGCGATATTTGGTTATGTTACATAAAGTAGAGTCGTGGTATTGGAATTTGCAATGCGATGAGGTTGTAAACTTCATGATCTTGCATTCTCGCGGATATCATTTTCAAGGAGTAACTTTTATAAGGGATGTCCGTTGTAACCTTTTGCGATGGAGAAAAACCTTTTCTAAAGCAGGGTTTTCAAGGTTTTCCTTAATATTCAAGACTTTCTGTTATAAAAATTTTCTTAGGCCTTATGGTCATGTAGCGCTTTTTATGAGGAAACTCGTAGTTTGTGAAGTTTTATGCGCTTGGAGTATGAAAAGGAAAATTTCCATGTTTTAGCAAGTTCCATTTTGACATCTTGTTTTATTCTAAAAACAAAAAGGCAACATTAAATGCTAAGATTTGATTTTTTTGGAAGGGTCTCCATTTATTAATGTTATTACTAACACTAAAAAAAGGGGGGTTGTTGATGGTCACAACAGAAGCATAGCATATTCTCCACCTGAACCTGTGCCACCTGTTCACTGTCAGATCTAATCATTGCATATATCAGTAAGAAATATCAAGGCATCATCATGAATCAGATATACATCAAGTCATGAGGATCAAAAGCACTTCTAAATAACATCCACATACTGTAGTCATCAATCATCAAGACAAAAAAGATAATTGATAATTGTCTGAACCATATCAAATCATTTTTCTGAGTCTGTCCCACTACTTCTTCATCAAACCAACATATACACAATTATGCAGCTTCTAACTCATGTATATACGTGACTTGTATTCACGATAACTGCGTATGAGAATTAGGACACTGAAATTTCATACTTTCAGTTCCTTCTGAGTCTGTTATGTCTGTATATTGAGTTATGCCACATCTTTCTGTCTGTAATTCCTTCTTCTTCCATACCTTGGAGTGTGATTATGTTTGTTCCTTTTGGTATGTTGGCTGAAATTTTCTCCTGCATTCTTTTGCTATATGCCCAAAATTGTTACAAGCATAACATCTTATATGTTTCATATTCCTTCTAAAGCAGTCAATGGCTTTGTGACCAAACATATTGCAAGAAAAACAATATCCCTTAAAGTACCTGGAAGCTGATGATCTTTTTGTGTGATGGTTATTAGCTTGAACCATTCTACTTCTGCATCTTGCTGCAACATGTCCAAAATTATGACATACAAAACATTCAACATTATTCATCAGAGGAAAGAACTGATTATCACTTCCATAGTTAGGAGTAAATGATTTTCTTTGAAGTCTTTCTTTCCTTGGTTGTTGATGGGGTTGACCTCTTATCTCCTTGTTGAGCATTTCAGATTTTGCATTAGAGTTCCCTGCCTCATCTTGTGAACTAGATTCACCTTCAACAGTTTCATGAAAACCAAGACTAGATTTGATGATAGGAGACCTTTGACTACTAAGAATATTATCCAAAATCTTAGTGCTATCTTGAAATCGTAAAAGTTTATCCTTTTCTTCTAATTTACCTTTTAGGATATTTACCTCAACCTAATATTGCTCTTCCTTTTCAAGATATTGCTTCTTCATGATTTCTTCAGCTTTTCTTCCTTCTTCCACTTGTTGCCTTAATTTGAGAACTTCATTTTCTTGTTCTTCAAATGCTTGGAGTAGTTCTTCATTATACTTATTTGAATTTTTGAGATCTTCTTTTAGAGAAACGACCACAGCTTCAAGACCTTCACAGTAGCTGGTTCTTTCTATAAGTTCCTTGGTTGTTGTGTCCTTTTCATTCACTTCATTTCTCAATGATGTCACTTCATCCTGTAACCTTTGACATTGATCTTCCTTTTCCTTGTACTGCTTCCTTACTATGTTTCCTTCCTCTAACTGAGCCTTTAACTTTGTAATCTCTTCTTTGTAGGTACACTCCCTTTTGTCCAATAGATCTTGTTGATCTCTAATTATGTCTGTGAGCTTTTTAAATTCTGCCTCTATTTGATTTCTTTCTCTTTCACCCATAAGAGAAAATTCAGTTGTTTCGTTGTCACATTCATTATCTTCAAATGAACAAAGAAATGTATCACTAGAGGACACCAAATTCATACCTAATAATTCTTTTGCTTGTTCATCTTCATTCTGAGGTGATTCTGAATCTGAAGAGTTTCTTCCACATAATGGCCAATCGTCTCTCCCACTGTCACAGTTCCCTTGAGATGTCTTCTTCTTTTGAGGTGCTTTCTTCTTTAGCTTCTTTCCCATTGTTTCTACAGATCTCCTTCAAGCAATCAAGCTTATGTCAAAGGACCTGCTCTGATACCAATTGTTGGAAATAATACTAAGAGGGGGGTGAATCAGTATTACAAATCAATAACTTTTTCATTTCCATAATCAGATTTATATATGCTACTTCAGTGAAGGGAACTCGCGTGTGCACGCAACTGTTCTTAAGGCAACCAACGTATATCCAGTGAACTTATGATTCAGTTAATTCATCATATGTTGATCTTTAATCAGTGCATCAGTACTTTATTAAACATTAAATAGTAACCATGTGCAATACTAACAAAATAAACCATCACACAAAAGCAACACACATGAACACCAAGATTTAAGGTGGAAACCCAATGTGGGTGAAAACCACCTGTTGTCGTCGTCTCTGTATTTTTTTAATAATAAGAAAATATGTTTACAATCTTGTACTGGTGCAGACTCATACCAGTATGCAGGCACCCACTTGCAGAAGGCTACAACCTTCTCTCATTCTCCAGCTTCTTCTGGAAGGGAGATACAACCCCCTAGTTCTTGTACTAGCCGATATGTTTACTAGTACATAGGCTCCGACCTACAGAAGGCTACAACCTTCACTCGTTCTCTAGCTGCTACTGGAAGGGAGCTCCAACCCCCTGATCAAATCACCAGCCACTACTGGCAGGAAGCTTCGACTTCCTCACTGAAGGCTCCAACCCTCAGTATCCTCCAGGGACCACATTTCATAAATTTTCACACTGGATACTCCTGGTACACATTACTACAATATGAAGGCCACGTTTCATCAAATTTTCACACTGGACCCATTAATAACATTGAAGCTCAAAATCAATCACCACTGTAATACAACCATCTAATACCTCTACATCAACCAATCATCAATCTCTGATATAACTGAAACAATCAATCATTGAAACCTCTGAACCTATGACACAACTGAATCAAACAATCATTGAACCTCTGACACAACTAAATCAACCATTCATTCAAACTTAATCAAATTCAACCAATCAACTGGAATAGACAGATTACTGTAACCAATACACAGATCTGAACCCAGAACACTGCATCAACAACCAGAACTAACTGTAACCTCAAAAATCATGTGTCAAAATGTATACGCTCCTTCAATGAAGCAAACCTGCATGTATACACTACTTCCTTTTGCCCAACCTGCATACACTTCTAAAGATACTGAATCATAAAACCTCTGAACCACAAACTGTACCAATCAATGACATTTTGAAGATCTATTGTCATATTACAGATTTCTAAACAGATAGCAACAAGGATCACCCTTATTTCTCAATCAATCAATCAATCAGACTCAATTTCCTTATTCATTCAGTTCTACTTTCAGATCTAAGAAGACATCATTGACAAACAGCAGTAAAACAGCAACACTGATATGATAGATCAATCATCCGTGAACATCAATATTTTCTCTTGCATATGCTACTTGGAAGAGTTGAACCAGCATGTATACGCACCTTCACCAAATTGAACCAATGTATAGATCTATAAATACTTACTTATAACTTCGCTGCAGTTCCAGACTTCAAACATACCCAGATCATCACATATAAAGGATAAAACGTGTGTTAGCCATCAGATCTAGCCTATCCATTATTAGATCACATAATGATAAGTCATTATGATCCTGATCCATCATTATATCTCATCCATCATCAAACACTCAGGTGCATACTTAGTCTAGATCAAGCAAAGCATCAGAAACCCATAACATGCATAATTTATTTTTTATCTAACACTTCATCAAGTATTCATTTTTCTATGCTTAGCCCTTTGATCTTCTCCTCCTTATATACTTAGATCCTTTGTCAATACCTCAGACCAAAACCACTTAGGACCAATACCTTGGAACAAATACCTCGGACCAAATACCTTGGACTGAATACCGTGGACCAAAACCTCAGGCTAATACGTCAAACCAAAACCTTGATTTTCCATCCCATGCGCACTTTTCCTTCTGTGAAAGTGCGTGCATACGTATACACTTCTTCTGTTCCATGAGTTCGCATGTATACACTACTTGGAAAAGGTGAACCAGCATATACTTCTTAAACCATTCTCTTTCTTCAATTTCTTGATTCTGATATGTATTCCTCTGTTCCTTCATCTTATTCTTTTGTACCATTACTTTGTTCCCTCTGAATAGGCTTTTTATAATGTGATTTGCCATATTACTTCTAAAATGATTCCTTTGAATTGCCCTACATTTTGTCACATCTGTAAACACAAATTCCATGCATTCTGTCACATCTAATATCTCTCCTATAGATTCATCTAGTTACCATATACAAGTGAGTTGTTCTATTACAAGTGGGTTGCCATCAAGTACAACACATGCATCATAATGCCAATAGTCTCCCTTGAATTCCGCATATTCTGACAATTGTTCATACACGGTAGGGGACAACCATAGGCATTGGTTGATGGCCATGCGAATGCTCGCCTCCATCAAAACCCAGAAAATCTTCGTTTTTGTGACCCACGTGGGGTCCTTCGTGGCCCAAAGGGAGGCAAATTGTGCAGCCTTCAGCAAACCTGCCTCCAATGGAGGAAACTGACTGTCCTCCGGTAGCTCCCAAGCAACCAACACAATGGAGAGCAAAAACCACGTGTAGTGGAAGGTCTTTCTCTCATCTTGAGCCTCGCAACAATTCGCAAGGAACTCACTACATAAATAGTGCGACCAGTTAAACTGCATGCCCTTCGCGCATTGTGCAACTAATGAGATCACAGGCACTGGAACCTCGTCCGTGCGGCACTTCCTCATGACCTTGCCGGCTAGTATCTGGGTGGAAATTTTCATTGCAGGGTTGTTGATGGATGTTATGGAGTACCCGCACGGCTTCTTGAGAAGCTCAAATTTCTTCTTCATCTTCTCTACCAAGTCCCACTCGCTTGTCTTTCCGCCAAACTCCTTGGCCGAATTCAAGCCTTCATGTGGCAAGAGCATGATCCTGTGGATGAGAATGTCTATGATGGGGATAGGCGCGCCAAGCCATAAGCACCCATCGTGCACTAGAGTTAGTAGTTGCCATATACAGGTGGTATTTATGTTAGAGCGGTGGTAGTGGGGCACCCACAACAGGTTCAATAACCCGGACTGCTCGACTTCACGGATCCATTGAACTGTCTCCAACGTAGTGACACCAGAGTCTTTGTAATATACTCGCTTCATGTAATTCTCCATCGCGAGGTGGGGGAACCTCTCATGGTCAGCCAAGTCCCAATCCTCCATCTTTAAGAGGGGAACCCATGCCAGGCACGAACCTTCAAAGGTAATCTTTTTTGGAAATAGGGGCATGTGGATGACGAACTTTTCTAAGTTCGAGTCCTTGGTGACCTTCGCCTTCCCTTTACATAGAGGGATATACTCTAGAAACTTGGAGATGGGCTCCGCACCCTCAGCATCTATATCTTCAGCCTCCAAGTCTACAACGTTCTCAAGCTGCTTGTCCTTCTTCTGTGCCTGGGTAGTAGAATGCTTTCTAAGTGACTCACGCACTAACACTAGAAGTTCTTCTTGTCTTTCTTCAGCTTGTGGGTCTTGCGCACTGGTGTAGGCTTCGACCTAGGTGACCTCGGCGCCATAGGCACAGGAGTCGGAGCCTCCATGCTCAAAACTTCTGGAGCCGCTCCTTTGGAGGCAACAATTCCTCTGGTGCTTGCAGTCTCACCTGGTCCATACATAGTGTTGTAAATGAATTGTCGGGTTTCCTCAGGTAGATTATCAAACACAGAGCTTGCGACCAAATCTTTGAAAAAACTTACAATTCATAAGCGACGGACAGCACAGCTCAAAAACTCTAAGGGTGAAAAGTGTTCTCTATTGGATTGGCACGCATAATTTATAGGGTAATTTGAATTCAAATCCAACTGTTCCCCCAAAACTCGTCCATTAATGCTGATTTGGCGGTAGATCTCCAAAGATTTCAACCTTAAATGTCGCCCACCCGCTCCTCTTAACCGTCTCCTGGCTGTCAAATCATGAACAGTGACTCTAATGGTCATTTTCTAGTTGTGTTGCGTGGTATCTCCCTCCATAGCACAACTCCCTTCGCGTGGCTTTTGGTACTATGACATCACCCTGTTTCGCACAGCCCCCCTGTCGTGTAGTCCCCAAAACTAGGCAGTGTAGTTTATAGTCCCGCACTCCCTTGCAGCTGCCTGGAGCACTAAGACTATCTTGCCATCATGTAATCATTGAGCCGAATCTCCTGCATACTGCTTCAACCGACTTCCATTCACCTTTCTCGGAAAAGGTTCTTCGTTCAGCTTTACGAGCTAAACCATGCCCCCATATGTGATTTCTTTGATGACATATGGCCCCAACCAATGCATCTGAAACTTTCTTGGAAACTTATCAAACTTACTATAATATAATAATACCAAATCATCTGCCTTAAATGTGCACAGCTTTATGTGTCGATCATGCCATGCTTTTCCATGTTCCTTTTGTACTTTTTGATGAAAGCCAGCCAAGAATATATCCTCTTCGAGCTCCATCAACTACGTGAGCCATTCTTCTAAGGCTCCGCGGTCCGCCATCCCTGTGAAATCGGATATGTGTAGACTAGGCACGATATATTCCATAGGCATCACAGCTTCTATGCCATAGACCAACCGGAAAGGTGTCTGACCTGTTAGTTTTTTGCAAGTAGTCTTGCAGGCCCAAAATATTGTTGGCATGCGAACGGCCCAATCACTCCATTGTGCATTGCAAATCTTTGTCAGCGCATTCTCCAATATCTTATTGAAGGCCTCCATTATTCCATTATCTTGAGGATGATATGGCATACTCTTCTGATCATACATCTAAAACTCTTCTATCAGCACGTTGATCGTTTCGTTGAGGAAGTGCGTACTGCAATCACTCATCAATACTTTTGGGCAGCCAAATCTAGTTAATATGTACTAAAACAAGAATTTAGTTGTTGTGGCCCATGTACAATCCTTCACAAGTTGTGCCTCCACCCATCTAGTCAAATTCTCTGTCGCGATGATGATATAGCGCGCACCTATTTTCTTGCCCAGGGGCTAATTGGTCCTACAAAGTCAATAGCCCATTTCTCAAATGGTTGTAACGACACCTGAGGATTCAAAGGCAACTCATCCCTTCGCGATGGCCTACCCATTCTTTGACATGCATCACATGCCCTACAATATGCTTTGGTATCCTTGTGTAATGTAGGCCACCACAACCCGGCACGCAGAATCTTTTGCATCGTTTCCTTTCCTGCATAATTCCCTCCTACAACCCCTCCATGAGCCTCTGCAAGGATGTTGTTTCTTTCAAAATTGGGCACATACCATTGGAGTATCTCGTCTGAACCCATCTTGTATAAATGTCCTACAATTACCAAGAAATCAGCCACGCATACCACCAACTCTTTCCTCTATTTATTGGTGTATCCCTCTGGAGCCATCCCTGTGGTCAAAAAGTCGATAATATCGACAAAGTGGTTATCCGCTATGCGCATCGCAAAGAGTTGTGCCTCGGGCAGCCCTTCCTCCAAATTAGTAGGCTCCTCCCCTTTCAATTCACGACAAATGGTCAGGTCCTACATTCAACCTTCCTAGCTTCACAATTACCTCAAAGTCATATTCTTGAAACAACAACAGCCATCTGCATATCTTCCCCCCCAACATATGCTTATTGACTAGGTACCCCAGGGTGGAGTGGTTTGTGTACATCTTAAAATGTCCGCCCAATAGATAGTATCTAAATTTTTGGAGCGCATATACCATAGCCAATCCCTCGCACTCTATCGTTGAGTAGTTCTTCTCATCCTTTGATAATTTCCCGCTCGCAAAAGCTATAGGGTGATCCATCTCTCCTTCACCAGCTTGTGTCAGTACTACTCCGAACGCAATGCACGAGGCATCAACGTTCACATGGAATTCTTTCTTCTAATCTGGGAAGACCAAGATTGGCGCAGTGACCATCTTTTCTTTCAATACGTCCAAACTACGCTGACATTCTTCATCCCAACAAAATGTAGCGTGCTTCTTTAATAGCTTCTCCATAGGCATGGTAACCTGAGCATAAGCCTTAATGAAGTTTTGATAATACACAGTATGGCCCAGCATTGCGTGCAGCTGTTTGACACTCCTTGGGGCCTCCAAATTGACTATTATCATGATCTTGGCAGGATCCACCATTAGTCCTTACTTACATACCACATGACCCAGCAAAATTCCAAAGGGGACGCAGAATAAGCACTTCTTCAGGGTCAGCGTGATCTGATATCTTTGGCATGTGTCCAACAATAAACGTAGACTGGCTACATGGCACTTTACTAACCCAAACACCTTCCAGTCATCAAAATATACCTCCAAGAATTTTTTAATAAACTCTTTGAACGTTGTGATGACTACGCGAGAGAATATCATCGGCTCATTCTTGAGTCCGAATGGCATCACTGTGTACTGAAAACACCCCCATTTTGTCGCGAAGGTTGTTTTGCTCCTGTCTTCCGACACGATCTTAATCTGATGGTACCCAGAGAACCCATCAGTGAATGAGTAGGCCTCCTACCCTCCAACATGTTCCATTACCTCATTAGTAAACGGCGTCGGAAAAGGACCATGGACGCAGGCATCGTTAGGATTTCTTAGATCTACGCAATGCCTTATCTCTATATTTTGCTTCTTTTCCTGAACTGCCATTGGGCTCACCCAATCATATTCCTCCACTAGTTCGATAATGCCTGCTTCAAGCATCTTGTCCAATTCCAAGTGGACCTTTTCCTTATATTTGGGTTTAAGGTAATATGGTCTCTGCTTAATGGGCTTCGCTTCCAGTTTCAAAGTTATTTTCACCACACCCAAATTGCATATGATGCCTTTCAAGTCTGAAAATTTTGTAGGAAAAAGATCCTAGTACTTGTGGAGTAACTCAGCAACTTTATCCACTGTGGCATCATCCCAATAATCTCTAATCTTTGCAAATTTTGGTTTTGCTTCAGTACCAATGTTTACTTGCCTAGTTTTCAACAGTGCGGTGATATCCGGGTTCTCTATTTATGGACCTTCGACCTCACGGTGACCTTCCATTTATGGGATATTGATATTCCTTGGATCCTCATCCTCCCCTTCAACAGTCACATTATAGCATTCCAGCGCATGGTGTAGCTGGGTGCTCCAATCCGATTGAACCAATTCCAAGGGATCCTTCGGAATTCTGAAGATTGCTACCTTAACCTCCTACAGCGCCTCATCAATGCTTTCGAATCCGTCTTCAAAACTGAAGGTCATCAAAAAGCCTTCCCTTAAGATATCCCACTCTGCGGTGCCGTGGCGGAGCTCTATTTCTAGGTACCAATTCATAGGGATTATATCCAGAGTGTGACAAAATAAGTGCACCCACTCTGTAATGAAATTACGATTTTTCCTGATGGGAAAAAAAAGTGCACCCACTCTCGCTGCACCTCTGTCCTGTAGACTTTAGCCCCCTTTGCTAGATGATCGTGCGTATCGTTCCTCCCATCATATTTCACAGTTAACCGCACTTTAGGACGACCAAATCGCATCCTCATCATCCTCTTGTAATCGCGCCATTCATCAAAGCTATCCTTGTGTGTACCCCACCATCGAGCAGGCGTAGCACGCAGTGCCAAATCCAGCGCCTAAAAATGATGATCCTCCAGGACTTCTCTTTCAAAAGAATCCAAAAACTTATCTACATCGGTTAAACCATCGTAATAAGGTAAATTTCTTACCTTCGATGACACACAACGCAGTGATTTAGTCATCATATTGTAGCACAACGTAGATACTTCATGCAGCCTATTTTGCCAATGCTCCAATTCTTCATCTGAATCTAAGGTACATGAGCTTTCACGGTCCCATGCAATCCGTCCATTATTTGTTGGATTAGCCCAATCTTGGTCTCGCGTCATAATTTTGTAGATTTGATCCAAATCATCATCACTTTCCTCATAGTCGCGAACTGGTTCAGTATAATGCGGTCCTTCTATAGGGTCCAATGGTACTACAAGGTTGAGTGATTTCCTTTCGAACGACATTGTTTGCTTCTTCAAATTGATTACCCCATTCATATTGATAGCCCAGTTATTTCCAAGGAGGCAGGGTATGGATTGTTGTCATCAACAATTTCTATCACTTCAAAATCAGCCAACGCGCTCGCATCTTCTATATCTACGGTAACTCTGTGCAGACGTCCCATAGGGATAACCTTCTGCTGGTTCTCCATCCTTAGTTGAATCGGAGACCACTCCAACACAGGTCTCCCCATCCTTTCCCATGCCTGTTTAGGCAATACTTTTGCGTCAAACCCCAAATCCAGAATAACCTGGTCCATCTCATAGTCTCCTATTTGCATGGTGAGCCTCATCTCGCACCCTGTCCTTGTCTTATGTTTTCCAATATTTCTGACTACGCAATGTCCTTCAAGAGCATTTTCCTTCCTAACGCACTTATTTATCAAATCTTGTAGCCCTTTCATAGGCTTGTTATCTCACAGTAGTTTTATACAAGTCTTGGAGAAGGTGGTAAGCATAGAGGAGTCAACCTCTGTAGGTGCGCCGATTGCTGACAGTTTGTCCTGACTTCCTGAGGTAGAGGCCTCAGCGAAGCTTTTCTTCGCCTCCATAAACATTTCCTTCACGCACTCGAGATCAAACCCAACCTCCTTTTCTGGGGCCTTGCAGACCCACCCACTTTCTTCAGGTTGTTTTCCTTTATCATCACCATTTGTTATTCCGCTTTGCAACACGATATTCACATTTGGATCTTCCTCGTGAGGCTCGGCCCCTTCATCTATAAGTTCTGGGTGGGATGCTGAGGTTGTGCCTTCTTCTCCTACATCTTAGATATCAACACAGGGCATTCTTCTATTGTATGGTCAAACTGAGTGCAGTATTGACATGACGGGTGTGTCTGACTCGTACACTCCCATGCGTAGTGCCCTGGTGTTCCACAATTATAGCAAATGACTTGTCCACAACCTCTACTAGGTCCTCCTCCTCCTCGGCCTCGTCCGTGCCCCTGATATCCTCCGCGTGCTCCCCTAACGCCCTAATCTAGAGGTCAATTTTTTGCTTGCATTCGATACGTAGGTGTCCTCTCCATCATTAATTCATAGCTACAGCAGTGGTGCTCATCGTGGCCCACCAATTTGCAGAAATCGCAGAACAAATGTTGTGGTGTCTGCACAATTTTTTGCAGAAAATGACAATTATCTGTGGCGTGTTTTCTGACCACTTGACAAATAGTGCACCATAGTGCAATCCCTGCTGGAGCTTCTTGCCTTAGGGGCATCCCCCCCCTCCCCCACCCCCCCCCCCAGTGATATAATTCGCGAAGACAGGGAAATGATCCTTATCATGCCCCTAGCTCTTACACTTGAGGCACCAGACTTCTTCACACACCTCTGTCCTAGCCTCCTTTTATTTTTTCAAGCTCTGCAATTCCAAACAAAGGTTCTTCAACTGCAAGTGAATTTGTTGGACTCCCAAAGACGCGTCCTGAATAGGTGTTTCATGCAATCTCATCACGATTTCCAGAGCTTCTGCTTGAGTTCCTATCTTTTGCTGCGATAAAGAAATCCTTAGGTGGGGCAGGAGCACGGCTATAAACCAATCGTGGTGCTGACTATCTATGAGATTCATATGAGCTTAACGTATCTCGCACTTCAATGTTTGATCTACCTC
This sequence comes from Pinus tabuliformis, assembly GCA_031772625.1. Classification (NCBI taxonomy): domain Eukaryota; kingdom Viridiplantae; phylum Streptophyta; class Pinopsida; order Pinales; family Pinaceae; genus Pinus; species Pinus tabuliformis. The sequence goes on from CM062820.1 coordinate 484,215,594, forward strand.
CCAGGGTGTTTCACCGGGCCTCATCATGATTTCCATAAATCTAATTACCGATTGTGAGGCAGACTAAGCCTTACAGAATTCTTTGTTCAAAGCGGTATGAGTATTCTCCTAATGACGCCAATGGATTATCAGTGCAATACTTAACGCACCATGTCAGCGCATGATCCTGCAAAGCAGAAACCAACTGCGCCTTCTTTATATTATCATCCATAATCTATTGTGATGTCCACAGAACCTTCACAATAAACCAAAACTGATCTGGATCCTCACTTCCTAAGCCCTTGAAAACGGGAAACTTCATGGTATTCGACATGTTGAACGGTGGTGGTGGTGGTGGCGGTGTGGGTGAAGGTGTATGTTATGGAGGTGAAGGTGGAGGTGGTGTGGATGGATGATGTATTCACAGAAAACCTTGCCTTATCAACTGAACAGTGCTTCGCGGCGAGGCCTGCACCGCTCCTTCGTCGTCACTTGAAGGAGGTCCAATCAACTGGCTATATTCAGGACCTACCTTTTCTTGGTTTCTAAAGCTCCGTCCACTTCACATAGATCCAAAGATCAAGGCAATGGCATAGCCCATTTTTCACACAAGATCATCATAATCCAGGTACTCAAAGACCTCAAATACTTACCTCGTGGTCCCTTGAAGAAGCATCGCTCTGCTTCATTGTAACTGACTGAGGTGTCAACCGTGAATTGTGTAAAAAATCCTCCTATAACCCGATCAAGCTAATGGTCAACAGCATGCATGATCTTATCCTCAGAGGCTTCCAACCTGTTATGGCCTAAATCTACCTCAGGTTGAGAAAGGCAGGATCTAGGGTAACATCAAACCATGCTTAACCTGGTAGCTAGTCCTACCAGGTCGAGAGAGGGCACTCTCCTTGTCAATCTCTGGAAAATATGATCAATGAAGTTCGAGATGACTGGTATAAAGACTAATTTTAGGCTAGGTATATGCTCAGAGGAGATTGATTGAATTTAATGTTGGTTTTCTGGCTCAAATGTGAAAGGCAGATTTGGGTCCGGGGAATGGACTCAGTCTTGCAGAGGTTTCTGTGGGGCGAGGTAGGAAAATGGTTTAGTACTTTGAAATAAGTGAGATGGAGAGCCTTAAGACTAGTGAGGAGTTGGAGTGGGCAAGAAAATCTCAGGGATCCTCTTCAAACAGTTGAAAACATGAATAACTAAACAAACCCTAGGTAGAGCACTGCAACATCAATGAATTCTACCTTTATCCTTGATTCATTTAGTTAAGTTGAAAAAAAGAGATGATGGCATACATAAACACATGTAAACTTGAATTACAAAAGGAAAAACAATACCAAATCAACTTTCCACAAGAATCCCACAAAATGTTGCAAAACCTGGTCTATTCCTTTGCCAAACTGCAGAGATGAATGTACAATAATGCTTAAAGCATTCACAAGAGTCCAACCTTTAAAAATGACTAGAAAACTACTAGATATATGCAACAAACAACTCATGCTAGGCTTTAGGGGTCTAATTCATGAGTTTAGGAGCTTTTTCAACAAGATCTAAACTAAGAACCGAAAAGTAGGCAGTGGAATAGCTTGCCTCTAAAACCTAGGAAACTGATTCATTCAGTTCAAAACTACCTTTTCATGATGTATCTACCTCCATGAGTGAATTTTTAACATTTTTACATCAAATTCCATCCATTTACATCAAATTACATCATGAATTTGACAAAGAGACTGAGAAAAGTCAAACTGAGAAAAAACTAGGCGAAAAATAGAGTTTTTTGGCAAAAAAATCAATTTTCCATCCTGTGTGCTGCGCCACTATCCCTATGTGTACTTCCTTTTTGTAGCTGATTTTGGAGGTCTTACCTTGCACCAAATTTTCTCCAAGTGGGATTTTTGGAAAGATCTATCTGTCTAATTTCCAGAATAGGTGGAATTTCTAAATTTGGTGTCCATTTGCCCCTCCAAAAGTGAGTTCTCCCAAAATTGCTTCTTGTGTGGCCAAAAAGGGGCAGAAAGGGCATTTTTGAGGTGTTTTTGACCCTTTTGGAAGCTAAAAACTTGAAAAAACTTTCTAGTAATTTCTAGGCATTCATAATTTTGCATGAGGAATCCAAAAATGTAGAGTTTTCTTCCAGAGGAGGTCCCTAGCAAAAGCGAGCGCCAGGTGGCGCTATGCACCAGGCAAAAAACCTGTTTTTTCCTTCAAAAATGAAAAATTGAGAAAAAGTGAGCCAAATTTCTTGAAATTTGGGCTGAGTGACCTGCATCAAGTGCTATGTTGGGCTAAGGATGCCTCAGCCAAAATATTCAACTTGTCTTTCTCTTTCTTCCTCCTCAAAGTTTTCCTCAACTTGGCCTTCAAAGTCCTTATTCTCACTTTGCAAATTTTGTTTCTTACCAAATAGTGATAGGCCATGTGCCTCAACATATTTTACTCTTTGTTGGCCTTTTCCAATAGCTTCTCCAAGTGCATGTTTGAACTTTCAAGCCAAGATTCACGATCAGCTTCAATCTCTTGCTCTAGTGGTGCCAACTTGATTTTCCTCCTCTTGGCTGCTTTCCAGTTTTCTCTTACGTTTTGCAACTCCATGATAGTTTGCGGGTCTTCCAAATTTTTGTTCCATTGCTCAAGATATTTTATTACCCACTTGGCTCTTTCCAGGTTAAGAGACAAGTCATGAATGTCAGCTTCTTGTTCCTTGATGATTTCCTTGAGCTTTGAGTTTTGGGAGCCCAAATCAGAGTCATCATCCTGAATGAGAATGAACTCCCTCTCTTGACCTTCTGAAGGCCCCTCATCATGCAACAGATGTTTACCTTTGTCCTGCACCTGCTTTGCTGTTGAAGGAAACTAGACCCCTTCCACCCCAGGTGGAGATAGTACTCATCTGGCTGCTGCAAACAATCTCCTTGTGCCCTTTTGGTAAGTGACAAATACTGGCACATTGGTGGTTTAAGTCTCATGCACCTCTTGCTGATGTGAAGGCCCTCCTGCCTCATGAAAAACTGATGGGGTCACTTGAGGGGTTCTGAAGACCTCATGTGAAATGAAATCATCCCATGAAATATTCAGCAAGCTCAGCTGATGCAAAACCACAATTTTGATTAATGCAAAATGATAGATGTTGTTGTACTGCTGATGAGGAGGTTTCATTTGCACCAATGTGGTCATTTTCTCAATATTTCGGCATATGAAATAGGGGATGTTCGTCATCCTCACTCTAGTGAAATGCATCAAAATTCTGACATGATAGGTGTATAGGCGAGAAAATCTACCTTCACATCTGAAGTATTTGATTATGAGTTTCATAAGGGGAGCATATGTGTCTTGTAGGTATCTGAAAGGGAAGACCCTACTGATCTGCTTCTGACAGCCAGCCTTGATATAAGGCTCATAAAGTTCTTTGTCCACCAGCTGTCCCTTGTTCCATTATTCACTCACATTCGGAATTCCTGTTGCTTCAGCGATAGTTTCAGGTGTCAAATTGAATGTAACACCTGCCAAATTGACCTGACCATTGTGAAGATGAAGAACAAAAAGTCTGGCAAGCTCATGATGGTATTTGACTCTTTCCACCATCTCACAAAACTGGTAGCATGATTGATGTTTGAAACATGTTACAGCAAGAGGGCAAGCTAATAGCTCAGTAAGTGTAGTGGGCTCCTCCCGGATTTGTTTTCCTCCCTTGTGAGGTTTTCTTGGTGCATGGATTTCTTGGGAGGAATCACTCACTGTTTCCTCATCCTTGTCATGAGGTGAATATGTCTCCATATTTGCCACTGTTTGTTGTGAAATGATGAGTATGAAGAGATTTTATATGAAGAAAAGGTGTTTGTTGTTAAATGAAAGGGGTTGATGAGTGGGGGCTATGAATGAGGGATTGTGATGCTGGTTGTAGGGTTTTTGGGAAGTTATAAGGTTTAGAGATGCCAATTAGGGTTTGGGAGTAGTGGGATTAGGTATTAGGGTTTTTAGTTTTGGGGATAGGGGAATGGATGAGTGTGAATGAGAAAGGAGAGGGAAAATGAAATGAGGGAAATGTAGTGAAGGGGATGTGAAAATGAGGTAGGGGAATAAACAGCAACAAAGACAACTTTTGAAAACCCTAGGCAGTTTTTCAATACACTATGCAACAAACTAGGGTTTCAATTTCCACCAATTCACACACTATGAAAGAGGAGAAAATCCCTTGCAAAGGCACTTTGGGATGCTTAACTTACTTGTTGAACGAAGCTTGCAAAGATTTGGAGCTTGATGAGGTGATTTGGACGAAGTTCAGGCTTGGAAGGCAGGTGCACCACACTTCTCTAGTGAACCTCACCCATTAGGTTTTCAATGTTAAACCTGTGCTCTGTGCGTCACGCCAACCAGGTGCACCATGCCTCAACCCAGGTGCGTCGCACCAAGAACTTTCACAGTTTTCGCTGCAAATTCGCTCCTTCGACCTCAAATGCAATTTGGCTTTGTTCTCTTTCATTCTTTGGGCACAAATGGTGTCTTCAACATGAAAAATACTTTATATACCCATCACTTTAATTTTCACTTAAAAGAAACCCACTTTTCTAATGTTTGCCTTCTCACTTTATCTTAAAACTCTGTTTTGGCAGTTTGACTTATTTTTGCCTTTTGATGGACTAATGCTTTGAATTTTTTACTCTTTTGCAGGAGCTAGAGTGCAAGAGTTTGGCAAAGTGACCAGGGCTGCATCTCGGACTTATTACATATAGGAAAAATGAAATTACATGAAATTTTATACATAAAACAATAAAACTCTGTTTTTTCCTCAAAACAGAGTTTTGAGGAAAAATCAATCACTGAGCATGTGATTATTGAAATTTTTGATGCTGAGACTTTATTTGACCTCCTCTTGTGCCTGCTGACCATTTTTGAGCTTTTACAAGTCTTAGATGACAAAATCCTAGACCTAATGAGACCTAAAACCCTAAAAATGGCTTTTGCAGAAGAAAAGACAAAAAAATGACTGTAAATGGCCTGAATGTATGAAAATGGGCCAGCAGGTAAAGACCATGAGGGAAAATTTATAATATGCCACTACCATCAGAGATCGATGACCCTAATGGAATGCAGCTGATTGGACAAGACACCTAAAATGCAATGCAACAAGAGAATTTTGATCACTGATGGAGGGATGAAGATACTGACACTAACATTGGCTCCAATGGGGATGGTAGCTCCTTGGAGGTGCCAAGAACTATAGATCTCTGGAAAGCAGACAGTGCCTTCTTCCATTGGGCTATGGAGTCAATAACTTCGACAAACCAAAACCAATATCTTGACTCAAAACCGACTCAATTTCAGGACTGAAATCTGACTCAAAATTGACCAAACAATCCATACAAAACTGAAATCAGACCTTCAGTTTTATAGCCTTCGCTTCGGGCCCCAAACTAAATGAATGATGACAGTACACAATTGCAATGAAGGAAATAAAATGGCATGTACAGTGATACATATGACAGCAAAAAACATTTCAAATATGGTACCGCTTTAGCAGTCGACCATTGACCGACCCACCTAGACAATATTCTCCATCCATTTATTTCAGCAGGAAATCATTTTGACCCCGATATTCAACAATTCTAAATGGTCCTTTTCAGATATTCTCGAACTTGCCATGCTTGCCTTTGTCTTCATTTCTAGCATCCCATTTCAGCACTATGTCTTCAATCTGAAACTTGTCCACCTTTGCCTTCCGATCATATATTTTCTTGATTCTCTCTTACAGCCTTAAGGTATTCTGAAAAACCTCCTCTCTCATCTGCTGTAAATGGATCATTTGGTTGATTCTTCGCTGCACATGATCTTCCTCGCTGCCAGCTTCCTGCAGAAGTTTAACAACCGAGACTGCAAGAGATGTCGCAAACACTGTGTCAACGCCATACACGATCTCAAAAGGAGACATGCCTATTGATTTCTTTTGACTTACTCTATCCACCCATAGTGCATTAACCAATTTCTTGTGCCAGCTCTTCTTGTTTGTTTCCAACAACTTTTTGATAATGTTAACCAATGATTTATTCGAAGATTCCGCAAATCCATTACCTTATGGATAGTATGAAGTTGAGTTCCCCAAGGTAATTTGATATTTATTACAAAAATCAATCATCTTTTTAGATTTGAAAGTTGCTGCATTATCTATAATCAGCTTGTTAGGACAGCCAAAACGTGACAAAATGTTGTTTTCAAGAAACTGAATTACTACCAAATCAGTGGCCTGTCGAGTGGGAATCACCTCAATCCATTTTGTGAAATAGTCTGTCGCTGTGAGGATCCACTTATGCTGAGCTAAAGAAGTAGAATGAATCTTGCCAATGAAATCTAAACCCCACTGCTGAAACGAAGCATTTACTTCAACCAGCTTGAGAGGTAAAGGCTGTAATTTTCTCCTACCTTGAAAAATCTGACATTCATGGCAGCTTGTAACAGTTTTGTACACATCAGCAAAGAGGGTTGGCCAATAATATCCCGCTCTCAAAATCTTACTGGTTGTTGTCTTCCAAAATAGGTGACCTCCACAATCTCCTTTGTGAAAATCATCCATGACCTGTTTTGCTTCTTCCTCAACCAAACAATTTAGTAAGACAGCATCGGGATCTTTCTAATAGAGTGCATTATTCATAATACAATACTTGGTAGCCTTTAATTTCAGAGTCCTACTTTTATTTCTAGCCATTCTAGGTGGCGGCGAAAGATTCTGGAGTACATATACAATATCCGAATACCAAGGAGAAAGAAGAAACATTTCAAATACCTGAACAAGCGAACTTTCTTCATCTTCTTCGGACATAGCAGTAATCAGATTTATGTCCAAGGCATGCAAATTAGACTCTGCCATCAGTTTGGCCAGCCCCTGACCCTTGATGAGCTTTGTTGGTTTGATCTCCACATCATATTCTAACAAAGCTGCGATCCATTTGCTTCGTCTCCCTTCCAGATCTATTTGCACTAAGACATCTTTAACGGCAACGTTAGGGACATAAGCAAGAATATGAGAATGCAGAATATAGACCCAAAAATATTTCAAAGCTTTTACCAAAGCAAGAGCTTGCTTTTCAATAATATTATACTTTAAGGCTGCATCTCTTATTGTTCTGCTGAAAAAAGCAATTGGCTTCTCAAGCTGGTCTCTTTTCTGCATTAAGACTGCTGCCATAGTATGATCCGAAGCAAATGAAAACAAAATGAAATCTTGGGAATAATCTGGGCTAATCAAAATTAGAGCTGAAGAAAGAGCCAATTTTACCAAATTGAAAGACCTGATGGCTTCCTTGGTCCACTTCACTACACTATCTTTCTTTAACATGTTTGTGATTTCCCTCAAATGTTCTGCTAGATTTGGCACAAAACGACGTAAGAAATTCATCTTACCATTGAATGCTTGGATCTCCTTTTTACTTCGTGGAAAATCAATCTTCTGAATGGCTTCCACTCGAGCAGGATCGATGCGGATGCCCTCCTTGGATATGATGTGGCCAAGAAGCTTGCCTTCATCCATGGCAAACAAGCTCTTCTTTGGATTAAGTGATATGCCATACTTTCTACACCGCTGAAATACAATCTTCAAATGATAAAGGTGCTCTTCATATGAATTGGAAAAAACTGTCAAATCATCAAGATAAACTACTAAAAATACATCTTTCTCATTTGCAAATGCGATATCCATAGCCCGCTGAAAAGTTGCACCAGCATTCTTTAATCCGAATGGCATCTTGGCATAATGGAAAGTTCCCCATGGAGTGGTGAATGTTGTTTTGTCCCTGTCATCCTCATGGACTAGAATTTGATTATAACTGGAATACCCATCAAGTAGCGACATACGAGATGCTCCAATTACTCTTTGAAATATGTGGTCCATTTTAGGCAATGGATAGTTATCTTTCAAAGACACCTTATTCAGATTTCTGAAATCAATACACAATCGAATCTCACCTGTTTTCTTCCAAACATGCACCAAATTAGAAATCCAATCTAAAAATCTTATTGGAACGATTATACCAGCTTTGTACAATCGATTCACTTCTTTCTTTATTGAGGGCAGCAGCTTTGGATTTATCCTTCTTAGCTTCTGTCGAAATGACTTTTGGTTTGGCTTGATCGGAATGATGTACTGAATTATACTCTTATCATATGCCTTCAAATCTAAATAGTCCCATGCAAATACATCAGTAAATGAAGACAATAAACTAATGTATTTTGCCTTTACCTATGGAGGCAATGCTTTTGATAACTTCACCATTTTTGGATTGTCTGTTGATCCAATGTTCACATCCTCAACTTCTTTCTTGGTTGGCACCAAGCTCGCTTTCCAGGCTACATCATCTTGATCAAACAACTCCTCTAGAGGGATTAAACCTTTAGGAATGACATTTTCCTTCAACTGCAAAACTTCCATCTGATTTACCTCCATGTCTGCTTCACCATCATCATGCTCTCCATCGATAGAAGTATCTTTGTACTTGCCTTCATTTTGCAGAAATTCTTCGATCTCTTTATCATCTTGAAACACCTACCAATATATTTGATTATCAGGCACAACTGGGCGATGTTTCACATGAATTTCAAATTCATTGTTCGAATTCATCAGAATTTTCAAATTACTTGTGGTTGTTGCAAGGGAATTTGAAATAACATTTTGTACACAAGGGACACATGTCAAATGTAATCTGGAAATAATCTCAAAATATCTAATACCGCATTATGGTAAGCCCACATGCAAGGATGCTTAGCTTGGTATTCAACCTTCACTTGCTTGATTACTAACTCATAGTCGCCATATACTGAAATTCTTTTTGCATTTAACTTCTTGAGGATTTTCAAACCAGCAATTAAAGCTTCATATTCAACTTCATTATTTGAACAATCAAAAGCCAATTTATACGAACAAACTCTTACATTACTTGGAACTTTGTTTGGTAGAAATGCAGGGCTGCGTATCCAAATACCAATTCCAGCACCTTCCTTACCGACTGCGCCATCAAAATCCATGCTCCACAAACCGGCCTCGTCCTCCAAATGCTGAAATTATGTTTGCTCTTCTACCTTTGCTTGTTGTCCATCAATTTTTTGCTGCTGTCGGAAAGCTGATTGCTCAGCAGTACTATCAAGCCTTTGTCTTTCTTGATCTAGTACAGCTCTGAAATTTTTAGTGATCTCTAGAATATCTTCTACTTCAACTAATTGACTATTTACATCATTAAAACTATCAGAATATAGAACAAATGATTCTAAATCAATATGTACATAATTGATTGGATGATTTAGATGTTTCTCCCTTCTAGTGATCATGTACTTCATCTTTTTCTCCTGGTATAATTTCCTCAACTGACCAAACACGGGAATAGTAACATAGAAGAAATCAAGCTGCAATGTCCCTTTGAGTTTTTCTCCCCAAGATCTAGAAAGAAGCATGCCAAATCTAGGAGGAATATCAGCCATAACCACATCCATGAGAACATTCTTCACAGGAATCTGATCTAATGTGACAACCAAATCTTTAATAAAACCAATGCATCTGACCCTACCAGAATCAAAGGAATATAGATCATGGTACTTGCGAGTGATATCTAAACCCAATTTTTCCATAATTGCCTTAGGCATCAGATTATGAGAGGCTCCTGAATCAAACATGGCGTTGTGCAATACATAATCATGCAATCTAAGGCTGATGTAAAAAGGAGCTACATCACTATCCTCAGATTGGCCTTCTAATGCTGGACCAAAGATAAGCTCGGGTTGTTCATCCTCAACATTTACCATATCAGATAATGGATCTAAATTCAAAATCTTTGACACATGACCTTTATAGCTGCTATTCTTCATTAATTTAGTCAAAGGTATTGACACTTTTAACTTAGCAATTTCATTTTCTAAGCTAAAGGCTGAAGTTTTTTCTACCTCTTTGACTGGAGCATCCTTCTTTTCAGTCTTCTCCTTTGATACAATTGGCTGATTTGATATTTCATTTGCCGATTGTGTTTTGCCGGTGGTAGGATCAACTGCCTCCTTTCCCTCTTTCTGCACTATTGGAGAATCGTTCTTTAGCGGTGTCGCTTCCTTCCTCTTTTGAATTCAATTGATGGGTACCTCTCTACCCCTGAGTGAATATTGTCACTGTTGGGTTGTCAAAGCATTCATGTATCCCCTCTGATATTCATCAGATTCTTCTTCAAGAATTGTTTCATTTGCCAAGATGAAATCTTCATCCTTTTGTACAGTTGGGCTTTCTGAATACTCTTCATCCTCCGTGATATAAATAGGCAGATCATCAAGTGTAAAGAAATGATTCTCCTCAACTATTATGTTCTCATCATCATTTGATTCCGAACCATGTAAAAAATTCTGCTATAAAGGTGTCTTTACTTGCTATTGTGCTGCTTGGTATTGTGCTCTGTGTTCTCGTTGTTTGATTCTGAACTGTGGTTGCTGCTGACCACAGAAGTTTGGATTTCTGACTTGTGTTTCAGGCTTATTAGCAATTATGAGTCTATCAAACATCTTCTCGATCTTGCGAAGCAAATGATCTGAGGAAGAAGCTTCTTCCTTTATGGTCACCTTCTTTTCAGCCTTTGCTCTAGCTCTCTTGGCAAGCAGATTTGCCTCAACGTTGATTGCAATTTTTTGCATGTCCTCCAATGTGGCCGAATCTCTTTCTCTCAATTGATATGCCATGTCGGGATCGAAGCCATCAAGAAATTTAATCAAAGCCAGCCCCATAGGTGGCTTTATATCAGCAGGAATTGCATTGTAAACAGTATTGAATCTAACACAATAATCTTGGACACTCTCACCAACATTCCTCTTGATGTTTTCATATTCAGAAAGAATTTGAAGAGGATTTTTCTTTACCTCCCAGCGATCCAAGAATTGTCTCTGAAGAACAACCAATGTAGTGATACTTGCAGCCGGCAAAGCTCTGAACCACTTCCACACTTCACCTCCAAAATTTTGCACAAATAGTCTCATAGTCACATTTTCTTCATCAATCTCATGAAGGTCAAAGAAATCAGTCATCTTATCCACATGCTGCTGAGCTGTGATACCTTGGGGGGTACCATCAAACAATGGAATTTTTCTTTGATAATCAGCGGGCATGGCATCCAAGTTTTGTGGCAAAACAAGAGGTGCATATCGGGCAGCCATTGCTCTAGGTGGATTTGAAACTGGCCTTGGAGATGTAGGAGGAGTCGGAACAATGATAGCAGATGATGTTATTGGTGTATGAGGTGTCAAAGGAGGGGAGAAAATATGAGATGTTTGAGGAATTGAAGGAGTTGATGGGGGGGAAGAGATAGGGGGTCTCTGATTAGATATGGTGGGTTGTATGGGACTGGTGGGAATGAAAGGTGTTTCAGTAGGAATTTCTGAACTAGATGCAATAGCAGATGAACCAAGAGTTGCAGATGCAGATTCTAAGAACTCGGGAATATTTGTAGCCACAATGGAAGTTTGAAGATTCAAGATGTAATCGTCAATTGATCTATTGGCCTTTTTAGTTTCAAGATCTTTGACAAACTCCGGATTTAGGACAGTAGAACCAACAACACTTTCAGATTTAGTCTCAAACAACGATAGATCAAAATGTTCATCAAACTCAAGATCTTCAAGATATTCAAAAACAACTAGACATGAATGAGATCTGAACACGGGAATCAAAGAACTTTCTTGTTGGAGAATTCTTGGGATGAGATTTGGGTTTTCATACACATGAGGAGGATTAGGATCAGGATTGGCCCTGGTGTATCATCTGGAAGCCAGTGTGTTGAATTATTCCCAAAAATCAAATGGACATTATCAACTTGTTCAGCCTATCAAATTCTAAACTCATCATCCAAAGTCTAGAATTGCTTTAAGATACTGGGGTAATCATTTAGATCAGATGTTCAGTTTATAAACTAAACCGGAGATTGACTGAAGCAGCATTCATCTACTTTTGCTAATGCAAAGCAAGAGCATTTCGAAGGCTACCTGGCTAACTTCAGGCTCCGTTTATAGTCTACAAAGCAAAACAATGATAATAAACTTTTCTTCCCCAGTATGGTTGCCAATATGTTATGGCCTAAATCTACCTCAGGCTGAGAAAGGTAGGATCTAGGGTAACATCAAACCACGCTTAACCTGGTAGCTAGCCCTACCAAGTCGGGAGAGGGCTCTCTCCTTGTCAATATCGAGAAAATATGATCAATGTAGCTCGAAATGACTGATATAAAGACTAATTTTAGGCTAGGTATATGCTCAGAGGAGTTTGATTGAATTTAATGTTGGTTTGTTGGCTCAAATGTGAAAGGCATATTTGGGTCGAGGGAATGGACTCAGTCTTGCAGAGGTTTCTATGGGGCGAGGTAGGCAAATGGTTTAGTACTTTGAAATAAGTGAGATGGAGAGCCTTAAGACTAGTGAGGAGTTGGACAGGGCAAGAATGTCTCAGGGATCCTCTTCAAACAGTTGAAAACATGAATAACTAAACAAACCCTCGGTAGAGCACTGCAACATCAATGAATTCTACCTTTATCCTTGATTTATTTAGTTAAGCTGGAAAAAAGAGATGATGGCATACATAAACACATGTAAACTTGAATTACATAAGGAAAAACAATACCAAATCAACTTGCCACAAGAATCCCACAAAATGTTGCAAACCCTGGTCTATTCCTTTGCCAAACTGCAAAGATGAATGTACAATAATGCTCAAAGCATTCACAAGAGTCCAACCTCTACAAATGACTGAAAAACTACTAGATATAGGCAACAAACAACTCATGCTAGGCTTTAGGGGTCAAATTCATGAGTTTAGGAGCTATTTCAACAAGATCTAAACTAAGAACTAAAAAGTAGGTAGTGGAACAGCTTGCCTCTAAAACCTAGGAAACTTATTCATTTAGTTCAAACTACCTTTTCATGATGTATCTACCTCCATGAGTGAATTTTTAACATTTTTACATCAAATTCCATCCATTTACATCAAATTACATCATTAGTTTTACCATAAGAGAGATAAAAGTCAAATTGAGAAAAAACTAGGCGAAAAACAGAGTTTTTTGGCAAAAAAGTCAATTTTCCATCCTGTGCGCCGCACCACTGTCCCTATGCATAGCGCCTTTTTGCAGCTGATTTTGGAGGCCTTCCCGTGCACCAAATTTGCTCCAAGTGGGCTTGCTGGAAAGGTCTGTCTGTCTACTTTCTAGAACATGTGGAATTTCTAAATTTGATGTCTATTTTCCCTTCCAAAAGTGAGTTCTCCCAACACTTCTTCCTGTGTGGCCAAAAAGGAGCAGAAAGGGAATTTTTGAGGTGTTTTTGACCCTTTTGGAAGCTCAAAACTTGACAAAAATTTATAGTAATTTTTGGGCATTCATAATTTTGCATGAGGAATCCAAAAATGTAGATTTTTCCTCCAAAGGAGGTCCCTAGCAAAAGCAAGTGCCGGGTGGCACTACGCACCAGGCAGGAAAAACTGTTTTTTCCTCCAAAAATTCAAAATTGACAAAAAGTGTGTCAAATTTCTTGAAATTTGGGCTGAGTGACCTGCATCAAGTGCCATGTTGGGCTAAGAATTCCTCAGCCAAAATCTTGAGCTTGTCTTTCTCTTTCTTCCTCCTCAAAGTTTTCCTCAACTTGGCCTTCAAAGTCCTTATTCTCGCTTTGCAAATTTTGTTTCTTGCCAAATAGTGATAAGCCATGTGCCTCAACATCTTTTTCTCTTTGTTGGCCTTTTCCAGTAGCTTCTCCAAGTGCATGTTTTCCCTTTCAAGCAAGATTCACGATCAGCTTTAATCTCTTGCTCTAGTGGTGTCAACTTGATTTTCCTCCTCTCTCGGTTTTCTCTTATGTTTTGCAGCTCCATGATAGTTTGCTGGTCTTCCAACTGTTTGTTCCTTTGATCAAGATATTCTATTACCCACTTGGCTCTTTCCAAGTTAAGAGACAAGTTATGAATGTTAGCTTCTTGTTCCTTGATGATTTCCTTAAAGCCCAAATCAGAGTCATCATCCTGAATGAGAATGAACTCCCTCTCTTGATCTTCTGAAGGCCCCTCATCATGCAACGGTTGTTTACCTTTGTCCTGTACCTGCTTTTTTGTTGAAGGAAACAAGACCCCTTCCACCCCAGGTGGAGATAGTACTCATTTGGCTACTGCAAACAATCTCCTTGTGCCCTTTTGGTAAGTGACAAATACTGGCACACTGGTGGTTTGAGTCTCATGCACCTCTTGCTGATGTGAAGGCCCTCTTGCCTCATGAGAAACTAATGGGGTTACTTGAGGGCTTGTGAAGACCTCATGTGAAATGAAATCATCCCATGAAATATTCAGTAAGCTCAGCTAATGCAAAACCACAATTTTGATTAACGTAAAATGATAGATGTTGTACTGCTGATGAGGAGGTTTCCTTTGCACGAATGTGGTCATTTTCTTAATATTCTGGCATATGAAATAGGGGATGTTCATCATCCTCACTCTAGTGAAATGCATCAAAACTCTGACATGATAGGTGTATAGGCGAGAAAATCTACCTTCATAGCTGAAGTATTTGATTATGAGTTTCATAAGGGGAGCATATGTGTCCTGTATGTATCTGAAAGGGAAGACCCTACTGATCTGCTTCTGATAGCCAGCCTTGATATAAGGCTTATAATGTTCTTTGTCCACCAGCTATCCCTTGTTCCATTGTTCACTCACATTCAGAATTCCTGTTGCTTCAGCTATAGTTTCAGGTGTCAAAGTGAATGTAACACCTGCCAAATTGACCTGGCCATTGTGAAGATGAAGAACAAAAAGTCTGGCAAGCTCATGGTGGTATTTGACTCTTTCCACCATCTCACAAAACTATTAGCATGATTGATGTTTGAAACATGCTACAGCAAGAGGGCAAGTCAATAGCTCAGTAAGTGTATTGGGCTCCTCCCGGATGTGTTTTCCTCCCTTGTGAGGTTTTCTTGGTGCATGAATTTCTTGGGAGGAATCACTCACTATTTCCTCATCCCTGTCATAAGGTGAATCTATCTCCATATTTGCCACTGTTTGTTGTGAAATTATGAGTATGAAGAGATTTTATATGAAGAATAGGTGTTTGCTGTTAAATGAAAGGGGTTGATGAGTGGGGACTGTGAATGAGGGATTGTGATGCTGGTTGTAGGGTTTTTGGGAAGTGATAAGGTTTAGAGATGCCAATTAGGGTTTGGGAGTAGTGGGATTAGGTATTAGGGTTTTTAGTTTTGGGGATAAGGGAATGGATGAGTGTGAATGAGAAAGGAGAGGGAAAATGAAATGAGGGAAATGTAGTGAAGGGGATGTGAAAATGAGGTAGGGGAATAAATAGCAACAAAGACAACTTTTGAAAACGCTAGGCAGTTTTTCAATATACTGTGCAGCAAACTAGGTTTTCAATTTCCACTAATTTACGCACTATGAAAGAGGAGAAAATCCCTCGCAAAGGCACTTTGGGATGCTTAACTTACTTGTTGAATGAAGCTTGCAAAGATTTGGAGCTTGATGAGGTGATTTGGACGAAGTTCGGGCTTGGAAGGTAGGTGCGCCGCACCCACTAACAGGTGCGTTGCGCTTCTTTGGTGCGTCGCACCCGTTAGGTTTTCAATGTTAAACCTGCGCTCTGTGCGCCGCGCCAGGAATTTTCACAGTTTTTGCTGCAAATTCACTCCTTCAGTCTCAAACACGATTTGGCTTTGTTCTCTTTCACTCTTTGGGCACAATTGGTGTCTACAACATGAAAAATACTTTATATACCCATCACTTTAATTTTTCACTTAAAAGAAACCCACTTTTTTAATGTTTGCCTTTTCACTTTATCTTAAAACTATGTTTTGGCAGTTTGACTTATTTTTGCCTTTTGATGGACTAATGCTTTGAATTTTTTACTCTTTTGCAGGAGCTGGAGTGTAGGAGCTTGGCAAAGTGACCAGGGCTGCATCTTGGACTTATTACATATAGGAAAAATGAAATTACATGAAATTTTATACATAAAACAATAAAACTCCGTTTTTTCCTCAAAACAGAGTTTTGAGGAAAAATCAATCACTGAGCATGTGATTATTGAAATTTTTGATGCTGAGACTTTATTTGACCTCCTCATGTGCCTGTTGACCATTATTGAGCTTTTACAAGTCTTAGATGACAAAACCCTAGACCTAATGAGACCTAAAACCCTAAAAATGGCTTTTGCAGATGTAAAGACAAAAAAATGACTGTAAAGGACCTGAATGTATGAAAATGGGCCAGCAGATAAAGACCATGAGGGAAAATTTATAATATGCCACTGCCATCAGATGATCCATGACCCTAATGGAATGCAGCTGATCGAATGAGACACCTAAAATGCAATGCAACAAGAGAATTTTGATCATTGATGGAGGGATGAAGATACCGACACTAACACAACCTTCGCACTAGCTCCGGGGTCCACACTATTGGACCATCAAGCCTCCACCTTCTTTGGTCATCTAACAATATAACTATCCACTCGTATAGTTTAATTGGGAAGGTGCACAAGAAAATTTCATGTATTTTTGTGTACAAATATATGTCCAACCATTGTTCTTTTGTCAAGTGCGGATTCATGTTTTCCTGTGCCACGAATTCATGGAACTTTCTATCCAACCACTTTTCAATTTCTTTCTTGGTCAAATTCCAGTGATGTGACATCACACATCTCTTTATGCAGATTTGGATCCCGGCAATAGAACCATTTGTTGGCTTCGGGGGTCCTGACCCAGGTTCAGAGTTAGTTGCGCCAAACAAATCCCTACACTACTGGCCCTTTCGGCATCAATCTGCAAAGCGCAGACTGAAGTCTCACCTGAAGCAGTATGGGGGGATGCTAGAACCAAGTTTCTGCATCCAGAGATCAGTGTGATGTCTTTTTATGACCTAGATCTACCTTCACGCATATTTCTAAGCCTTTAAGGCTTAGCACTGTAACTCCCCTCAATCAGCCTCTAGACCTTCGCGAAGGTCTACGTCTGGCTTTTGTAGACCCTAAACAAGCAAATTATCTACTTAAGCGCCCCATAGATTACTCTTAGATCAGTATTTACTCATATCTACCTAAGTTTTCAATAACTTTAACAGAAAGTGTTATGATCTTTACGTAATCAATTAACATTAATTGTGTTCAAATAATAATATGGATCAAGTAAATTTGTGCATCAATACATCATTATTTTGTAAAGACATCATTTTATCACAGCATATATCGCAATCATACATAACATAAGTAAAGAGATAAAACACAAGAATTTCTGCAACAGTCTTCTTTATTGATCTTCAGTATAGGTGTACAAACTCAATAGTTCCATGCTCACTCAGTTGAAGGGGTCCACGCACTCAGCTGCAAACACTACTCTAGGCCTCTGCGCACTCAATTGCAGATCTTTTTCCCCTCTAAGACTTACTTCTTTGTGCTAGACTTCTTCGTTCGTACCCATAGACAAAAACATAGATCTACCTTAGACTCTCTAAGACACACCTATTTATACAATCCCATGGTCTACGGACCATGGGTAGATCTCAAAAACCGACTCAACTTTACATGAATGAGGGTAAAAACCCTTTTTGACTCCTAATTAACTGCACACTCCGCATCCACAATTTGCGGAGACTTTACATCTTTTTACATCAAAATTTGGGCTTTTGCCCCAAAACTGACCCAGGGGACCCCATCCCAAGAGTCAGGGAGTTTGGTCATGCAAGGGTTCAACTGATTCAAGTCCTAAATCTTTATACCTTGACCTCATTGGGGACATGCATAGAAAGCAAGAGAAAAAGAAATATGCTTTGATACCACTAATATAAATTTATGAAAGAATGAAATGAAATACATATTTAAATAGAAACATAGAGCTACAATGAAAACTGAACTTCAATTAATTAAAACAAACACTGACAACTGTTTACATGCAGAAGGGAAATAAACTAGCTCGGGTGATGATAACTTATCTCTAAGAAGAGATGTGATCACTACATGCCTCTTAATTGAGTTACAATGAGTATTAGGGGCTTTTTTTCATAAAGAAGAAGTGTGAAACCCTAACCCTAGTAGATGAAGCACCAAAGGTTCTAGGCCTCGTTGGGGTAAGTTGGACAGCCAACTTCCAAGGGTCGTAACTTTGGCATGCGATCTCCATTTGGTTATCATAATACCTCATTTCAAAGATATCCATGAGGATTAAAAAAAATATGTGAAATAGATTTGGGTAATTTTTGCAACTCTCTGTTTTCCTAGAAAATGTCTTTTTGGTCCTCAAAATGGCTCTGAAAATTTATGACCCAAAAAACTTCCAAAAATTGAAAGTTGTGCTATAATTAGGGAAACTAAAAGGAAATAGTGTTGGTTGTACAAGTGGAATAGGAGAGTGGCAACCAATATCCACTTGGATCAATCCTACCCCCTTAGGAAGCAATGGTCCCCATTGTATTGAGTGCCTCCATGAGATGGGGAAACTTCTACTAAACTTGGTCCCTGGTGAGCCACTTGCCTTGGTGCAAGAGTTAGCCAACTTTGACAACTCGATATAGTTGGATCCTCTATTTACAAATGTTCTTGATCTGTATGTCCATGATCTGATCAGTTGTGGCTTGTTCAATGTAGTCTGGGATGAGCTATGTTGGTGTTTGTTGCTCAACAATGTATAATGTGTCCAACAATGGTGGAAAGTATGGTCAAAGGTGGTCGACATTGAATATAGGGTGCAAGCCAAGGAATGGGGTGATATTTAGCTCGAAATCGTTGTCTCCCACAACTTGTCGATGGTGTAAGGCATGTATCAGAGTGGTCAAAGCTTTCGATGGGCTTCGACAAGGAGTTCTTTCTACAAATGTAACCAAACTTTTTCACCCACCTGAAACTTATGTGGCACTTGATGGTGATCATGTCATTTTTTGTACTTTCCATTGGACTTATCCAACATGTCATGAACCAAGTGGTGGATGTATTGAATGCACTCAATAAACCTTTTGGCTTTATGAGATTCAAAGTAAACATGGGTATATTCTTCCTATGTAATTGCAAAAGGTAGTGCAATATCAAGGGGGCATAATGGTTGAAACCGTAGGCCCACTTTAAAGGGGTTGTGGCCAATCGAGTTATGGAGAGCTCTATTATAGTTGTGTTGCACATAGAGAAGACTCTAATACCATGTTCATGGATGCTTAGAGTTTTACATGTGTATTATGTGCACAATGATGTTGCTGATGACCTCCGTATGGCTATAAGTATGGGGGTGGAATGCAGTCGACTTGGTGATCTTGGTGTCCAACAATGACCAGAAGCTCGACCAAAATGTGCTTAGGAACCTTTTATCTTGACATGATATAATGTTCTGTGAATCCTCGAGATGTACCCATACTCATTCAAAGAAGAGTTTGGCAATGGATTCTCTTGTGATATTCTTCTTACAAGTAGCCAATATGGGCATATTAGAAAATTTGTCAACGACCACAAATACACAGTCT
Source organism: Pinus tabuliformis (assembly GCA_031772625.1). NCBI lineage: Eukaryota > Viridiplantae > Streptophyta > Pinopsida > Pinales > Pinaceae > Pinus > Pinus tabuliformis. The sequence goes on from CM062820.1 coordinate 484,235,068, forward strand.
TTACGATGCTTGGTAGAAGGAAGGTCAGACATATAGTCCATGGAGATGGATTTCGAGGCTTGGCTATGAGGAGGAAGAGGAGTATACAGGCCTTGATTCTTAATAGATAGTTTGGTGAAGGCACAAGCAGTGTAGGGTCTGATATATTTTCCAACATCCTATCAAAGATTTGGCCAATAAAAATACTTCTACAGAACTACCACTTTCTTTTCTATGCTAAAGTATCTTACGACCCAACTGTAGTGCACCTCCCAAATAATCTTGGCACGCTTACTTGAAGGAACATAGAGGTGTCCCAGGTTGCATAACAGTGCATCCTGGACGTGGAATTATGGAACTTGCTTGCCCTCCATCGGCATCTAGTATGTGGCGGAAAATTCTGGATCATTTTTATAAAGCTACAACCATTGAGAGGTCTCATTCCCACAAGATTCAAGGATAGTGGTTAGTGCCATAACTGGTGGCCGACTAAGGCAATCTACAGCATTATTGGTGTTGCCCTTTTTGTACTTAATGTTCAGATGAAATTGTTGCAGGTATGTGGACCATTTTTTATAGTAGTAATTTTTCAACTCCCTTGTGTCTGTATAAACTGAATAGGCCAGTGATCTATGTCGATGATCGTCTCCTTCCCTAGAATGTAAGGTTTCCATTGTTGGCAAGCTTGCATGATGGAATACATATCCTTATCATAGGTGGGGTATTTTTGAATTGTACCTGAGAATATTTCGCTATGATAGGCCACCAGATACCCTTGTTGGGTGAGGACCGCACCAATGGTGTAATCAAAGGCATTTGTCTCAATTTCAAATGGTTTTTATAGGTTTAGTAGTGTGAGTACTGTTGCAAAGAAAAGGTAGTGCTTCAGCTCAACGAACACCTTTTGTTGGGACTCAGATAGGTCTTGCTTCTTATGTTTGAAGATACACTTTTTCATTATCCCTTTGCAAATCCCTAAGCATTACTTCTCCAAAAAGTCTGATTTTATGGGTCAGTCAGCTCAAAAACTATGGTTTTTGGCCCTAACGCACCCTACACTTCAATCCACCTATGATGGTTGAAAGTTGTATAACTAAGCCCCTGCATTGACCAGCGATTGCTCTCCTTTACATGTGTGATGATTCTTTTAGGAAAAATAAAAATTAATTACAAATCTTCTCTTTCCAGAAGCTTATAAGGTGGTTTTAACCATTTACTATTGATTGAGATCTCAAACTCCTATCCTAGAGGTCTTATCTCTTATCTCTAGATCTTATCCTCCTTCATAAGTGGATATAAGTCCTAGATTGATAAAACCCAAACTACCTTATTTACCCTATAAATTCACTGCCTCCCATATAGTCTGGGTTGTCTTTTGGAGACTCTTAGCTATGCCTTGACGCTACTACTTTTTACCTAAGGATCCATTACCATCCTTGAGTTGATATTGAAAGATTACATTTTGGCAAAGGAAGGACAAGTTTTGTTGGGAGATATCTACATTGTCAAGATATGAAAAATGGTTGTAATCTTCTCCTACATTTCATTAGCACAAAAAGCCTTATTTCCCTATACTTGTGCCTATTTGATGCTTATGTACTTTAATGCCTTCTTGACTCATTGATTAGAGATGTTAGTTTATGTTATGAATGTCTTATAGTTATCTTGTATGTTGTAATTTCCTTGTAGGTTCCATTTATAGTAATTGGAGTTGAACCTAAAGTCTACAAGCCAAGAAAAGAAGCGAACTACTGTTGGGCTCTAGGTAGGCTTTCTCCTCCATTTTCTAATTTCTCTAAGGAAAACATAAGTGTTTTTGCTTCTATTGTTTCTAGATCATACCAATAGATCTAGGGATTCATTTTTTTCCACAAGAGAGAATTTTACATATAACAGGTACAACAAAAAACAAGCTAGAATTAATTTAAAAAATTTTGAAAATTGTTTACATGCGGAAGGGAAACAAACTAGCTCAGGCGATGATAGCTTATCTCTAAGAAGGGATGTGACAACTACATGTCTCTCAACTTCGTTACAATGAGGCTCAAAGACTTTTTTTATCATAAAGAAGAAGTTTGAAACCCTAACCCTAAGATCTGAAGCACCAAAGGTTTTGGGACCCGTTGGGGTAAGTTGGACCACCAACTTCCCAGGGTCGTAACTTTGGCATACAATCTCTGTTTGATTGTCATAATAACTCATTTCAAAGATCTCCACAAGGAGGCAAAAAATAATATGCAAAATATATTTTGGCACTTTTCACGTCTCTCCATTTTCTCAAAAAACGTCTTTTAGGTCCTCAAAATATCTCTAGAAGTTTAGGACCCGAAAAAACTACCAAAAATAGAAAGTTTTGCTAAAATTAAGGAAATTGAAAGGAAATAGTGTTGGTGGTCTAAGTGGAATAGGAAGTTGGCCACCAATATTCACCTAGATCAATTACAACAATACAAAGGAGAAGTGTTGGAAGTTGCATCCAGAGTTTAACCCGAAGAACAAAAAGCAAGACAATAAGAAGCAGAATCTCATGGCCACCTATTCGAGCAACCAGGTTGAAAGTAACTTGGATGTGGATGTGAAGATTGTGTTGGGTAGTTGGCTTTGTCTGAATGGTTGGTAGCACTCAGTATGATGGAATTTATTTCAACCAAGTCATTTTTGGTGTGCAACTCGGGGGGAGTCCCATGGTTGTTGCAGTCTCATATAGACAATCATCATAGTAGCGGGCTTAGTGGAGAAGCCATAAAAATATAACTATGATGGTTGGCAGTCCCAAAATTTGTAGGATATTATGCCTTAGGTGTTTGGCATAGATGCCAGTGGAATTGGCATAGTTGGAAAGTGCTTAGAGATATCTTTCCAACGGTATGTTGAAATTTGTAAATGCCCCCCTGAATCAAAAGTTATTGCAAGTCAAAGTTGCAGTGTTAAAAATAGCTAGAAGACACTTAAGTGGTATATTAGTTTGGTGGATTTTCCAAATACGGTGGAGCTCCTTGACATAGTTGCTAACAAAGTGCCAGTCGAACATCGGCAGACAAAGTCGTAGTGGAGGTCCCACCATACACATAAGCCTACAACAGCTACCCATATGGGTGCATCCTGGAGAAAGTATAAATGAGCACAAAATAAATTGAGCGAGTAGACGTGGAGCATTCAACTATGGAGAGCCTCCCTTTCATCTCACAATGGAGCCCACCTGGTAGAGGAAGCCCGAAAGCAGGAAGATAGTTGACAGCTAGCGAAGATTGCCTTAAAGGTTGTAAGCCTAGAAACCTGAAATACGGGGATCCCGAAAACCCGGAAGCCTTTAACACCCATAACATAGATTACCTAGAAGGTGGAAAACCTAGAAGAAATTTGAATTGGGAGCTAAGAATTGCAGTGGGGCCAATAGGTGAACAACTTTGGAGGTCTACAGACAGAGGTCTTCGGAGGTCTACAGGCAGAGGTCTTCAGAGGCCAACAAGTGGAAGGTGGGCCAAGCCTAAAATTTCCAATAACAAAGCGCAAAAGGAAGAGGAGCGATATTGCCATTGGTGCACATAGGTGGGCCATGCCGACAAGTGGAATGTGGGCGAAGCTCAAAATGTCTAATAACAAAGCACAAAGGAAGAGGAGCGACATTGCCATTGGTGCACATAGGTGGGCCATGCCGAAAGCCTACAATCCCACAAGGTTTATGCAATTGCATCTCATAAGAAATTACAAACACGCGAGGTTATGGGTTCATGTTTTATGCAGGGTTTGAGGGCTATAGGCATAACACTAGAACGAAGGCACATGCAGTAGTTGTGACCAAGAGGACATAGTTAAAAGGATAAAGCACTAGGATTTTATGACAAGTAACAAAGCCAAGGGATGGAATATTTTGCCGACATTTGACAATTTTTTAAAAATATGAAAGGCGTGCCCAAGACTTGGTTTTGCATCGATTTCATGTCTTTTGATGATCAAGGGTTCGTGTGCCAAAAAGGGGCCTTCTGGATAATTATAATGAAAAAAGGGCATTGTGGGCAAATGTATCAAGGGCCTTAAGCTATATACAAAGAGCACCATGTACATATTTAAAAGGTGCCAAGTTCAAGTGGGCTAGGAAAAAATCTTGTGAGCCCATAAGTCTTAAGAAATGCTATTGAAGAAAAAGATATGGGAACCAGGGCATCTAGACCTCCAACTTTGTAGCCACATATGTATAAGAGTAGGGGGGCGATGAATGTTTAAAATGATAGTCTCGTGTGTTTACATAGCACTATGAGCCTAGGCTCTAGAGTTTATGGCAACTGCAGAATCATGTTATCTGGAGATTAGGAAGGACCACGATTGCTCAAAATGAGTTAATGGAGCCTGTCTCGCACAGGAACAAGCCACTTCTTCAATACACTCTAATCTTTGTGGAAAATTAAGAAGGATGGGAGCAATATTGTAGCACTTTGTTTGAACTAAAAAATAATTTCCATCATGGAGAATGATCAGGTGTCCATACCATGTTTAATGCAATTGTAGTTGTTGCTTGAACGAAGCCCATTCCCAATGTCTAATGTGAGTGTAGAGGATAGAAAATTAGGTGCAACAATAGGATGGAGAGATATACATGAGTAAACTCAGGTAGCATGAATGGTAGAGTAATGGCTAACAAATACAACATTGTTCCTTGTCCAGCGCTGGAACAAAATCTTGAATGGCAGTTATGCAATAGGGGGGATGCATAATTTCTGTGAGCATGGTCCAAAGAGTGAATGGGGCTGAGATTTATCAATTATATAGAGTAGCTGAGGGTTGAGATCAAAGTTGGTTGAGTAGTGAATAGGGCAGTGGAAAGTGGAACTACATAACAGAAGGGAAGGAGATGGTGGATTAGTTGATTAAGTTTACATTCTAAGCATCTATTTAGGCCTTTGTTTTTAGTTTGAAAATTGCTTGAAAAGAAAAAGAGTGGCTATAGCAGGTAGTGGCCTACATTCATAAGAGGTTGGTGCCTCTTGGAAAGTATTGGCTTGTTATATTAAGGGGGTTGGGGCCTCCTGTGAGTGAACGCTCACAAACAACTTGATGTGATTAAGTAGGTGCTTAATTTACATCATAATAACAAACATATAGGTGGTTTTCGCCCTTTGGGTTTCCACGTAAAAGCATTGGTGTCAATTTGTGTATGTTGCTATATTGATGGATTCTGTATTCATGTGAATGATTTAATTTGTTGTACATGTTCTGTATTAAAGTATGCTCGCATAAGTAATTGACTAAGAGTAGAAGAAATGAATACTTGAGCTTGAAGTTTAATAACCTCACTTGTTACTGATTCATGCCGCCCCCGCCCCACACCCCCCCCCCCCCCCCTCTCTCAGTAATTCCCTAATCTAACAATTGGTATCAAAGCCAGTTTCCTTGAATAACAGTTTAACCACTAGAAGGTAGGTGCATAAGGAATTATAGCTAGACAACAGAGTCATGATGCTTACTCAAGTAATATACACGCCTTTGATGGGGAAAACTATGTCTTTTGGAAAGTAAGGATGGAAGCCTATATTATGTCCCTAGGAGTATATGTTTTGGAGCTCTATTTTGGTAGATTATGTTTTCCTTTTATTCCCTCCTACTGATGCAGATGGTAAAAGGTGTATGGGAATAATTCTAAAGCCAAGAATTACATTCTCTTTGGACTTAGTCAATCTGAACTTGTAAAAGTTATGCATTGTAAGTTTTCCAATGAAGTATGGGTCAAGCTCAATCAGAGTCACGAAGGAGATGTGAAAGTCAAGCAGGCCAAACTCCAAACCTTCATAATGAAGTTTGAGAGCTTAAGAATGAGGGAAGAGGAAAGCATAACATAGTATTTCCTCAAAGTTTATGAGGTAACCAATATGATCAGGGGACTTGGTGAAGATACCAAAGAAGATGTGACTGTTCAAAAGGTCTTAAGTTATCTTCCTATGAGATTCAATGCCAAAATATTAACCATTGAAGAAATTACCAATTTAAAAAGTCTCACAATGTATTAGCTACTTGGTACTCTCATAGCTTATTAGATGAGAGTAGGAAAAGAGAAGACTAAACCAAAGGAGGTGTAGAAATTCTGACTGTAGATTAACCTGATTATGCAATATAACTAAAGCAAAATACTTAATCTACTTCTACAATCAAACTTGCGGAAGCTTAATAGATTTGAGCAAGATCAAGCATAACACATATAACAGAGAAGAAGAATCAATACACATGAAACACAAAAGAATACTCTGGGGAAAGCCTCAGCTAAAAACCTTGCTATCTGTATTATCATACAAGTGGAAATATATCATGACTACACACACCTTTAGCTCTCACAGCTATCCAGCTCTCAGTACAATCCCTCACTACTGCTCATTGACAGAATAGATTGCTCATATGCCTTCTCCTCTGCCCTCAAAGCCTCCTATTTCCTTGCGTTGTTTCTCCTGGGTGATCCTACTGTTACCAAGTGTAACACTGATCACTCACACTGATCTCACACCCTGTAAAACTGCACAATCCTCAAGGAACCTTATTCCTTCTACATGGATGAGTTTCCTTTATAGGAAAACTCATGCAACTGATAGTAACCTATCCCTGTCTTTAATCTCAACTGGGTCTTTCTCTGAATAGACATGCATGAGTTATTTATGAGAGAATCTTCAGTTATCTGGAGTACACTAGTTTGATGCATGCATGCATTAACTGACTGAACTCACAATTAGTTCCTCAAACTGTTTGGAACTAATTTAACGAAAGACATAACTCAGTTAACTGAGCTAACTAATTACAACTCAAATACAACTCAATCTTATCTCCTTGATTAAGGGATAATCTCCTTAATTTAAGGGATAACTATTGCATGACTTCACAACGACTTATAGCTTGAATTTCTCCAGCTAATTAATCCATAATGAATCAATTAATTATTTTTCAAGCAGCTGGAGAGACTAAATTAGAATTTTAACTCTCAATTTTAATTCAAGGACAAATTAAAATTGGAATATTCTGGATTCTATTTTTATCATTTCTTGTTGCTATTTTCAACACTCCCTCTCAACAAGAAAGGAATTCAACTCAATCCCGATCCTGAACATTTGGAATGTTCTGCATGCAACACTTCTCTTGAGTGTTGTTTCTCCAACAATCTCCATAAACAAAAAAAATATCCAACATGAATTAGTATGATGTATCTGTCATCAAAGTCTCTGACTGTTATTGCTCTGTCAACTAAAAACTCTGCACTTCTGCTGACTCAGTGTTTCTGCACAGTTGTCAATCCTTCTCTATGCTCTTCAGTATCTGACTGCTCTAGCCTCTGTCACTTTGATCTCTGACTACATCAATCCCGCTGATTCCTCCCGCTATTATGTACTTTGGGCTCTCGTAGCAAGGTACGATCCATGAGATAAAACCTCTGAATGGACCTTGCCCAATTTCAGCCTTCTTGGGACTATCACTTCACATCACCCCACCTCACACCTGGAGGTATGGTTGCATGTGATTCCTCTACTAACTTGGCTCAAAATTTCCCCCTACTGGAGGTCTCTGCATGAGTGGATGCCTGCACTCGGTCTCCTCTCAGCATCTCCAATTGAGGCTCCTCCACAATTGTCTGATATTTCTTCTGGGACTGCACATTGAGAGGTAATTTACTCTCCCTCTCAACCACCAAGTCTCTAACATTTTCCTTGCTCCTCAAGTCTTTGCATGTATCTTGAACCTCAAGAAGATATAGGTTCTTGACTCGTGAACCGATCTGCTTCACCTGTCTCGTGGTGATGTGTCTAAGGAAAACATTTCCCTTACTAAAGACAACATCGTAGCCTTTGTCCTCCAACATCGCGATCGATACCAAGTTCTTCTTCAGTCCAGGAACATACTTCACATCTATCAAGGTGATAAGAACTCCATGCTCCCTCTGAAAAGCAACCATGCCCACTCCTGGAACACTATACCTTTCATCGTCACCCATCTCTATGCGCATCTTGAGGTCTTTCTCCTCCAAGGTACCGAATAAACTTTTATCATCGGTCATGTGGAATGAGGCTCCACTATCAAGAAACCAACCACAACCTATCATCGATGACACCATGCATGCGATGAGGGTGAAGTCCATTCAAACTAAGAGGCTAATGCCTCACGTTCCGATCCTTTCAAGGATCCATTCTTGGACTTCTTCGATGGGAAATTAGTTGCATAATGACCCATCTCATGACAATTAAAGCATATCACTTTAGATTTGTCAACCTTCTTCCCTCCATGAGAAGAATTCGATTCGGAATGGGATGCCTTCCCCTTCCCTTTCCTTGCCTTACTTGCTAAGGCCAAATTTTCTTCATCATCCTTGGATGAAGAACCATCTCATGTGCTCCTCCTGATCTCCTCTTGCATGAGATCCGACCACAGTCGTTCCCAATCTGGCAGTTTCTCCCTTCCATTCACAGAGTCCTGGTAGCTATTCTAGCTCTTTGGAAGGCCAAGGAGAGCGAGGCTCACCATATCATCATCAACAGTAGTTATTCCCACACTGCTAAGCTCATCTTTGCAAGTGGTGAGCTTGTTCAGATATGTGGAAATAGTATCACAGTTCTCCATCTTGATTCTTCAAAGCTTATCCTTGAGCGCCAATTTCCTCTGGTCGCTACTGGTAGAGGTCCTTCAATGTCTTCCACATTGAATATGGAGTAACCTTCCCATAGAGACTCGAGACAATATGGTCTCGAACTCCCTCAAGGATAATCTGTCTTACCCTCGCCACACACTTCTTCCATTCAGCCAACTCTTGTGCATTAGTTGAGCCTGGCTTTGGGATTTCTTGATCAATGAAATCCTTCAAGCCGTTGTCTTCTAATACATCCTCCATGCAATCTTTCCATGCTATGTAATTTGAGCTGCCTTCCAAGGCATACTCGAGTCTCAAGCCATAGAACACCATTGACCAACCTTAAAGTATGAGATGAATTCGATTTTCACTTGCAACCCCGAACTTCAAACTTCGAATTCTCTTCTTTGTATACTGTTCACTACTCCGATGAACCTGTCTCTGATACCATGTAGAAATTCTAACTGTAGATTAACCTGATTATGCAATATAAATAAAGAAAAATACTTAGTCTACTTCTACAATCAAACTTGCGGAAGCTTAATAGATTTGAGCAAGATCAAGCAAAACACATATAACAGAGAATAAGAATCAAGACACATGAAACATAGAAGAATACTCTAGGGAAAGCCTCAGCTAAAAACCCCGCTATCTGTATTATCATACAAGTGGAAATATATCAGGATTACACACACCTTTAGCTCTCACAGCTATCCAACTCTCAATACAATCCCTCACTACTACTCATAGACATAATAGACTACTCATATGCTTTCTCCTCTGCCCTCCAAGCCTCCTATTTCCTTGTGTTGTTTCTCCTGGGTGATCCTACTGTTACCAAGTGTAACACTGATCACTCACACTGATCTCACACCCTGTAAAACTGTGCAATCCTCAAGGAACCTTGTTCCTTCTGCATGGATGAGTTTCCTTTATAGGAAAACTCATGCAACTAATAGTAACCTGTCCCTGTCTTTAATCTCAACTGGGTCTTTCTCTGAATAGACATGCATGACTTATTTATGAGAGAATCTTCAGTTTTCTGGAGTACACTAGTTTGATGCATGCATGCAATAACTGACTGAACTCACAATTAGTTCCTCAAACTGTTTGGAACTAATTTAACTAGACATAACTCAGTTAACTGAGCTAACTAATTACAACTCAATCTTATCTCCTTGATTAAGGGATCATCTCCTTAATTTAAGGGATAACTGTTGCATGACTTCATAACGACTTATAGCTTGAATTTCTCCAACTAATTAATCCATAATGAATTAATTAATTATTTTTCAAGCAGCTGGAGAGACTAAATTAGAATTTTAACTCTCAATTTGAATTCAAGGACAAATTAAAATTGGAATATTCTGGATTCTATTTTTATCATTTCTTGTTGTTATTTTTAACGAGAGGCAACTTTCAAGGTGTCCAAGAAGGCTAAGGAGCAAAAATATCATCAAAACTGCTCCAGTTATGAATATGGCCAGGAGTTGGCTCACTTTGCTAGGAAACTAAAACGTGGTTCAGGAAAGTATAAAGGGAAGTTTCCCTTCAAATGCTTTGATTGTGGAAGAGTTGAACATTTTGCATCCAAGTTCCCTTACAAAGAAAAATCAAAAAAGGAAAATGATCAGAAGTTCAAAGGCAAATCTCATAAACATCGGAAGAATGGCTCTACTCCAAAGAGGATAGTTAGGCATTAGTATCTAATTGCGATAATTCCTTAAAGGATGATTCAAATGGGTGTTTACTTATGGCACTTGAAGCTGACTCCAAGAAATAAAATGTTACAGAATCTGGAGAAGAAGAAGAATAAGGAGTAGTGGACCTTGAAGGGGAACTCATCAGTGCTCTTGATGAGTTAAAGAAGGCTAGAAGAAAGAACAAGCAACTAAAAGAACAGCTCCAGCAAGATGAAGAAGGTATGTATAACTCAAACAATGAATAATTATTTTATCAAAAAGAAAAACTTGAAGAATTCATTAGAAGTAAAGACATCTTAGCTCTTCGATTAGAAGAAAAACAAAAAACATGTGAAAAGATAGAAGAAGAGAACAAACACTTAAAGTAGGAGCTGATCAAAGTAAAGAAGGAGATGATCCCAAAAACATGTAAAGAAGAGATTATGTCCCTGAAAGTCAAGTTAGAAGAAGCAAAACAAAAGGAAGAAGTTCTTAATGATTTAATTCATGAATGGGAAGAAAATTGTCAAAGTCTTGAGGTATAAATTGTCTCTTTGAGAACTGATCTTGATAAATTAGAGACTGAGAAGGGTGTGAATGAAAAATTTGCAGAAGGGACAAGAAAGCTAGATTAGATTTTGAACAATCAAAGATCTCTAGAAAACAAGATAGGCCTTGGATATTCCAGATCACAGGAGCCTTCTATGAGAAAGATGAGCTTCAGGTCCACAGGATTTGAAGAACCTCATATTTATATAAAGGTTCTTCAAGGAAAACTCAATGAGGGCAAGCTAAAGTCAAACCAGAAAGGAATCCAGCACTAGAACAAGAATTCTAATGTCTCAAAGGATTCACACTAAAGGAGAATGAATCAATAAACAAGACAATAGAGGTACCAACAACCTGCACAAACTCAAAGATTTTCCAATTTTAGGTACCCTAATTTGTTTTATGGTTATTGCTATAAATGCCATATCTTTGGACATAAAGCTATTAATTGTAGAAGAGTCAAAGTTGAAAGAGATGAAAATTCTAGATATAGAAAGTATCGAAATTTTAGATCTCAAAAATCTCCTCCCATAAATAGAAATTCCTTCTCTCCCCTGATGGATTATGTTGAATGTTTCAAATGCAATAATTTCAAACACAAAGCCAGTGAGTGCAGAATACATTTCGACCATGCTTCTAAATCTCAGTACTTTCCCAAAAAACAAGAAGAGTTGGAGATGTAAGGCTGAGAAAACCATGGAGTGTGGACTTTCCTTGTTTGCACATGATCAAGAAGGTAGATGGTATGTAGATAATGGTTCTTCCAAACATATGGTTGGAGATAAGAGTAAATCCGTGTCTCTGAAGAAAAAGGACAGTGGAACAATGCTTCTGAAAGGATTAAAGGGAAGGGCACAATTAGTCTTAATGAAAACACTAAGTCTCAAAATGTGTTGTATGTAGAAGGTCTCAAGCACAATCTGCTTAATGTGAGTCACATGTGTGATACTAGCTATAATATGACCTTCTGATCCAAAGACTATGAGATATGAAAGGAAGAGAATGGAAAGCTAGAGGGAATGGTATTCAGAACTCACAACAATGTATATGTGTTTGATGACTCCAGAGTAAGTTTCTACTTGAGTAAGAAAAATCAAACCTGGTTGTGGCATAGAAGGCTTGGCCATATAAATTTTGACAGCTTAATAAAGATCAGTAAGTTAGAAGTTATAATAGGACTACCAAGATTATTGAGGCTTGACGACTCAATCTGCAAGTCTTGCCAATTTGGTAAGAAAACAAGGACTCAATTCAAGACAAAGGAGTTATCATCATATAAACCTCTGGAGCTAATTCACACTGACATTTGTGGCCCTACCAGGACAAAAATCCCAAGAGGAGAAAGGTATTTTATTTTATTTATTAATGACTTTACCAGAGCCACTTGGATAATTCTCTTGAAAGAAAAATCAGAATCTCTTAAGAATTTCAATATATTCAAAGCTCAGGTTGAGAACGAGAAAGATCTAAAGATCAAATGCCTAAGATCAGACATAGGTGGAGAATTCACTTCGAAATAATTTGAAGAGTATTATGAAGAGAATGGCATAAGGAAGCAATATTATGTGGCAAAAGTCCACAACAGAATGGAGTAGTAGAGAGAAAGAACAAAACAATTCAAGAGATGGCCAGAGCTATGATGGATGAGGCAGATGTACCCCACACATTTTGGGGAGAAGTGGCACAAGCAGTAGTATATCTAGCAAACAGAACACAACTCAGTAATAATAGTGATAAGACTCCCTATGAGTTATGGAAAGGGAGACCTGCATCAATGAAATACTACAAGGTGTTTGGGAGCAAATTCTTTATTAAAAGAAATGATAAAAATCTTGGAAAGTTTGATCCTTGTGTTGATGAGGGTATATTTATTGGGTACTAATCCCAAAGTAAAGGATACAAATTCTTCAACAAAAGGACAAAGAGAGTCGAACACTGGATTGATGTAGTAGTGGATGAAATAATACCACAATCTGAGTCTCCCAAAGGAAACATGACCTCAAGTGGAGAAGAAAGTTCAGCCACCAGATTCTCAAACCAAGAAGAAACAAAGGAAGATGATGAAGATGAAGAAATAAGTACCACACCAAGGTGCAAAACTCCCTCAAGATATGCACATAAACAACATCCAGAAAGCCAAATTATTGGTGATCAAAGAATTGGTGTTCAAACAAGGTGAACATTTCTTAGCAGGCCAAGTTGTGCAAATCTTGTTCTGATATCTCAAAGCTATCTAAAATTGAGCCCAAGAATTTCTGTCAGGAAAGTGAGGATAATTCCTGGGCAAAGGAAATGAATGAAGATTTGGATCGAAATGAGAAGAATGACACTTGGGAGCTTGTTCCAAGATCTAGAGAGAAAAACATCATAGGCACCAAATAGGTCTTCAAAAATAAGTTAAATGAGCAAGTTCAAGTGATGGCTCGCTTAGTCTGCAAAGGGTATGCCCAAATAAAGGGGAAATATTTTGAAGAAACCTTTGCACCTGTAGCAAGGGTGGAAGCTATTAGAATGTTTCTTTCTTTTTCTATTCATAAAAACATCAAAGTGTATCAGATGGATGTGAAGTCATCTTTTCTCAATGGAGATATGGAAGAATAAGTATACATCGAGCATCCATAAGGGTTCAAGCTCACAGAAAATGAAGAGCTTGTCTGCAAACTGAAAAAGGCCTTATATGGGCTCAGGCAGGCCCTTAGAGCCCAGTATGCCGGATTAGATATATACCTTCAACAATAATGCTTTAAGAGGGGCACTATAGATAGAAACTATATATAAAGTCTGAAGATGACCACTTATTGATTGTGGTAGTGTATTTAGATGATATAATCTTTAGCAACAAGCTAGAGTAGTTGGGCCATTAATTTGCAGATTGTATGCAGTCAGAATTTGAGGTGTCCATGATAGGAGAACTATCCTTTTTTCTAAGACTGCAAATTTCTCAATTAAAGGATGGCATATTTATCTCTCAATCCAAATACTTGCGAGAAACATTGAAGAAATTTGGATTGGAAGAATGCAAGATAGTTAGCACCAATATGGTTACTGGTTGTAATTTATGTAAATAAGGTGAGACGCCTCTGGTAAATCAGACAGACTACAAATCGATGATTGGAAGCATGCTTTACCTCACAACATCTAGACCAAACATCATGCAAGCAGTGGGTTTGGTGGCCATATTTCAAGCCTGCCCCTGTGAAATCCATGTCATTGTTGTAAAAAGGATTTTCAAATACTTGCAAGGAACAATATATTATGTAATGTGGTATGCTAGGAGCATAGAGTTTAAGTTAAAGGCCTATATTGATGTTGATTAGGCAGGAAGTATTGATGACAGGAAGAGCATCTTTGGTGCAACATTCTTTTTAGGAGATTTCTTAGTATCTTGGGTCAACAAGAAACAAGACTCCATCTCTCTATCAACAACTGAAGTAGAGTATATTGGAGTTGCCACTTGTTTCTCACAAATTCTCTAGATGAAGCAGACCTTGAAGGAAATTAAGGTAGAGTTGACTTATCCAATTCAAATAATGTGTGACAACACTAGTGCTATCAACATTTCTAAGAATCATGTCATGCACTCAAAGACCAAGCACATTCCTATCAAGTTCCATTTCTTAAGAGAGTTTCTACTAATGTTGTTTGACTTGAATATGTGGCAACTAAAGAGCAGCTCGCAGACATTTTCACTAAGCCACTAGCAAGAGAAACCTTTGTGTATCTCTGGAAACATATAGGAGTTGTTACTCCTCCACCCAAATGACCTAGTTACAATAAGCATTTGTAGCTACTCAACTTGTTGGACCAATTGAAGAATAGATTGCAGGGGGGATTTCAGGATCACCCTTTGTCATTGATGTCAAAGGGGGGGAATTTATCAATGCACAAGGGGAAGAACAACGATGGAGAAAACCATGTATGGTTTTAGAGGGAGCTTGGTCTGTTGCCATCAATGCCAAAGGGGGGCATTATTGGGTAGTTGGCTTTGTCTGAATGGCTTGGTGGCACTCAGTATGTTAGCATTGATGTCAACAAAGTAATTTTTGGTGTGTTGCTCGGGGGGATTCCCATGGTTGTTGTAGTCTCCTGTCGAGAATAATCATAGTAGCAAGCTTAGTGGAGAATCCATAAAAACATGACTATGATGGTTGGGAGTCCCATACTTCGGAGGAGATTATGCCTTAGGTGTTTATCTTAGATGCTCGTGGAAGTGGCATAGTTGGAAAGTAGAGAGATCTTTCCAATGGTATGCTAAATACTGTAAATGCCCCCCTTAATCAAAATTTATTGCAAGTCATAGTTGCAGTGCTAAAAACAGCTAGAGGACTCTTAAGTGGCATATTAGTTTGGCGGATTTGCCAAGTATGGTAGAGATCCTTAGTGGAGTTGCTAACAAAGTGTCAAGCGAATGTGGTAGACAAAGCCACAATGGAGGGCCTATTCATTGGCCAACGAAGGTTCCACCAGACACATAAGCTTGTAGCAGCTACCCCAGTGGGTGCATCTCGACGAAAGTATAAAGGAGCAAAAAAGAAATTAAGCAGGTCGACATGGACCATTCAACTATGGGGAGCCTCCGTATTGGCTCACTATGGAACCCACCCGACAAAGGAAGCTTGGAAGCCCATAAGCCATTTGAAACCTAGCGGAGATTTCCTAAAAGTTAGGAATCCTGAAAGCCCGTAACTTTATTTATGTGATCAAGGATAGCATGGAGCTTGGCTAGTAGGGATCAACAGTTGACAGATTGTTCAATGAAACCCGTAACAAACATTGTCTAGAAGGTGGAAAGCTCATAAGCAATTTGAATTGGGGGTTGGGCATTGCAGTGGGGCCAACAGGTGAAGGTCTTCAGATGCCTACAGGTGGAGGTCTTCATAGGTCGATAGGTGGAATTCTTTAGAGGTCGACAAGTGAAGGTCTTTAGAGGCCAACAAGTGGAGGTCTTCAGAGGCTAACAAGTGGAAGGTGGGCCAAGCCCAGAATCTCCAATAATAGAGTACAAAGGAAGAGAAGCGACATTGCGAGTGGTGCACATAGGTGGGCCAAGGTGGAAGCCCATAAGCTCATAAGGTGTCTGCAATTGTATTTCATAAGAAGTTACGGGCATGCAATTTTCGGGGTTCGTGTTTTATACAAGGTTTGAGGGCTATGCGCATAGTGCTGGAACAAAGGCACATGTAGTGGCTATGACCAAGGGTGCAAATTTATAAAGTGCTAGGATTTTATGGCAAGTAACAGATTCGAGTGATGGAAGATTTTTTCGACAGTTGACAATTTCGTCAAAAGATGAAAGGCACACCTAGGACTTGGTTTTGTAGTGGTTTCACATGTTTTTCTGATCAAGGGGTCCTGTGCAAAAAAGGGGCATTTTGGCTAATTATAATGAAAAAGGGGTGTTGCGAGAAAACATCTTAAGGGCCTTGGGCTATATATATAGATCATTGTGTACATATTTAAAAGGTTCCAAGGTCAATTGGGCTAGGCCAGAAGCCCACGAGCCCATAATTCTTAATAAATGTTATTGAAGAAAAAGATATGGGAACCAAGGCATCCGAGCTTCCAACTTTATAGCTACATATGTATAAGAGTAGGGGCCCAGTGAATGTTTAAAATGCCTATCTCATATGTTTATATAGCATTGTCATCCTAGGCCTTGGAGTTTAGGGCATGGATGAGTCATCAGCTGAGTAAATTTACACAGTAGGGTTGGTGACATTGAGTTAATGGAAACTGCATAATCGTGTTGTCTGGAGATAGGAAGGACCACGACTACTCAAAATGTGCTAATGGATCCTGTCTCAAACAAGAACAAGTCACGCCTTCAGTACACTCTGATCTCTGTGGGCCATTAAGAAGGATAGGAGCACTACTGCAGCACTATGTCTAAACTAAGAATTAATTTCCAGTATGGAGAATGATTAGGTGTCCATACCATGTTTATTGAATTTGCATTTGTTGCTTGAATAGAGCCCATTCCCAGTGTTTAATGTGAGTGTAGAGGTCGGGAAATTAGGCACAACAATAGGATGGAGAGCCATAGAGGAGTACACTCGGGCGGCATGAAAGGAAGAATAATGGCTGACAAAGACAACATTGTTCCTTGTGCAGCACTGCAACAAAAACTTGGATGGTAGTTGTGTAATTGGGGGGATGCAGAATTATTGTGAGTTGTAGTGTTGAGTGAATGGTCTTAAGAGTGACTGGGGCTGAGAGTTATCAGTTATATAGAGTAGATGAGGCTCAAGATTAGATTTGGTTGAGCAGTGAAGAGGGCAGTGGAAAGTGGAAGTGCAGAGAAAAAGAGAAGGATCCAGTGGAGAAGTTGATTAGGTTTTCACTATGAGCATCTGTATAGGCCTTTGTTTTCAATTTGAAAATTGCATGAAAAGTAGAACAATGGCTAGAGAAAGTATTGACTTGCATTCATAAGAGGTTGGTGCCTCTTAGAAAGTAGTGGCTTGATATCTTAAGGGGGGTGGGGTCTCCTGTAAGTGGGTGATCACAAACAACATGACGCAATTAATAGTTGTTTAATTTACATCATAATAACAAACAGATTGGTGGTTTTCTTCCTTTGGTTTTTCATGTAAAAACATTGGTGTTAATATGTGTATGTTGCTATATTGATGGATTGTGTGTTCATGTGAATGATTTAATTTGTTGTACATGTTTTGTATTAAAGTATGCTCACATAAGTAATTGACTAAGAGTAGAAGAAATGAAGAATTGAGCTTGAAGTTTAAGAACCTCACTTGTTACTGATTCACCCCACACTCAATAATTACTTAGTCTAACAGATTGTTTGTACATCAGTGTAGAAGGAGGTGAATCTAAGTAGCCTTTAGCTATAAGAAGAGAAAGAAATGACCAAGTATTGCACATAAAGATACAAGTCAAGAGGACAAAGATTGATGCTCTATTTGACTCAAGATCGTAGTCGAATTTCATTGCAGTAGAGCTAGTCAACAAATTGTGATATGAAGTTCATGATCATCTGAGCCCATATCCATTGGGATGGGTAAATAAGGATGCAGATTTGAAGGTAACAAAACAATACGAAATTAGATTGGCCATTAGTGCTGATTTTATTGATGAAGTAGAACTAGATGTAGTTCCCCTTGATCTATGTGGAGTTGTGTTTGGAAGTCCAACATGTAGATGCGAGATACAATGTTCATGCAGAGAGCCAACCAATACTGGCTCATCAAGGATGGAAAATCATTCACCATCAATGCGCGCAAAATCAAGTCAAAAATTTTGTTGGTAAGTGCCAACCAAGCCAAGAAATTGATCATTACCAGCAAGAAGTATATTTTACTATTTTTAAGAGAAAATCAATTTGTAGAATAGTCTATAAGAGGCAAGGCATCCCTAGAAGGGTGTACTAATAAATAGAAACAACAACTGGAATATATGTTATATGCATATAGGGATGTGTTCAGGGAGTGTAAGGGGTTACCACCCAAGAGTGAAGTGGAGCTTGATATCTAGCTATTGTCGGATTCCCCATTTCGAAACATTGGGTTGTACAAGTAGTATGCTATAGAAGCAAATTAGGTGAAGAAACAATTGCAACAACTATTGGAATAGGGTGTCATTCGATCAAGTACATCACCATGTGGGTCACCCATCATCATTGTGCTAAAGAAGGATGGGACTCGGCGGATGTGTATTGATTATAGGGTGTTAAACAAAATTACCCTCAAGAATAGGTACCCCCTGCCTAGGATAGATGATTTTTTGGATTAGTTGTAGAAAACGAAGTACTTCACCAAGCTAGACTTGAAGTTTGGATATCACCAGGTTCTTTTCAAAGAATAAGATATATGGAAAGCCTCCTTCAAAACTAGGAAAGGTTTTTTTGAGTGGTTATTCATGCCATTCGGCCTATGCAATGCACTAGCGACATTTATGAGATTAATTAATGAGATATTGCACACTTTTCTAGATTCATTTTTATTGTCTATTTGGATGATATACCAGTATATAATACTACTTGGGAGGACCACATCTCGCATTTGACACAGGTGTTGGAGACATTAAAGAAGCACCAATTGCTAGAAAATCTCAAGAAGTGTGAGCTTTCACAACAGTCTTTGGTGTATCTAGGGTATGTGGTAGGTGGAGGAGAGTTGAAGATAGATCCTACTAAGGCGGAGGATATCATGAAATGGTCGGTGCCTACTAATGTTTTTGATGTTAGGAGTTTCGTTGGGGTAGCACAATAGTTAATGAAATTCATAGCCTCATTTTCAATGGTAGCAACACCACTCCATGCCATAATAGCAAGTGGCAAGAGTTTTCAATGGGGAAAGGGTTAATAGATGGCCTTTGGGGAGTTAAAGAAGAAGAGAATTCAAGCACTGATTTTGGCATTACCAAACTTTCAATATCCCTTTGAAGTGGAGACAAATGTGAGTGGTTATGCTATGGTAGAAATCTTGATGCAAGGAGGAAGGACTATATGCTACCATTTTGAAGTATTTCATGGGGAAATTCTTAACTACCCTACCTATGACAAGGAGCTTTATGCCCTATTGAAAGTTGTGAAGAAGTGGAAGCACTACCTAATGGGAAAGGAGACATTAATGCACACATATTGCTACCCACTATAGCACCTGTAGCTCCATATTATGCTATAACATACCAAGCATTACAAGTGGATGGGATTTCTACTGCAATTTCATTCAGTTATCAAGTACAAGAAGGGAAACACAAACAAGTTGGACAACATGCTTTCAAGGCAGCCCACATCAAATATAACGACTTTTGTAACTCTAGTGCACATGGATCCATTCACCCATGATGCAAACAGAGAGGCATATTTAAAGGATGAGGACTTCAAGGAGTTGTTTCAACAGTTACAATGCCAGAGTCGTGTGTATGATGGGGACAACATCATTGACTACCATCTCCAGGACGAGTTACTCTACAGGATGGATAAGTTATGTGTTTCTAAAGGTGAGTGTTTGTAGTTAATCAAAGAGGCTTACATACCTAAGGTTGTAGAGCACTTTGTTATAGGGAAGACAATGGCCAACTTCCAAAGGTATGTGTATTGGCCCAAGATATAAGAAAAGGTAGCTAAGTTCATAAGAGGATGCATTATTTGTTATAAAAATAAACCTAGCATTAGGAAATAGGGTCTATATCATCCTTTACATGTACCCACTCATCCTTGGGAAAATAATTCCATGGACTTTGTGGGAGGTTTACCAACAACCAAGAAAGGACATGAATACTTGTCCATGGTGGTTGATAGGTTTAGAAAGATGTGTGTTTTGATTACCTATTAAAGACCATCAATGGGAAAGAAGCAACAAAATTGTTCTTTTGGACAAGTTTGGGTGCACTTTGGGATACCAAGGAGCATCATTTCAGTCAGGGACACAAGATTTCTCAATGCATTTTGGATGACATCGTGGGAGAAAATGGACACAAAGTTGAAGAGGTCTACAACATTCCATCCATAGACAGATGGATAGACACAAGTAGTCAATAAGACTTTGGTGCAGCTTTTGAGGGGTACAACTAGAAGCATGTGAAGGCCTAGGATGAAAATATAGTATACATACAACACTCTTATAATAAAGTGGCCCACGCTTCCATTGGTAGGTCCCCACTTGAGAATTTTTTTGGATATTTGTTTCCTTCATCTTTGGATCTTGCATATGGGTAGAAAGGAGGAGTGAGGGAGGATCTTACAAGGGACGCCTTGAGGGCTGAAAATTTTGTAGAGAAGATTGAGAAAATCCATATACAAGTACAAGAGACATTGTAGAAGTCACAAGAAAAATATAAGGCTAAGCATGATCAACACATAATAGAGAAATCATTCAATGTGGGAGACAAAGTATGGCTACAGTTAAACAAGGAGAGGTTATAGGGCCCTGGTAAGAAAATCAAGGCTCTCTGATATGCTCCCTTCAAGATATTAGAAGAGGTAGGTGATAATTCCTATAGACCCACTCGACCACCATACATGCACATTTACTCAATTGTGAATGTAGAGAATCTGAAACTCTATGATCCTTCCATGCTATATCAGGAAGAGGAACATGGCCTCCCTTCTGTGGAGGATTTGGCAACAAATGCTCAGGCAGAGTTGACAAAAGATATAATTTTGCAGAAGACATCCATAACTATGATATAGGATCAACATGACCTTTGATAGATTGATTTGAAAGGACAACTTCCATGAAAAGCTAAATGGTACACCCGAGAGAAGTGGAGGAAAATTTTCCTCACCTCCTTCAGTAGAAGATTTTGTGGACCAAAAGCCTCAAAAAATGGGAATGTGTGATCCATGTTGGATCATTATATTGTTGGTCATCCATATTGATGCTTTCATAGTGGAAAAAGCGGAGGAATCAACTCACAATACCATTTTTATCGACGAGACCTAGTTTGGCAAATTAGGGTCTAAAATATTTCGAGAGCATTTTAAGGCATCAAACAATGTTTTTTGGGGGTAAAATGTAACAATCCTTGTTAAAAAATATCCATGTAAATATAAAAATATAAGACCACGGTCATGGGACACGTATTCCAAGTTGAATGGTGGGAAAAAACATCTTAGTGGGGTGTCACTTAGGTTTATTATGGATAAAGGAAATTGGCAAAGTCAATGGAAAAGGCTTTGGAAAGGCAAAAGGCATTAATTGGCATTTTATTTATAAAAATAAAGGAAATTAGGAGAAAGGAAGGTGAAAGGTCATAGGTTGCATGTGAGGAGGAAATTGAAGGAAAATAATGGAAAATGAAGAAAATATAGGCCTCATTGATAAAAAGGCTTCTGAGGATAAGTTGGAAAGCTTTTGGCTCAGGCTTGGTCAGTGTAAGATTTTGTCAGTTCATTTTTGGAGCTCTCATTCTAGTCTCTCTCTCATACTCTTGGACCCTTAGAGTTTTTTTGGAGCACTCTTGGAGAGTGTGGCATACTTGGATGATTGGAGCAAGAAGGCAAAGGAAGATTAGGAAAGCGCAAAAGGACATCGGGATCAGCAACTACAACAGGTTTTGCTTGCAGGTACCGAGTTGCATGTATGTTTTCCTCACTAGTTTTGGCATGCATGACATATGTATGTGGTTTCTTGGTTATGATCTATCATTGACATGGAGGATTGTCTGAATTGACAATGGATTTTCCTATCATTTCCATTTCTAGGATAGAAATGATGTTGTGGGTTCATTTCTTTGTTTTTCGGGTTGATTCTCATGTTTCCTTTAGCTTGGGTTAAGTTACTAGTTCCTGGAATCCTTGGTTGGACAAATGCTCTAGAGCCCTGTAACAACTTGGGTTGAGTTACTAGTCCTAGAGCCTTGGTTGGAAAAATGCTTTGGAGCCCTTGGTGGGTTGAGTTACTAGCTCTAGAGCCTTGGTTGGAAAAATGCTCTAGAGCCTGACGATAATTGTGGGTTGAGTTACTAGTCCTGGAAGCCTTAGTTGGAACAAATGCTCTGGAGCCCTGGAAGGCTTGGGTAGAGACCAATCTGGTGATGGTTTGTGATGTCTGACCATGAGGTGGAATCACTGTTTGATGGGTTGAGGTGGTTTGGCCTCTGGAAGCCCTGGTTTGGTTTTGATGGATTGTTCCATGAGATCCCACATTCATGCTTGGAATATGGCATGGGGGTGATTGACTAAAAGAAAGATTTGGTTCAGCCAATCTATGGTCGAGTGGTTTGTGGAAGTCCCAAACCCAGTTAGTTGTTGCATTCATTAATATGAGATTATTTCTCCTTGTTAATTCATGAGTATTATATTGGTTTATATGTAGATTATATGGTTGTTGTTTCCTTTGTATTTTTGTTGTTATTATGTTGGTTATGAACATGTATTATGACAGTGGCTATGTATGGCTCTCATCATGTTTTTACTTGTAAATGAATGATCAATGTACCTGTTAGTGTCATTCTTTCCATCCTTCCTCCAGTGATCAAATATGCTCTTACAAAGTGGTCTCAGACTGTCAAGGTCAAATTTTGTCATTTCAAAGAGTCTTCAAGCAAAATTTGGTCACTAGGCATTAGGTCTAGGGTTTGCTTTCACTCCTTCTAAAGTTGTCCAAATGTCGGTCCATGTCATCATTCAGCTTAGCCTATCATCATTCATAGGGTTTTCCTCATCATGTCATGTTCCATTGGGTCATTTTACACCTTGTTCATGCTTCAGTTGCGCCTAGGCAAGGTTCATTTCCCTCTCCTAGGGTTTTGAAGGGAATTTCTCTTGGATGGTCAAATCATTAGAAAAACTTGTATCCAGATGTTCATATAACTTCCCCTATCCTTAAAGTACCTTATCAAACACTTCCCATCTCTGAGATCCCCCAAATTCCTCATTTTTCCACAAACCCTAGTTTCTTGCTACAACCTGGCAATTTTCTAGGTTGGGCCTGTGTTTTTCCCTTTTGGACCCCTTCCCCTCACTTGATCTCTGAGATTCAACTTTCCCTTGCTTCCTAACATCCCTCCCTACTTCCAAAAATTTCCCCAAGAATTTAGAAGCCCCTTATCCCCTTCATTTCGCTTCATTTCGACAAAATCCCTTGTTCCACACATCGGGATAAGTTTCACTAAAAAGATGTTTCAAAGCAATAAAAGATGAATTTGGAAAAAATGAGAGAGGTTTTTTTTCAAAACATGCCAAAGAAGAAAAACCTCCTTCACGTTTTATACAGGTGTCATGGTTTTAGAGAAATGTCAAAAATATCGTTGCCTCAGGAGAATCGAATGCACCTCTGAAGTGACCTTGGGAAAATCAAGTTTTCTCCTAGCTTGGTTGGCTAAATGACTTTCTTGATGAGTCAAATGATAACTAGACACAAAAATAATTCCAATGAGCTATCATGAGCTAAATTTGGAGTTGATGAAGGCATTCAAAAGTTGACTGCAACAGCACTCTGCCTTGAGGCAGCCTCATTTGGCACATTTTGACCAGTCTTGGTAGATTTGATTTTTGACAAGGAAAATGAACTCCAAATTGAAAAATTCCAGTTTTTTTGGAAAGTAGACTCAAATACCTTTCCAAAGAGCTATCCTACGCCCGATTTCGACACCGGGAAGGCCTCCAAAAGCCTCCTGAAAAATGCACTATGTAGCTGGGTGCGCGCTACGCATCAGGGTGGGCGCGCTACACACCAGGGGCGCGCTACGCATCAGCACACTTTTCTCAGTGTAAATTTACTCATGCCCTATGCACCAGGGGCGTGCTAAGAATTGGGTGAGGCGCGCTACGCGTTGGGTTTTTTCGCCCAGTGACTTGCCAGCAAGCTCTCAAATTCTCTCTTAACTCAAGAAAAATACAAGTAAGCTTCTTTTCCATGGCTAGTTTCAGTTTTCCAAGATGAATGTGAAAGAAATATGATAAAGATGCCATGAAAATTAGAAGTAAAAACCCTAAATTGTTGTGTGAAAATTAAATACCTAGTTTGTGCTAGGGTTTCAAGGTGTTATGCTGTCCAAGGTTTTCCCATTTTGATCCTTCTTTGCCCCACATTCACCAGCATTCTCCTTAAAATTGCCCATAAAATTCTATAATATCCCTCCACAAAATCCCAAACCCTACTTCACCCCAAACCCTACAATATCATAATTTCTATGCCCTTTCCCTTCCCTAAATTCCTTGTTTATTTTCATTGCCCCTAATTCCCTCATGTTTCCCTTTCCCTAACAATTCCCTTGTATTTATGTCCCCTTGGTAACAGCATTTTGAAAAAGGAAAAAGTCAAACAGCAGTCAATTGTGTGCACAGTCAGCATATACATTTCAGCCATCTTGTCTTCAAAACTATGTCAGAAACCGAATCAGCTTATGAGCAGAGTTATGACAGTGATTCAACACCAGAAATAGAGGTGCCAAGGAGGTATCACAAGGGTGGCAAAGGTGGTCGGCATGTCAGGGAGGAGCCCACTTCTTTGGCTCAATTGCAAGCTTGTCCACTTGCAATGGATTGTTTTCGATATCAATCATGTTTTGAATATTGTGAGCGGATCTCACAAATCCAGCATCATCGGGAACTAGTCCGTTTATTTGTTCTACATTTGCAGGATGGTCTTGTAAACCTTGCCGGAGTGAATTTCACCTTGTCACCCGAGACTATTGCTCAGGTCACTGGGATACCAAATGTAGGGGAGGAACGGCTGAAAAGGGCCGATAGAGATCATGTATTATTGAAACAAATGGTTATGCATTACAAGGTCCGGAACCTGGTTTGCAAGGCACGAATTAGGAGTCTTAAGGCAAAATTGAGGAAAAGGGTCAAGAAGCAAAAACGACAAAAGGAGCTTGATTGTCTTCGGATTTTGGCCGAAGCCTCTTTGATTGAGCATAGTACTTGATGATACACCCCCAGCTCAAAATTCAGAAAATTTGGAGAACTTTTGGTCAATTTTGAAATTTTTGTGTTAAAAACAGGTTTTTGCCCTCAACGCGTAGCGCGCCGCGCGCTACCCTGAAGATGGGGAGGTCCAATTCACAAAAGGTCTGCATTTTTGGATTTTTCATGATGAAATACACCTGCTCAGCCACTGCCAAGACATTTCATCAAGTTTTGGGCCCCCAAAAGGTCAAAAAACATGCAAAAAATGACCTTACTGCCCCTTTTTGGACACACAGGAAACAGTCTTGGGATAATGCACTTTTGGAGGGGCAAATGGGCACCAAATTGAAAAATTACACTTGGGTTGGAAAGTAGACATCCAGACCTTTCCAACAAGCCCACTTGAGCCTCATTTGGATGTCGGGAAGTGCCCCAAAAGTGGGCTGAAAGGCGCGCTACGCATCAGGGAAATTTTCCAGTTTTTCATCTACAGCACAGGACAACGCAGCTATTTGACCAGTTTTGACTTTTTATGGGATTTTTCACCCTATTTGATGTAATTAATGTATTTTCATGTTGACATGACACTTTTTTACCTATTCTAGAAGATTCATTCATAAAATGGCAAAAAATTAATGAATGAATTGGTTTCCTAGCTTATAGAGGCAAGTTGTTTTGATTGCCTAGATTGTAGTGCTCAGTTTAGAATTGGTTGAAACAGCTCCTAGGATGATGAGCTCGACCCCTAGAGGCAAGGAAATGTGTTAGCTTGCCTATATTATGTATCTTCTTAGTCATTTTCATGGTTGGACTCTTGAGGGATAAGCTTAAACTATATTACTCTTTGTATCTCTGCAATTTTGGCAAAGGAAAGACCAGGGTTTTGCAGCACTATTTGGGATTCCTGTGGTGATTTGTGTTGATGGTGTGTTTCTCTCATGTACTTGTAAGTTTTTTATGTGTATAATTTTCCTACTCTTCTCTTCTGCAAATTAAGTAAATGAAGTGTTAAGGTAGAATTCATGGTTTCTATGCTCTGCCTTTAAGTTTGCTTAATATCTATGTTTTCATCTGTTTAAGGAGAACTCCTGATGGTTTCTTGCTCTCCTTAGCTCCTCACCAGTCAGATCTATCCATTCAATTCCTTTAAAGCATCAGGACAGTTGCCTACCTTGCCCCAAAAAGACCTCTGCAAAAACTGTGTCTCATCCCCGCACCCAAAATTGCCTTTCCCTTTTCTCCAACAAAACCCTAAAAATTTTAAATCAAACTTTCTTATCACTTTACTAGCCTAAAATCAGTACTAATTTTGAGTCATCTCAGCCCTCTTGAAAACCTTTTGCCGAGATAGACCCGGAGAGAGCCCTCTCCTGTCCTCGTAGGGCTAGCTACGAGGCTAAGTGGTTTGATGTTGCCTTGGATTTTGCCTTCTTCAGCCTGAGGCCAAATTCAAGCGCTAATAGTACCTATGGCCTAATAGATGATAATGCAGCTAATGCGATAAGGAAACAATGCCTCAGAGCGAATCTCAGATACCTATGAGACCCCTATGCTCAACTTTACTTTTAAGACCTGTAGCTTTCATGCTTGTGACATGTTTAACGAAATGTCTGTCATGGCTAATATGGGTCCAGTCTAGTCCTTGCCAATGTTTTCTCAAATGCATCTTTGTTCCGCTGTGAAATTTCATTTATGAAGGTGTCATTGAGTTTTGGCCAATGACCTGGACTTTGGGCCTGAAAAAGTAGCAAAAATCTCGAAGTCGTAGGCACAACACTAAGGAAAAAAATTCCCTGGAAGCTCCCTTTCCCTTGTTGTGGGAGCTTCTAGAGCCTCCCAGACGCACCCTTGTCCATATCAAGGGAGTGTCCAGGGGTTTTATGCCCTAAAACTTCAGTTGGTCTCAGGGGTTGGTTACCTGAGTGGTTGGGATAACTCCTGGGAGTTTTGTTGCTAATGTGGCAGGTCTGTGTGATGTGTTCCATTGGTTCCACTTCCTTAACTGACACATAGCGAGTCGAATCATATCAAAGTAACTTCTCATCATATGTTTACCTTGGTTGGACGGTTACTTGGGTATATGTGGGAGGAGGGTGTTACAGAGTGGTATCAAAGTGGGTTGCGCTCTGTTTGGGTCATATCTGATACCACAAAGTGGTATCAAAGCGAGTTTTGTTCTCTTTGGGTGGTGTCTAGTTTTTGTTCTCTTTGTGTGATATCTGATACCACATAGTGGATCAGAGCATAGTTCAACCCTCAGACCGGATGGATGGTGTGTTTTTCATGCATTCCTGTCAGTTGCATATGTGTTCCTTATGCTTGTAATCCATGTTCTTGTTGCATTTGCATGGTATTGATCATGGTTGTAGTGATGTCGCCATGTGAAGGTTGATGGTGTTGTTGCAGGATGTGTCGTCATGACTGTATGGTTGTGTATGCACGTGTTATGCATGCCAGTGTCTATATGTTGTTATGCATGCATTGACATGGTTATGGTTATGCATGAATGGTAGGTCAGACATGCATTGTGAGTTCATTGTATACAATTAGGTCATCATGATGATATTGGTATGTTATGATGCTAATGTGTTGGTTGAGATAGAGAAGGATATGTAGATCATTAAAGTGAAGTTGCAACAATGGATTTCGGAGTGAGAGCAGATCATCATACATGTTTGTATGGTGAGTATGCAAGTATGTTGGTTAATGTTTGTTATAAGAATTAGGGTTACTGATATGCTTGTCATTCTATTATTATTATGGTTACATGTATGATAAATGCTAGTTGATTAGTGTATTCATATGCACATGTGTCATATAGTCATGAATGATAGTACCTTGTGGTTGTATGCATTATTATTGTTGTTTTACGATAGTTAACTGGATGATTATGTTATATGTTGTTGATGAGCATGTTGTATGTTAACTTGTTGTTATGTTAATTAATGATTAGGGTTATTGCATTGAGGTCTTGATGTTATATGTATCATGCTAAATTGGATTGGCCTATGCAGATGGTTAGGGTTATCACATTAAGATATGAGTTTGACTATGTCATCTATTTGATGTTTAAGTGTTTGATTATGTCATCTAGATGATTTATTTAACATGGTATGTTTGCAAGTTGGTTGAATGTTTGATGAATTGCATAATATGACTATGTGTATGTAAGATTGCTCGAAGGAATGATCTTACTTTAAGATGGTTTTACTCACACATATGTGTTGAGATAGCTGATATGTACTTAAGTGTAAGTAGGTGACAGTTGTAGCATTATGTCTAATGACTACAAGTTGACTATGGATTATGACATGATTGTTAGTCTTGGTAAAAGTTGATTTCAAATTAGTATATATGTTGTCTTGATCTTTGGAACATGTTGCTGACATGTGTGTTCAATTACAAGGCATCATGATTGGCAAAACAAGGTAATATAATTGGTATATTGTTACATTTATTTATGCACTGACGATTATGTTTTTAAGGCAGTATGATGCAGGGTATTGCATGGCGGAAGAGATTGCCGTGAAATCTTAAAGAAGGCTCAGGTTGAGCTTTCACTTGGAAGCACTAGGAACCCATGGGGATTGAGTCATGGTGTTTGTTGAGAGTCTTGTGCTTTTGGTTTTTTGTGATTTGTTGAGCTTGATTTGCAGTTTTGTTATGTCTAGTGCATGATCATGCCATTTTGTTTGCGGTGTCATATTGTTATTGGTTTTCATGATTTTCTTCTTGTTTGTTTCTTGTTCTTGCCTTTTATGTTTTGAGGGTCTTGGGAATTGGTTGGGAAAGAAGAAAGTTGATGGAACTCTGGGAGAGCTGTGTGGAACCCAACAGGTAATGAAAGACTCAGATGAAGTTGGTGCATGTGTAAGGGCAGCTAAAGGTAAGAGTATGACAATCAGCTAAGTTGGTTGGGTCCATTAGTGTAAATGGATGGTGGTAGGACAATCATGAGAAAGCTAACAAGAAAGGTAAAGTGAATGGATGTGAGGCATCTGATTCCTTGGCTATGTTGGGAATGGTTGTTCTCAATGTTGTGCATGTTGTGTATGGATAAATAGAGTTTTCTTAACCTTGACCTTATGATATTTTGTAATTATGTTGTGATCATGTTTATGCTAATGTTTATATATATGCATGTATGTATGTAATTGTCTCACAGGATCATGATTGTTTTATGTTGATATATATATATATATACCATTGTCTGACAGGGTCATCAAGAATTGTTCTTGTGGAGGAATGATTGCTTATGCAGGTGAATGGCATGAAGAGATTCCTGGTTCATGAGGAATCAATTGGGAAGAGTAGTCTGACAGGTCTCTGAGGTCAGTATCATGTGGATATGAATTGATATTATAGGAGTATACTATGTATATGTTTATGTTATGGACATCCTAATGCTAAGAGATACATCAGCGGAATGAAAACAACGTGATCCACGACATGCTAGGATAAGAATGGATGGTGGAGAGACACTAGAAGCAAGGTTGCTTGGTAGAGGCAATGTGGTCTTGGATGTGCAATGTTATTGTTGTGTATATGTTGTGCATATTTTATATTTAGTGATTGTACCTATGGTGTTTTGTGCATATTGCATATGCAGTGCGTATAGATGGTGTTATGCACATGTTGGATATGCGGTGTTGTGTACATATCGTATTGTGTGTATGATGGATATGTGGCGTTGTGTGCAAATGGTGTTGTGCACATGTTGGATATGCAGTGTTTTGTACATATGATTTTATGTACATGAGGTATATGTAGTGCTATGTATATGCAGTGCGTATAGATGGTGTTATGCACATGTTGGATATGCGGTGTTGTGTACATATCGTATTGTGCATATGATGGATATGTGGCGTTGTGTGCATATGGTGTTGTGCACATGTTGGATATGCAGTGTTTTGTACATATGATTTTATGTACATGAGGTATATGTAGTGCTATGTACACATGGTGTTGTTTGCATGTTGTACAAGTGGTATGTACATATGGTGTTGTGTGCATGATTGTACATATGGTCACTGTGTGCATGATTGTACATATGGTGTTGTGTGCATGTGGTGTTGTGTGCAAGGAGTTGTGTACATGTCGTGCATGTGATGATGTGTACATGTGGTGTCTTGTACATGTCGAGCATGTGGTATTGTGTACACCTTGTATAGGTGGGGCAATGTACATGTGGCGTTGTGTACGCGTTGTGCAGGTGGTGTCGTGTACATGTGATGTTGTGTACACGTTGTGCAGGTGGTGTTGTGTATAGGTGGTACTGTATACATGTTGTACATATGGTACTGGTGTACATGTGGTATTGTGCGCATGTCGTATATGTTGTGTTGCGGGCATGCGATACTATGTATGTGCATTATGTAGTCATGGTATCGTGACATATGTATTCATGTGTTGTACTTTGTGTATGTATTTGTGTTATGTTGTACATGGGTGTAGGTGTATGTATTGTGTTGTGTTGTACACTGGGTTAGGTGTATGTGTGGTATGTCAAGTGTAGGTGCATGTATTGCATGGTGTTGTATGTCGTGTGTGATGCACACTATGCGTATGTGCACATGGTGGAGGAGAACGCACTGGTTGTTTGTCGAGTGTGGAAACTGATCCAGTGTGCATATGAAAAAGGACAAAGGATAAAGGTAGAAGCAAAGGACCGACTGAAGGATAAGTATCAATATTTTATTTCAGTTTTATTATGCATGTGATTTATAATTCTAGTCTATGATGATTACATGTGATCTATGATTCTGGTTTATGATGGTTACATGTGATTTATGATTTTGATCTATGATGGTTGTGTTTTGAGCTAAACTAATGTGATATGTTTATACATGTTCATTTGGTCAAAGATGTCAGTTTGACTTGTTATGATAGGAAGCAAACAAAATTGCAAGTGTACCTTGTTGACGAGCCACCAATGAGGTACGATTTGAAATTATTTCAATTTATTTTGAATCTAATGGAAGTTACGTGCTTCGTATAGGAAAGCATGAAATGCCTAGTTGGGTGGTCAAAAATGACAGCAAGCATTAGCAACAACAGCAAAAGGAATTGGAACAGGCATCAGTATGCTGGTAAAGAACTTCAGGAGCAGGGCCATTGTGGGACACTAGTACCCAATAGTGTCTATTGATTTCCATGAGCATGATATGACCGATATGATTGTTTTAAGGTAGGGATATGCATTGGTTTTTGGACCTTTTGATGCGAGGAAACCTTGAAAAGGGATGGACTGCCCGGGATGGGGGTGCCAACGGAACTTGGAAGGTGTGTGACTGCATGAAAGG
Organism: Pinus tabuliformis; assembly: GCA_031772625.1. Taxonomy (NCBI): domain Eukaryota; kingdom Viridiplantae; phylum Streptophyta; class Pinopsida; order Pinales; family Pinaceae; genus Pinus; species Pinus tabuliformis. The sequence continues at coordinate 484,266,496 of CM062820.1, forward strand.
GGGTGACCTGATTTCCCGAGGAACTGTATAACAAAGAAGGGAAAGTCGTGTATATATTTGTTTTGGTCATTAGCATTACCATATGGAATCAAATGCACATTGGGAGTGTGCCCTAGAAAAATAAGCTGGTAATTGTTCACTAAGAGGACAATTGGCGCAGAATTATAGCGTTGGACATTGGATGTAGTTTGACTTTGGTAGTGGATTCTAGAATTCCTGAGAAGGAGGTGAATCCTAGTATTAATTTGAGGGTGGAGTTGTGAGCCTCTGGATTCCCTTGTTGTGGATGCAGGCATCGTATTCTTTTATTTGTTGGTTGACAAAATGTGCATATGTGTATATGTGTGTATTAATGTAAATATTGTATTGAGCTGGATTTATAAAGCTCCATAGACAGTATGATTATTTTTTGGGTGAAGCAAATGTGTATGTGTGTATATGTGGTTATTATTTAAATATTGTACTGAGTTGTGTTATAAAGCTCTAGTAAACGGTATGTTTGTCATGTTTTAGGAGGTGATAATTGTAAATACTGCAACGAGCTATGTTGTAAAGCTCCATGGGTAGTATGTTTTGTTTTCAGCGGTCTTTCTGGTTATAGGTGTCAATGAACACCGAGGACGGTGTTCCCCCAAGGGGGAAGGTTTTGTAACAGCCCTGGTTAAAAAAAATCCATGTAAATATAAAAATATAAGATCACGATCATGGGATGTTGAAAATAGCAACAAGAAATGCTAAAAATAGAAGTGCTAAAAATAGCACTGCTATATATATCATTTCAGGATACATTCCAATTTTAGTTAGTCCCTAAACTAAAATTGAGAATTAAAATTCGAATTTGATCTTAGTAGTTGTTTGTAAAATAATTAATTAATTCATCTTGAGTTAGTTAGTTGTAGGAAATCAAACATGAAGTCTATGTGAGGACATGCAACAGTTTCTCCATTGATTGAGGAAGTTATCCCTTGATTAAAGGCATAGAAAATTTTAGGGGCGAATGTTCACCCTTTGGGGAAATTAAGGGGTTTTAAATTTTTAGTGGGCGAATATTTTGTATCATAGTACATTTTTACAAATCACCTCAAATATCCCACCTTATTTTAAGGGAGAGGGTAAAAAATGTATATTTAGCCCTTGAAATTAGGAGTTACAACCTTCCATTCGCCCATTTTCAAGAATAGGTTTTATTTAAGTTAATTCATTCGCCCATTTTCAAGAATAGGTTTTATTTAAGTGAATCCTATGGGCCAAAGGCCCAAATACCATATTTATAAAAGAGGTATGGTAAATTAATAAAAATATAAATAAATGAGAGGTATGGTAAATAAATAAAACATTTTTTATATTTGCTCCGTAAGTCACCTTATATACATGCAAGGGTGTAAACAAATAAAAATATAAGTAAAGTGGAGGTATGGTAAATAAATAAAACGTCTTTTTATACATACTCAAAAGGTATGGTAAATAAATAAAAATATAAATAAACTAGATGCATGGTAAATAAATAAAACCTCTTTTTATATTTAGTCCATAACCCTCGTTCTATTTATGAAGCCTCAAGAAAGAGGTTTTATTTAAGTGAATCCTATGGGCCAAATACCATATTTGTAAAAGAGGTATGGTAAATTAATAAAAATATAAATAAACGAGACGTATGGTAAACAAATAAAACATTTTTTTATATTTACTCCATAAGTCACCTTATATTTACGAACACTCGAAAAATGCGTTATATTTAGGTGAAACCTATGGGAAAAATACTATGGGACAAATACCATGGACTAGATTGTTATTAATACCATGCAAAAAAACATTATTAACCCTAATATTAGTATTAATAAAAATAAAAATGGCACATGGTATTGACCCATGGTATTCACCTGGAGAGTAGCCTATTTAAATGGGGGAATTAAACCAGCATAGATCCATCTTTACTCTGGATCTACTAACCCCCGAGAGGTATCAAATATCGTGATATGAAAACTAGGATAGAGTGAAAAAATATTTGATCTGATCAAGAGTAAAAATGGATGTTGTAATTTAATGTATGTTAAACATTTTAGCTTGGTTAAAATACAAAATAAAATAAAAATCAACTATTAATTTTATTAATTTTTATAAATTACTAATAGTAATTTTTAAGCTCCAGGTTTATCATAACCCATGGTATTGACCCATGGTAATACCATGGTATTCATGTGAGCATAAACTATTTAAAGGGGAAATTCTATCATCTTAGATCCATCTTTATTCTGGCTCTACCAAGTGCTCAGAGGGATAAATAGATTTCATCCCCCTAAGAGTGGTAGATGTGGAGTTAAGATGGATATAGGTTGGTTTTTATGATAATGAAGATATTAAATAGACTTAAGAAATTATATTGTAAAAACGTCTTAAGGTGAATGGTTAAAGCATAGACATCGGACAAGTATATTTGTATACTTCTGTTTTAAACTGAAACAAATCCAGGGCTAAAAGGAATGGATTGATTGCACTAGTCATCCTTCTATAACTTTCCAACATATGCTGGAGTAAATAGATTGTAATTTGGGTAATTTTTCTAATTGCAAACAGGAATATACTTGTGTATTGGCAGGGTGGTTACGAGGTCCCTAGAAGTGATGAATTTGAATTTTTCTTGGTTTTATATATAGTATTAGGTTTTTTCTCATGCTTTCTATGAATGGCACGGGTGAATTTTATCCTACACCCACTAGGTTATCGATATGTAATTTCGGTAATTTTGATTTCAAAAGATATTTTAAAGAAATGCAATGATTTCATTTGTGTATTCAATAAACACAAGATTTTATAATTGGGTAAAATATTCGCCATTCCTGGTGAGAGATTCGCCAAAAAATTATATATACATATCATATTATTGATAAAATCGCCTTCCATTTTTCCTATATACCATGGAGATTCGCCCATTTATTATACATGTAAATTTAGGGGGGGTTATTAAAATTTTCCCTGATTAAAGGAGATCAGGATGAGTTGTACTTTGAGTTGTAATTAGTTCGCTCAGTCAACTGAGTTAAGTCCAGTTAGATTAGATCAAATAGTTTGTTGAACTAATTGTGAGTTTAGTTAGTTAATGCATGCATGCATGTAATTGATGCACTTCAGATAACTGAATATTCTCTCATAAATAACTCATGCATGTCAGTTCAGTCAGAAACCCAGTTGAGATCAGATGATGGGACAGTGTACTATCAGTTGCAAGAATATTCCATGGAGGATATCTCTTGCATGTAGAAGGAATTCATTCCTTGGAGATTGCGCAGTTACTTTTGAGTTTGATGAGTGTGTGATGAGGCAAAAACACACAGGTGGCAGTATTGGACCCCAAGAGAAACTGCTCAAGGAAATAGGACGCTTGGAGGGCTGAGGGAAGGCATATTTTGTGTCTATTCAGTCTGTGAGTTGTATTGTTGGTTTGTACTGAGAGCAGGATAGCTTGTGAGCTAATGCTTTGTGTAATCTGAACATATTTCCACTTGTATGATAATACAGAGATCGGGTTTTGTAGCTGAGGCTTTCCCCAAAGTATTCTTCTGTGTTCATGTGTGATTTCTTTCTCATTCTCCATTATATGTGTTCTATTTGATCTTGCTCAAAATCGATTAAGCTTCTGCAAGTTTGTTGTAGAAGTAGATCTTGTATTTTGCTTTAGTATATTGCATAATTTGTTGATCTACAGTGGGAATTTCTACATGGTATCAGAGCAAAGGTGATCAAAGCGAAGAACAGTATACAAAGAAGGGAGAAGTTTGAAGTTTAAAGCTCCTGATTATAGAAATCGAGTTCTTATCACATCTCAATTTCACTAATGGCATTGAGCGGTTTAAGACTCGAGTATGCCCCTGATGGCAACTCGAATTATATAGCTTGGAAGGATCGCATGGAAGTGGTATTAGAGGACAACGGTCTAAAGGACTTCATTGATCAAGAAGTCCCCAAGCCAGTAGCAGCTAATGCCCAAGAATTGGCGGAATGGAAAAAATGTGTGGCTAGAGCGAGGAGAATCCTTCTGGAGGGAGTTCGAGACCACATAGTCTCGAGTCTCCATGGGAAGGAGACACCATTTTCAATGTGGAAAAAATTGAAAGATCTATATCAGAACAACAGCGATCAGAGGAAGCTGGCGCTGAAAGACAAGCTTTGGAAAATCAAGTGTGAAAAGGGCGACATGATCTCTACATATCTGAACAAGCTCACCACCTGTAGGGATGAGCTTGGAAGTGTAGGGATCATGGTAGTCGATGAAGACATGGTGAGTCTTGCTCTCCTCAGTCTTCCTAAGAGCTGGAATAGCTACCAAGACTTGGTAAATGGAAGAGAGAGACTGCCAAATTGGGAACGACTTTGGCCGGATCTGATGCAAGAGGAGATAAGAAGAAGCACCAGAGATGGATCTTCATCAAAACAAGATGATGAAGAAAATCTAGCCTTAGCGAGTAAGGTGAGGAAAGGGAAAGGGAAGGCGTCCCATTCCAAATCCAATTATTCCCATGGTGGGAAGAAGTTTGACAAATCGAAAGTGCGATGCTTTCATTGTCATGATGTGGGCCATTATGCTACGAATTGTCCACAGAAGAAATCCAAGAGGGGATCCTCGAAGGGATCAGATGGTGAGGCACTGGCCTCACAGTTCGAATTGGATTTTTCTCTCATCGCATGCATGGTTTCATCCATGGTGGGATGTGTTTGGTACCTGGATAGTGGAGCCTCTTTCCACATGTCCGGTGACAAGAATCTTTTCAGTACCCTGGAGGAGAAGGATCTCCAGATGCGGATCGAGATGGGCAATGATGGAAAGTACCATGTTTTAGGTGAAGGTACAGTTGTGTTTTAGAGGGAGCATGGAGCTCCTTTCACACTAACTGATGTAAAGTATGTACCGGGTCTGAAGAAGAATCTTGTGTCTGTCGCTATGCTAGAAAACAAAGGCTATGATGTAGTCTTTAGTAAAGGAAAAGTATTCCTAAGGAATATCGGTATTGGACAGACTAAGAGGATTGGGATTTGAGTTAAGAATCTCTACAAGCTAGAGGTAGACGACTATGCTGCATTGAGTTCCAAAGCAGAGGTGGTGCAAAACCAAGATGTTGGTGAGCTATGGCATAGAATATTGGGCCACTTGCAGCATGGGGCCTTGAAGATCATTCAACAGATTTCTACCAAACTTCCCAAGGGAAAACTAGAGCAGATGGATACATGCAAAAGTTATACCTTGGGTAAGTATGCGAAATATTCCTTTCAGGATAGAGACAGTAGAGCTGGAGCAATCCTGGAGAGAGTTCACACAGATGTTTGTGGACCATTCTCTACAACCTCCACCGCTAAACAAAGGTACTATGTTATTTTTATTGATGATTTTTCTCATAGATGTTGGATCTACTTTATGCAAAAGAAGGATCAGACCTTCTTGAGGTTTTGTGAGTTTAAAACCTTGGCAGAGAAAGAATCTGGAAAGAAAATAAAAGCCTTGCGTAGCGATAATGGTGGAGAGTATCTCTCCCAATAGTTTAAGGATTTCTGCAGTGCAGAAGGAATTAAATGGGAGTTGACGGACCCCATAACCCACAACAGAATGGGGTGGTCGAAAGGAAGAATAGATTGATTGTGGGAGTAGCTCGAGCGATGTTGCATGACTAAAGCCTACCACTTCATTTGTGGGTTGAGGCATGCAATGCAACAGCGTACTTGCATAACAGAAGCCCACACCGTATACTGGGAATGAAGACACCTATGGAGGCCTTTTTTGGAAAGCGACCAGATGTGAGTCACTTCAGGATCTTTAGATCATCGGTTTATTGCCATGTGACCAAAGATGACCGGAAGAAGCTAGATCCAACAACTGAGTTGGGGATACTTGTGGGGTACACTGATACACCCCACAACTATCGGGTGTTCCTTCCTACCCGTAAAAGGACAGTGGTACGCAGAGATCTAAAGTTTGACGAGAAGAAATCCATGCGAGTATCACTTGAGTGGGAGATCAATTTGCATGCAGAGGAGGAACTTTCAGTTCCTAAGGAGGAGGAGCCTCAGATTGATGTGGAGTAGTCGCATGCAGAGGATCTAGGAGTGGAGACATCCACTCATGCTGAGTCTTCCAAGATGGGTGGAAACGCTCAAGGGAAGCTGACAGGTTGATGCTGGATGCGCGAGAGAATGTGGGACAACCATCTTCTCAGCGCAGACAGAGGAGGTCACCTAAGCGATACATTGGTTACATGGCCTTGGTTGGGGAGTGTGTAGAGTCCGAACCTTCTTCATTCGAGGAGGTAGTGCAGCAACTAGTCTAGGTTGATGTTATGGTAGAGGAGTATGACTCTATCATTCAGAACAGTGTGTGGGATGTTGTCCCAAGACCTCAGGACAAGTCAGTGGTGAGTTCCATATGGCAGGCAGCTGATGGCAATGTTGAGAAACATAAGGCAAGGTTTGTTGCTCGTGGTTTCTCACAGGTCGAGGGGATCAACTACAATTAGACCTTTACTCCTGTAGCAAGGTACTCATCTATCATATCGATGTTGGCACTATCAGCTCAGATGGGTTGGAAGATCCATCAGATGGATGTGAAGACCGCATTCCTCAATGGGAAGATTGAGGAAGAGGTGTACATTGAGCAGCCGGAAGGTTTTGAGAGCTTTGTACGAGCTGAAGCAAGCACCTCGTGCCTAGTACACCAAGATCGACAGCTATTTCACCGAGTTGGGTTTCACCAAGAGTGAAGCAAATGCGAACCTTTACCACATCATGGTAGAAGGTAAGCCATTGATCATTTTTCTTTATGTGGATGATCTGATTTTTACAGGTGATGATTAGTTGATCAAGGCTTGCAAGGAGGACCTTGCAAGAGAGTTCAAGGTGAAAGACATGGGTCTTATGCACTACTTTTTAGGCGTGGAAGTGTGGCAGAAAGATGGGGAAGTATTTGTGTCTCAAGGCAAGTATTCCAATGAGATACTTAGGTGCTCCCACATGGAGAAGTGTAAGCCCATGCAGACTCCTCTAACTGGTAACTGGAGGAAGGATGATGCTACTTCAGGTGAGGTAGTAGCTGCTACTGTTTATCGGCAGCTAGTGGGTTCATTGATGTATCTAGTGAACACACAACCAGACTTATGCTTTGCGGTGAACCAGATGAGTCAAGCTATGGTTCAGCCTACCAAGCTGTTTTGGAAGGCAGCAGAACATGTGTTGAGATACCTCAAAGGCACATCTCAGTATGGATTGTGGTACAGACGGAGAGAGGGAGTGAAGCTTCAGGGCTTCACAGATGTAGATTGGGCAGGGAGTCCATCAGACCGGAAGAGCATTTCTAGAGGAATCTTCAACCTTGGTTCAATGGCAGTTTCCTGGTACAAGAGGAAACAGAGGTCAGTTGCACTTAGCTCAGTAGAGGCTGAATACATGGTTGCTAGTCAAGCAACATGTGAGGCCATTTGGATGCGGAAGATTCTAGTGGGATTGTTTGGTCAGAGGATGGATCCAACTGTGATCTACTGTAATAATCAGAGTTGTATCAAACTCTCTTAGAATCCAATTTTTCATGACAGGTCCAAGCACATAGATATCTGGTACCATCATCTTCGAGACTGTGTGGTGAAGAGGATCATGTTGTTGTTGTATGTTTCAACCGAGGAATAGGATGCAGATATTTTGACTAAGGCATTGTCAAAATGCAAGTTCGAGTTCCACAGAGACAGGATTGGGGTGATTGATAATCCCTTCCTTGTTGAGAGGGAGTGTTGAAAATAGCAACAAGAAATTCTAAAAATAGAAGTGCTAAAAATAGCACTGTTATAAATAGTATTTCGGGATACATTCTAATTTTAGTTAGTCCCTAAACTAAAATTGAGAATTAAAATTCGAATTTGATCTTAGCAACTGTTTGTAAAATAATTAATTAATTCATTTTGAGTTAATTAGTTGTAGGAAATCAAACATGAAGTCTATGTGAAGACATGCAACAGTTTCTCCATGGATTGAGGAATTTATCCCTTGATTATAGGAGATCAGGATGAGTTGTACTTTGAGTTGTAATTAGTTAGCTCAGCCAATTGAGTTAAGTCCAGTTAAATTAGTTCAAATAGTTTGTTGAACTAATTGTGAGTTCAGTTAGTTAATGCATGCATGCATGTAACTGTTTCACTTCAGATAACTGAATATTCTCTCATAAATAACTCATGCATGTCAGTTCAGTCAGAGACCCAGTTGAGATCAGATGATGGGACAGTGTACTATCAGTTGCAGGAATATTCCATAGAGGATATCTCTTGCATGTAGAAGGAATTCATTCCTTGGAGATTGCGCAGTTACTTTTGATTTTGATGAGTGTGTGATGAGCCCAATACACACAGGTAGCAGCATTAGACCCCAAGAGAAACTGCGCAAGGAAATAGGAGGCTTGGAGGGCTGAGGGAAGGCATATGTTGTGTCTATTCAGTCTGTGAGCTGTATTGTTGGATTTTACTGAGAGCAGGATAGCTTATGAGCTAATGCTTTGTGTAATCTGAACATATTTCCACTTGTATGATAATACAAAGATCGGGGTTTTTAGCTGAGGCTTTCCATAGAGTATTCTTCTGTGTTCATGTGTGATTGCTTTCTCATTCTCAATTATATGTGTTCTATTTGATCTTGCTCAAAATCAATTAAGCTTCTGCAAGTTTGTTGTAGAAGTAGATCTTGTATTTTGCTTTAGTATATTGCATAATCTGTTGATCTACAGTGGGAATTTCTACATGGGACATGTATTCCAAGACGAATGGTGGGAAAAAACATCTTAGTGGGGTGTCACTTTGGTTTATTATGGCTAAAGGAAATTGGCAAAGGAAATGGGGCAAAAGGCATTAATTGGCATTTTATTTATGAAAATAAAGGGAATTAGTAGAAAAGGAAGGTGAAAGGTCATAGGTTGTATGTGAGGAGGAAATTGAAGTAAAATAATGGAAAATGAAGAAAATAGAGACCTCATTGATAAAAAGGCTTCCGAGGATCAGTTGGCAAGCTTTTGGCTCAAGATTTTGGCTTGGTCAATGTAAGATTTTGTCAGTTCAGTTTTGGAGCTCTCATTCTATTCTCTCTCTCTCTCATACTCTTAGACACTTAGAGTTTTCTTGGAGCAACCTTGGAGAGTGTGGCATACTTGGATGCTTGGAGCAAGAAGGAAAAGGAAGAGCAAGAAAGCGTAAGAGGGCATCATTATCAGCAGCCACAACGGGTTTTGATTGTAGGTACCGAGTTGCATGTATGTCTTCTTGACTAGTTTTGGCATGCATGGCATATGCATGTGGTTTCTTGGTTATTTTTATACGAGATTTACGATTACGAACAAAAGTATCTCCCTTAGGTCAGTGTCTAACCTAGAACAACAAAGAGACAAGGAACACAATGTTTTTCTTTAAAGTAAATAGATGACGGAGTGAGGCCTACTTGGAATCTTTCACACCCTTTTCTCCTTCTTTAGCTTAGAAGTTCCAATCCCAACTATGAATGCCAAAATTAGAACCTGCACAATCAGATAACACAAACCAAGAAACTACTAGATCTATATAGTATCATCTAAATATTTCATTCAATAGATCAACATGGTATTGAAATAAGTGAAATCACAACATCACATATAGGAAAGCAAAGAATTCTTTGCATTAATATAAATGGAAGGAGATTATACCCATAAGTAGCAGTTGATCTTGTAGAAGAGCTCCTCCAAGTTGTTGACTTGTCCTTTCCTTGTCACAATATGCACCTCCAGTCACCCTAAATGCATGAGATAATGACCACTCACTACAGCAGCATAAGGGCAGAATCACTCTCCAAAAGCCAACCCCCAACCACATAGAAGGCTAGGAATATATAGAGAAGTATGGTAAGTTGGGAGTTCTTATCCAATTACCAATCTAGGGTAAGAGATCCACCTTTGATGTATGGATAGGATCAAAGAATAAGTGGTGAAAAATCTAATGTAGGGAAGGATAGGATCTGAATGTTTTATCCAAGGTATGTATTTGTAACAACTATGGAAACTCCTAGATGGGGAATCTTCCGGAATCCCAATCATTCTCTCGGATTTCTAGTATCAACACAAGTACAAAGGGGAGTAACCTACTAGTGACCAACGCATGCCACAGTGGAGCAACCTGCTAGTGAACACACCCCAGTAGGCCTACAGGGAGCAGTGGTCCTCAAACTGACTCAGATGAAGTAGTTCGGGGTTGAAACTTTGGGAAATGAAAGGTACATGCTTAGGTCTTTGTGCAAGATGGTGACAAGGGGGAATGGGATGTTGATTGATCCCATTAGGAGGCTCACTGATTAGATGTGACAAAATTACCTATAACAAAATGACCCCTAAAGCGCAAAGTCAGAGATGATGACTGATGAATGAAGTGCTTTACCTTGTGACAAGTAGGGATCAAGGACAACCAGCGAGCTTCATCTGTTAGAACGCATTTACAACATGACATCTTTATTTGTTGAGGGAGGCATGCCCATACTCAACTCATAAGCTAAAAGAACATGTACATTGATCAAAAGATGCATCCACAGATGCAACTGGTGGACCCATGACTGGATGACTATCTATATGATCACGACCATCATACATTGTGATCTTTGTATAACTCCTAAAATCACAGCCCGGATGGAGGAAACTAGATTCGAGGTCTTCTATCTCATTCACACGACCAACTAATGTACGAGTCTAACCATGTGAATCAATGAGCTGGAGTCGAACATGGTAGACAACATCTGATTATGGCCAAGGATGTAAGTTGTTAATAGACACGAGAGAAACCATCGATGATGTTAATGGCTCTCAAGGTACTATAATACTATCTGTATGGTGTGAATGAATGAGTTGATGTCGAACACCACACAGAATATTTCGATCGAAGGCCGTTAATGTAAACATGTCACTGAGAGTGAGGAAACTTTTCATTAATGTATGCAATCACCAAGGTACCAAAAGTGTGTTTCTAATTCAACTTACTGGATGATGTGTTGACGTCGACAGGAAGTGACTTGTCGCAGGAGGGCCTTGATGTATCCCCCATCAACGACATGAAACGAGTATGATGATTGACACAGAATGATGCTAACATGGAACTGAATTAGGAAAGGCAGAAATGGAATGAAGGCTTAAGAGTATTGAAGTGGAGATAAACTGAATGACTTCTCTTGAACACACCAACGACACTAAATGGAGTTGGCAGCATTGACCTAAAATCGAAATGGAGGCTCTAAAAATGGTATGATAACCAAAAGACAAGCTGATTATCCAACCCAACAGCCACGGAGATGAAGTGGAAGATTTTTGTGTTCAAGAGTGACTCGCTGCCATTAGCAAAATCGAATCCCTTGTTTTCCCAATTTCCCCAACCATACTGGTTAGTACCTCTTTATTTTTTAACAAGCTTGGGGAGGATAATATATGCGCGATTTGTAATTTCATTCTTCATATGAATCCCTCCGAGAATATTTAAAAAACCCTAAGAAGGAGTGGTTTGGACCTATCATGATCGACGAGTCCATCATTGTTTGATGTTTTTACGAGTCCAGTGAGGGTAAAACTCAACATCTTTTTCATGTTTAAAGAGTTTGAAAAAGAGGCGAAAAAGAAAAATCCAGATGTCCCTTTTCGTAGGTAGTCCCTTAGGTCTAAAAAGGTAGAAAACAATACCCAAGAGAACCTCTTAGCCATGTTCGACTAAGGTATTCCTTTTTCGTAGTTAGTCTATCTCAGCCCGAAAAAGGGTTAATTATACTAAGTAGATATCTTTTCATTTACTTTAACGAGTTCGAAAAGACAAGAGCTCAATAATATTTTCATCTTTTGGGAGTCTGAAAAGAGCTGAAAGAGGACTCCTCATGAAGGAACGAGTGGTATAAAGGGTAGCAACTAATTTCAGTGATGATGGCACTACTCAAAACATGCAAAGGTCAAGAGGATGGCTAATAAGACCACTCATTGTAGTGGTTCCTTAGGCAAGGGTAAAACAACCAACTGAAAGCATATGATCGACCAAGCAGATGATGACGATGGAATGGAAAAAACCAATGTTCATATGGAAAAAATAGGCTGATAAAAATGGCAATCACGAGGGATAAAATGGGAATGGTTTTATTTTACATAAGCTTGAAATAGGGAAAAACTATGCTTGAAATAATTTTGCATGCCCCTAGCATAATGACTCACTTCGAGTTACATGCTCCCCAAGCTTCATTTCATGCACCTAAGTAGACTACTGGGTACTAACAGGTGGATGGAATGAAGGTTCATTTACGAGATCAGGTGAAAGACTCGACTGGGAATTTACGAGATCTAATCAAAGACTCTAATTGGAAGGGGATTTCTTTCATTTCTTAACGAGATTGACACAGGAAAAGAACTATGCTCATAGGAACCTATTCATTTTTTAACGAGGTTGAAATAGTAAAAGAACTATCCTCATAAGTGCTTGTTTCATTTTTTAACGAACTTGACACAAGAAAAAGAATTATGCTCTGGGGAACTTGTTTCCTTTTTTAAGGAGCTTGTCATAATAAAAGGAACTCTGCTCCAAGGACCTTGTTTCATTTTTTAACGAGCTTGACACAAGAAAATGAACTCTTCTTCGGGGACCTTATTTCATTTTTTAAGGAGCTTAACACAAGAAAAGGAACTTTGCTTCGAGGACCTTGTTTTATTTTTTAAGGAGCTTGACACAAGAAAAGGAACTCTGCTCCGAGGACCTTGTTTTATTTTTTAAGGAGCTTAACACAAGAAAAGGAACTCTACTCTGGATGCCTGATCATGGCCTCTAAGAGACCATGGCTTCCAAGAGGTTCTCATCAGATGGAAGAACAACGCTTTGGAAGGGATATATATCAAAGGATCCAATGGAAATATTAGGCTCCAATTTCCCCAGTAAATGAGTCACCATATCACCTACTGGATCTAGGTCAAAAGACATTGAGTAGATAGTGAAAGGCTTGTCTTCATTAGTAGGTATGTGAATGGGATAGGTTGCCACATAATTAACCTGTGGCAGGGAAGATACCACTTGCACATTTGGAACACTTAGGGAAGTAGGATGATTGGTGTTCAATTCAGGACCAACAGATGAAAGTTGATCGATAGCCACAATCCTTCCTTCATGCGGGAAACACATCACATGAAAGAGTGAAGAGACAAGAGCTTCCATGAGATAAACATAGTCATGCACAAGGAGTAAATTAAAATCCAAAGTGCCTTGTACTACCATCATATCAATATATACATTCTTTCCTCCCAAAGTAATAGGCAACTCAAGAAGGATCCCTAACGGTTAACTGGTTCCTCTGTTAAAAGCCAATAGATTCTGGGTAACATGCATAAGATGCAGAGAATCTAAAGCTTTCTAAGTATTTGAGGATCTAATACTAATAGATCCATCTTCATCTATGATTGTGCTAGGTACAACTACATTATAAGCATGTACCATGATCTGGAAGGGCATGTAAGAAGGAAGACGATATCTTATCAGTCAAATCCAATCAAAGGAAGTGACCATACTTCTTGGAGGGGGTGTCATGGGAATAAGAGAACTAATCCCTTGTGTTATAGGAATGGGTGGATTCCCCCCCATGCCATTGGAACGGGAGGACTTCCCCCCAGTTCAATAGAACTTGAAGAAACAAGAAGAACCTGAGCGGTATGAGACTCACTCTCTAGGGAAAAGTACGATCAACTAAAGGTGGAATCGAGTCAACCATTTTATCAACCAATGGTTGGTTGGGAACAGACTCATGGGATTCACATTCAGAGAGAGTGGGGTTGATTGGATTCAGATTCTGATCAATCACTTCATCAACTAGTCGAGGATTGGGAGAAATCTTTCGATAACCAACCAGAAGTTGAGGCTAAGAAGTTGTAAGGTTTTCCAATAATTTTGAGGCTCCATCCGTATAAGGACAAAGGTGAATAAGATGATTCCCTTCACATAACTTACAGGGAAATTTGACTTTACCCTTTTTCCCATGGACCTTACTATCACTATTTGAGGGTTTATCACCAGCATGATCTGCAACAGCTGATGTGAGCCTCTGGACCACACTTCTAATACCTTGGGAATACTAGGACAATCTCTAAGAAGGTGGTCACTCTTACATAACATGCAAGGTAATTTAACTTTACGTGGATGATTGGAAGATTTTTCCATACTAGTTGTGTTCGTATAAATGGTTGCTTAGTTGTCCCCTTGCTTATTCTTCTTCTTCTTCATCATCCTTTTCTTATTCTTCTTACCCTGGTTACTAGAATCAAGACTTTCACCAGGGGAAGAGGAAGAAAGGGATGAATAAACAACTGGTGAAGAAAGCAAAGGGTAAACTTTAGGATCAACATGAGGTTGATATTGTTCAGGTGGAGGAGAACTCGGTTGAGAAGCAGTTTGGAAATTCAGAACCATAGGGGTTGAAAACAACCAAACTAGAAAACGAATGGTAAATCCAGGAAGGGACAACATTTCCAAAAGAAGGAAAAGGACCAGGATTCCCGTTAGAGGGGTTCCCTCGATTGGTAGACTCCAAAACTATTGCCATTAGTCTCAACCTAAGTTCCACTGAGGAGTTTTTCCACGAGGAATATGTTGTTCCACGGTCAATTAATTGATTTTAGAATTTAAGGACACAAACAAAACAAAGGGGTAACTAGGCATAAAGGTTTACCAAGCAACTGTGAACTACAATATACACCTTGGCGAACCAAGGACTTTACGTGCGTGCAGAAAATATCCCTGAATGTTGTGTTCGGTGTATCACAGTATACAAGGCGGCAGACTTGGTTACCTATGGATAGATAGCAACCTATTGGGGACTCCCAAAATATACGCGACGGTAAATGGGAGTGTAGTCTGTAGTAGTGTGGTCTAATTTGGAACCATTTAATAAGAGTGTTCCCATATACTTCACGTGTGTGGAGTGCCACCAATATACTAGATGGTATGTGGAGTACGGTCCTATACACTCATATACATGGAACGAGATTTCACCCCCAAGATGCAACAATGGCAAACAACGACAGCTCCTACGTTTAACGATGTCGGAACACGTCTCTAGCCTAGACCTCTAAATGTTTGTGTTAATGTTACAAATGATCCTTAGGTTGATTCAATAAATTTTACTGTTTATCTTTGATTATGTTTCAGTTTTAGGGCTCACCACGAATGTCACCTGAATATCCTAAAATGCAAATCTAGCATGAGAAAATAGAAATCCTTTCTCTTTCAATGAAAATCTAGCTAAGGAAGGGAAGAAATAATCAAGATGCAACACACAATATGCAACAAACAAGATGCAAGATGTAATTTCCTTTTCGATGCAACTATTCCTATGCTAATGCACATGCAAAACCCTAAATGTTGATGATTTTTTTTTCTTTTCACCACACTTAATTTTCAAAATGGAGAAAACTAAGATGGAAATGTTCAATACAACTGATTCAATTACACTTTTTAGACTGAGGATTAAAACAACAATTCATCTAAGTGATAGAAAATCAAACGAAATCAGTTTGCAAGCGACCAAGTGATAAGAACAAATAAAAATCAAAACCAATTCTTACCAAAGGAAAACAACAAAAATGCAAACCAAATAGAGGCTTTAGAGAGACCACAAGACACTGAAGACTTACGGAAGTTCAACTGGAAGTAGGTTGACCAAAAGGAAAAATTCATACAAAAAAGGGGCCAACACTGGTGCATAAGAGGCACCAATGCGTTGCAATGCTGGTGCAAAGTGGGCCAGGGTTAGGTGCAACGCTTTGCCAAAGGCATAGGGGATGTGTTGGGCCTAGGAAATAGAATTCTGACACAAAAAATTCAAAAAAGGCTTAATGAAATCACTTCCTAGATCTGTTCTTGGTTGGATGATACAACAAAGGTCTGTTAAGGAGGTAATCAAACACAATGGACAAGGAAACCACCAAGGGAATACTCTGCTCCCCAGTATGGTCGCCAATTTGTTATATGGGATTTACAATTGCGGACAAAAGTATCTCCCCTAGGTCGGTGGCTAACCTAGAACAACAGAGAGACAAGGAACACAATGCTTTTCCTTAAAGTAAATAGATGATGGAGTGAGGCCTACCTGGAATCCTTCACACACTTCACTCCTTCTTTAGCTTGGAAGCTCCAATCCCAGCTCCAAATGCCAAAATTAGAACCTGCACAGTCAAATAACACAAGCCAAGAAACTACGAGATCTATGCAGTATCATCTAAATACTTCATTCAATAGATCAACATGGTATTGAAATAAGTGAAATAACAACATCACATATAGGAAAACAATGAATTATTTGCATTAATATAAATGGAAGGAGATTACAACCATAAATAGCAGTTGATATTGTAGAAGAGATCCTCCAAGTTGTTGACTTGTCCTTTCCTTGTCACAATATGCACCTCCAATCACCTTAAATGCATGAGATGATGACCACTCACTACAACAACATAAGGGCAGAATCACTCTCCAAAAGCCAACCCCCAACCACATAGAAGGTTGGGAATATATAGAGAAGTATGGTAAGTTGGGAGTTCTTATCCAATTACCAATCTAGGGTAAGAGATACACCTTTAATGGAGGGATAGGATCAAACAAGAAGTGGTGAAAACTCCAATGTAGGGAAGGATAGGATCCGAATGTTTTATCCAAGGTAAGTAGTTATAACAACTTTTGGAAACTCCTAGGAGGGGAAGCTTTTGGAATCCCGACCATTCTCCCATATTTCTAGTACCAACGCATGTGCAAAGGGGAGCAACCTATTGGTGACCAACTTAGGCCACAGTGGAGCAACCTGCTGGTGAACGCACACCCCAGTAGGCCTACAAGGAGCGTTGGTCCTCAAACTGACTCAAATGAAGCATTTTAAGGCTTTTGGAAATGAAAGGTACATGCATAGGACTTTATGCAAGATGGTGACAAGGGGGAATAAGATGTTGATTGATCCCATTAGGAGGCTTACTGATCGGATGTGACAAAATGGCCTATAATAGTTATGATCTATCATTGGCATGGAGGATTTCCTAGATTGATAGTGGATTTTCCTAGCCTTTCCATTTTCGAGATAGCCATGGTGTTGTGGGTTCATTTCTTTGTTCTTTTGGTTGGTTCTCATGTTTCCTTTAGCTTGCGTTGAGTTAATAATTCCTGGAAGCCTTGGTTGGAAAAACGCTTTGGAGCCCTGTAACAACTTGGGTTGAGTTACTAGTCCTAGAGCCTTGGTTGGACAAATGCTTTGGAGCCCTTGGTGGGTTGAGATACTAGTCCTAGAGCCTTGGTTGGAAAAATACACTGGAACATGATGAAAGTTGTGGGTTGAGTTACTAGTCTTGGAAGCCTTGGTTGGAACAAACACTCTAGAGCTTTGGAAGGCTTGGGTAGAGACCAATTTGGTGATGGTTTGTGATATCCGATCGTGAGGTGGAATCATTGTTTGATGGATTGTTCCATGAGATCCCACATTCATGCTTGGAATATGGCAGGGGGGTGATTGGTTGAAAGGAAGATTTGGTTTAGCCAATCTATGGTCAGGTGGTTTGTGGAAGTCCCAAACCTGGTTGGTTGTTGCATTCATTAATTTGAGGTTATTTCTCCTTGTTAATTCATGAGTATTATACTAGTTTATATGTGGATTATATGGTTGTTGTTTCCTTGTTATTTCTGTTGTTATTATGTTGGTTATGAACATTTATTATGACCGTGGCTATGTATGGCTCTCATCATGTTTGTACTTGTAAATGAATGAACAATGTATCTATGGCCTAATAGATGATAATACAGCTAATGCGATAAGGAAACAATGCCTCATAACAAATCTGAGATAAGTATGAGACCCCTATGCTTAGCTCCGCTATTAAGACCTGTTGCTTTCATGTTTGTGACATGTTTGATGAAATGCCTGTCATGGCTAGTAGGGGTCCAGTCTAGTCCTTGTTAATGTTTTTGCAAATGTATCCTTGTTCCACTGTGAAATTTCATTTTTGAAGGTGTCATTGAGTTATGGGCTTCGGGCCTAAAAAAGTGGCAAAAATCCCAGAGTTGCAGGCACTGCACTGGGGAAACAAGTCCCCAAAAGCTCCCTTTCCCTTGCTATGGGAGCTTTTTGAGCCTCCCAGACGCACCCTTGTCCATATCAAGGGAGTGTCTAGGGATTTGATTCCCTAAAAATTCAGTTGGTCTAAGGGGCTGGTTACCTGAGTGGTTGGGATGGCTTCGAGGAATTTCGTTGTTGATGTGGAAGGTCCGTGTGATGTGCTCCGCCGGTTCCACTTCCTTAACTGACACATAGGGAGTCAAATCATATCATAGTAACTTCTCATTGTATGTTTACACCGGTTGGTCGGTTACTTGGGTAGATGTGGGAGGAGGGTGTTACATAAAACTTTGTTGCTTTAGTGCTACACCTTTTTTTCATATTATACACACATAGACCTTTCCAATGACCCAAGAATCATGTCAATCAAAGTTTCTAAGTTATGCCACTTAGAAGTTGACCTTCCTTTTCACCACCATAATTCAAGAGGATGCCACATCAGCACCCATTATTCATGAAAAAGGGGCTAGCCATGTGATTATGATGAAGAATACTCTAGAAGAGTCCATATTGTAACTTTAGTTAAGAGTTGAGGAAGTCAAACCTAACCACTAGTAGGCTATCAGGTTGTTTTATAATTAGGCCAGTAGGAGGAAAAGGGGTTCCATTCCTTCGAGTGCATTTGTTCAATAGATGAACAAAAATAGCTGAGATGAATAGGAGATAGAGCACACAGAGAGGATTTGTACACTTTAGTAGCCCATAGGCCACATGCCATACTTGTTTGTATTCACAACCATTTTCTATTCAAAGAAGCAGAGAGACCTCACCTTCCAGCCGGGTTTTCTTCCGAAAGGGTTTCTCAAGTCATATCTTGTGTCAAATTGTGGATTGTGAGTTTTTATTTTTTGGTTCTCTATTTCCTGCATAATTTTAATTTGCATGCATGCACAATTAACAACAATCTACAGACCCATAAATCTAAAGAGAAATAAAACCTCAATAGTGTAAATTTTGAAATTTTAAATAGTGTTTTATCAATATGTTGTGACGAACTATCCAGTGGAATATCCACAACAATTTATGGATCACGTTGATATGGATTCGCACAATGTTGCATATCTGGTCACATACAACAAGCTCCTTGTCATGATGCTTCATTTGCAAATTAATTTTCCCACCTAGATAGGTTTCATAGTAGCCTTTTTCGCAAGTCCCTTTACAATTTCAAGGGCGCAGGTTGTTTTGCCTCAATGCTCTTGTTTTTTGCCTTGGCCCTATAAGCAACTTTTGTAGTGACCTGAGCTCAAGGGAGTTGGTTAACATTGTCTTTGTGGTTAATGGGGCGAGATAGCACACAATTGGGAATGGCCTCATAGGGCTAGGTATGTAGGAAGAATACAAGATATTATCCCTCCTCTATTTTTTTTTTTACCTTCATAATAGTACCCATCTCCAACCACAATGCTCTCAACTGGTAGCTTAATGGTCCTCCACCATGGATATATTGATAGAGCAGACACAAAATCTACAAAAGATGGAAGAAAGTAGCTCACTTAGGGGACAAAGTGAGGATTTGAAGCTCTTCAGTCAATAGAGCACTCAATATTATTGCTCTTGCAATTCACTATGTATGCTCCCCCCCTCTCACTATTTTTGATTTCAATGCAACAACTCTTATAGAGATTGTTCCACCTCAGAGTTTCGATGGTAATCATGTTTCTCTTTAGCAACTATGTGTGTAAAAACATGTTTAATTATAGGTACCTATTAATGTATTCACTACTAGGATATTGGTATAGATAACAGTTTTGTTACTACATTGCACAAGGGCTTGGCTCCTAGTTTTGTTAAATATTATTAGTTAGCATGTAATCCTTGATGTAACCCTTGACTTTTGGCATGAAATGACTTATGTAACCCTGGACTTTTGCTGCACCCCAGAGGCAATTTTTTCTTAACACAAATATTCTCTATTATGGTTAAAAAATTATAAGTTGTAATAAAAATCTTCTACATTTTGACCTTTTTCTGCACATTTTCTAGTCAATTTCACCCTAAATTTGGTTTGTTAGCAACACAAGTTTGAGCTATGAAATCTACATCATCCAAGAGCTCCAAGGGTTTTTCAAAACACTAAATCCATTTATGCATTCAAAATGACATTTTAAACAACAAAAACCATAAATTTACCAAAAAAAATTATTAACAATTTCAACAAAAGACCAAAATGTAAAAGTGCACCAAATTATAATCATGAAATTACATAATATTAAAAAATGATGTAATATGAAAAACCATATGAAAAAATCATAAATACTTCTCACTATTACTATTAATAAGTTATTTGTTTGCTATTAATTAAATATTTATTTTTCTTTTCAATCCCATTCTTAAAAATCTGTAAATTAAAATATATTATAAATATTTAAATTTATGATAAAATTGAAAGGATATTTATAATAAATTTGAAAGGAAGTAAATTAATGAGTGATGATATTGTTTGTTTTAAATAACAATAAGTCAATATATATTTGTGGATAGTAGATATTGATGATTATTTTCACTATTTTTTTTAAGCCGAAAAGTTTCTATTAATTAAAGAGCATATACAAAGATGTCAAAATACATGTGGTTTCATCGCGACTAGGTTTGTTGACCGATGTGATAACCATACAACATACAACAAACAAAATGGTCAGCTGAGAGGTCCATAGCCTTAGAGGCCTAACATATCAGAAAACTAGGAGAACAAGAAAAACATTAATGATCATAATCAATTTGTCAGAAGTAATTGAAGCAGGATTATCTGGCCCTGTACTTGGAAGAGGAGGAGGGCGATATAGACAATTGACATGGTGCTCAAAGTGAGCAAGCCAAGTTTCTATTTTTTCAACTTTCTCCGTCAGCAGATTTTTCCAATGCTAGACAATCACCACACTTTCACGAACATGACATTGGAAGTATCGGAGTTGTTCAAGTTTGGCCATGACGGCGTCATGCTTCTCCCTTCGAGCTTTATTGAGATCTTCTAACCAAGAAATGATGGATTTAACTAGCTCTTAGACCGTCGAGGAAGTCTCAGGATGCTTGGAAAGAGCACGATCCACTGACCCTGCACGACCTTGACTGTTGCACCAACCCCAAGGGGCCATAACACGACCACGACCCAATCCTTTGCCACCTCTGCCAATACCATGACCACATTGAATTGACATGCTGTTGTGACTTCCCGTCATGGAGACGGTCGAGGACCTGTGTCCCCCACGGGTTCCGTGACCCCCACACCCAACACCATGCATTGTACCCACACCTCACCTAGAGCTTCCACCACACACATATTTTGCGCCACCCTGAGAACCTACAAGAGCAGGTGAACCTTCCATCTTTGTCAAGGCCAGGACATGCGAAGAGCGAGGGTTAGACTTCATGATGAAATCCAAAAGGAAGTTGAGGCCCCGAAGGCAATATCCAAAACGAACCAAAGGCCACTGGAATGAACCCAACAACACACAAGCAAGAATTGAGAGCCCTAACGAGCAACCACCTTCCACCAAAGGCCAAGCAGACCCCGCCGCAGACTAAGAGGGAAGAGAATCCAATGTAGTAAATCCCTCCATGGGAAATTCACCATAAGACTAGGACTGAACCAGCCCAGAACAAGCAAATGAATCCACAACGAAAAAGGCCAGAAGGTGAATAAAAACAAACACACAAGAGAAATTTGAAAAGCGGGCTCCCATAATCCATATCAATGCCAAAGCCACAAAGAAACACCGAAAGGGATTAAATCTATTTTCACTTTAAAAGAAGTTTACACTCCAAAAAATTTAATCCCCTTAAGACTTGGAAGATGAAGAGATAAGATAAATCTAAATTGATTAATTATAAATTATAATTATAATTTTTTTATGTTAATTTCTTTTTAATGTAATTTATCAAAATCTATATATATGTCAAATATTTAAATAACATAATAAAATAAGACATGACATCTCTTCTATACAATAGATTGAAAATCTTTTTTGTTAAAATAAAACATAATCCTATCCATACCAATATAAAAGACATATTATGACAATAATATTAACACGACGAAAAGGAATTTATAATTAAAAACAACAAAACAAAAAAACATATCGAATATCGACCCAAAATAACCGTATCATTACGAGAAAAAAATGACAAATCTTCTAGATCGCAGAGTACCTTGATCAATATTCGACAAAGTTATAAAAATATTAATGATGGAATTTTAATTGTGGAAAATGAAAGAACATAAAATTTAAAAGGGAAAGCACGTAAAAATAATGCTATAGGCTAATATGGATAGTTAAAAAACAATTTGCATAGCTGATGGAAAAAAAATATATTAATTTAGTTAAAAAACAATTTGCATAGCTGATGGAAAAAAAAATAAAAAAAATATTATAAATTAATATGAGTAGGGTAAAAACAAAGTGCATAAACATTGATTTCCAAAAAAAATAGGGAATAAACTGTCATAAATTTGTTATTTGTTGTATGAAATATTCTAGAAGAATATCATTTATAAGGTTTGACTATTTATTCAAAGTTATTAACCTTTTATTTATATCGAATAAGGTTAAATGTCTTTTAATTTAGTTTTGAGTAACTTAGGTTCTATGCATGTTGATAGGGATATCTTTGATAGGAGTAGTACAATAATTATGTGGGACATCATAATTTGTGGTGGAGAATATGGGATGTGTTGGGTACACTAATCATTTGGGGCATCATAACTTATGAAAAAGAATATAAAGAACATGGGATGTATTGGGTACATTAATCATTTGGGGCATCATAACATATGGCAAGACATTAGGAGATATTAGGCACCATGGTCGTGATGCTTTTTTTCAGCTTGTAAACATGAGGCTTTTACTTATAGATCTTAAAACCTCTTCGTTGATTATAGTAGCATTGTCATTTCTAGTAGATTATAATAACATTGTATTTTATGTATATTTATATCTTCTCAATAATGTTTATTAATGAAGTATTTTTAAATACAAAGTAGATCTAAATTAAATTGAATATTGGATTTATGTTGAAGTAGTTTAGTTTTGAGTAGCTTAGGTTCTATGTATGTTGATAGGACCATATTTGATAGGAATGGTACAATAATCATGTGGGGCATCATAACTTGTGGCAGAGAACATGGGATGTGTTGGGTACATTAATCATTTGGGAGCATCATAGCTTGTGGCAGAGAACATGGGATGTATTGGGTACATTAATCATTTGGGGCATCATAACATATGGCAAGACATTAGGAGATATTAGGCACCATGGTCGTGATGCCTTTCTTCAGCGTGTAAACATGAGGCTCTCACCCATAGATCTTAAAACCTCTTCGTTGATTATAGTAGCATTGTCATTTCTAGTAGATTATAATAATATTGTCTTTTATGTATATTTATATCTTCTCAATAATGTTTATTAATGAAATATTTTGAATATAAAGTAGATCTAAATTAAATTGAATATTGGATTTATGTTGAAGTTAATTTAGATATTGAATGGAAAAATAATAAATAATCTTTAATCTTTAATTATTTATATAAAATTATTATTTTTTACTCATAACTAATTTGATATAAATTTAAACATTTCACTTAGTATTTATTATTTTAAATATAAATATAAAAAATAAACATAATCAAGTGACATATTTTAATACTCTCTAAAACCTATTTATGATAGCGCAAATAAAAAATAAAAGAAAATAAAACTCTCTCTTCTCTATCACTAAACCATATCATAGTATAATGAAAACTAAGAATATAACATAAATAAAAAATAAAAGCATACAACCCTTACTTATTTACTACTAAACCATAATATAGTATAATTTTTCTTCGGAAAAGAACTATAATTTTGTTACTGAAAACAAAATTACATTTTGTAAATGCTGTATGAAACATATTTAGAAAATAGTTGTAAGGCCTACAAGATATTGAGCACAAAGCTCCAAGAATCAATTCCCCAAAAACCGGAGGTCCTCAAATAAACTGATCATTAGGGTTGAAACCCTCCAACAAAGCGCAGAGGTCCACAATTTAAACCCCAAGGGTACATACAAGAAAGGGTCAAAACCAAGAGAGGAAATGACCCAAGTGAGTCAGCCAAGCGACGATTGAAACCACAAACGACAATGCTAAGGAAACCCTCAGGCTGTGACACTCAAAGACAGAAACACAGACACCCCGACCAAAACCCCAGAATTCCACTTGCAAAGGGAAAGCAAACCTCTAGGCGACAAAAGACGAACCATGAAGCCCAAAATGAAGTTGGTGATGACTCCTAATAATGGTGGGCGAAGCAACAAAGTAGGCCTAAATGAGACAACGTGAAGAGACCACAACAACCCAAGTGAGAACCAAAAGCAAACTGAGAAAACACACGCAGAGGAGAACCTACAGGAAAAACGAGACGCCTACCAAGGAATAGGAACAAACCACTAGCCCCATGGAAAAAAGGCATAAACCAGGAGGCAAAGGCGACTAAAGTTCCAATAGCCCTGCCCCCTACCCATACCATAACATAATAAAAACACCATAACATAATAAAAACAATAATCTAAGGGGGAAATGATATATTATGGAAACAAAATGAATATTATAGTTTTCATTATAGTATGATATTATTTAGTCTTAAATAAGTAAAAGTCCAAAATAAATATTATAGTTTTCATTATAATATAATATTATTTAGTCTTAAATAAGTAAAAAAGTTTAATACGTTGGAATTAAAATTATTATTTTTATTTTTTATATTATTAAAAAAATTGAAGATTATTATTTTAATTATATTATAATATGTTTTAATAAATAAATGAAAGTTACCCGGATGCGGGTGTATTAATGCATCATTAATGGAGTGGCTCTCCAGTGCCAGCGTCTGGTCCTGCAGGTGGCAGGATCGCACACTCCTCCATGCCTTCTCTTGGATAACGCAGGCTCACACAGGGTACCTGCTGATCACTTGGCACTTCGAATTTATTGCTCACTTTGGTCGAGAAACTATTCCTGAGGTTTTATTTATGGGTTCTTCGGCTCTCTCATCCATCATTTCCTCTTGGCCCTCCTGCCTTAGCCTGTGTCAGACCCAGAATTCTTGCAGCGCTTTGGTTGCAACCTTAAATGTTTGGCTTGGAGGGGCTTTTGCTGTGGAAGCCAAGCATCTCCGCTCAAAGGCTCAGCTCTGTTTTCTGATTTTTAAGCGGCTTCTCTTCAAGCCATCTTGCACCCCTTACTTCGGCACCTGCTTTGCTTCAGCCTGCTTCAATTTCCCTTCAAGTTGTCTTTGCATTCTGATAATGGTGCGCAACCGCTCACGCGGTCGCCATGGTGGTAGTCGCGGGGGTCGTGGGTGGTCTCAACCCGCTCCTTCGCCTGATGTCCCTATGGATCCTGCGTCCCCTCCCTCAGCTAGTGCAATTCCGCCTCACAACAGTTATGTTGGTAAGCCTTTCCCGCATAACACCTTCCAGACCACCCATTTCAAATTTCAAAGCAGCCTCAACAAGCCTATTCTCTCAGCCAGCATCACTATCATCTTCGCGGAGGAAGAGGCTCAGCCTAGCGTCTCTGTTAACACCTCAGCGAAGCAATCTCTGGGTGGCCATGGAAGCGAGCAGCATGGGGAAGACGATGGCAATGTGATCAATCGCGGTGAGGTGCATGCAGAGGGAAGTGCTCCTGATGACACCAAGCCACTAGATGGCAACCTCCAGGGAGTCTCGGGCTCTGTTGACCCTGCGGATAGTTCTTGTGGCATCCGTCGTTCGGCGACTCTTCTAGGTGGCAGTGGTATGAATGCTGAGGATAAGGAAGGCGATTTTTTGGGTGGGTAATGCATGCCCGGTGGTGGAGGAAGCTCAGGACCATGACACGGTCGTTTAATGCCTCCTGGGCCCTGCTTGTTTCCCCAGCTTTTCTTTTTGCTCTCCAGGTCTCTTCGCTATGTTTCTTTGGTTCTGATAAAGTCTTTTTGCTACGGGTCTTTGGTTCTGCAGTTATTTTTGACTCTGGGTCTCTGGTTAGTATAGACAGCTTGGCTACTACCTTCCATCTGACCTTTCTATGGTTGACCAACATGTTCAGTTCTCAATGTATGGTTTTTGGGCATTATGTAACTGGTTTTCCCAACCCTGGGATAGTCTGGATGTGCTGAAGGATAGTTTCTGCTTTCCTCTGAGGTTTCGACCTCCTTGTAAATGTATTTTTATTTTCTTTTAATAGAATTAGTCTTTACCGAGAAAAAAAAATAAAAATAAATGAAAGTTGAAAATTATTTTATTTTCTAAATATTTTAATATATAGAATTTCTTAAAAAATTTAATGTGTAATTATATTATTGCATGAAAATAAAATATAATGATTTGAAATAATATATGAATAATGTTAAAGGATAAATTTCAATTCTTATCATGTTATATGTTTTTGGATATTGGAAAATTAATTTATTTCTTTATATTTGAGGGAGATGTTTTATCTAAAATCTAAAAAGATATTTTAGCAAAAACTCCATTTATGAAAAGTGCTAATATTTCATGTGCTCACAAATAACACTATATATATATATATATATATATATATATATATATATATATATAGGTGTAGTTTAACTTATAGTTGAATTTTTTTTTCAAGGTATTTTTTCTAGTTAATTTTAATCAAAATCTGGTATATATTTTTAAATACTTGAATTTGAGTTGTTTAATTTATAAAATTCTAGCGCTTTAATGGTTGTTTTTGGATGTTGAATCTATCTATGAATTTAAACATGTATTTTAAACAACAAAAAATCACAATCTTGCTTGAAATTGTATTATTTGATTTCGATGAAAAAGACTATTTTGTGTATAAGTTAGAATCTCTCTCTCTCTCTCTCTCTCTCTCTCTCTCTCTCTATATATATATATATATATATATATATATATATATATAACCATAGTTGGGAGCTTTTGCATTCATAAAAATTACAACATATCTAGCATTCATGATACAATAAAATTTTGGTTCAAAATTTTCCAACAAAAACCAAACTGGAAATAATAATTTCCCACACATGGCTATACCTTTCTAAATCTTTAAATAATACATTTCAATATTTCCTGGTGGTATGGATTTGATAAAAAATACCGAAAATCATAATAACTTTGCAATAAATTTAACTTAATGAAAAGCATGGTAGTAGGGTGCTTGTTCTATTACTACCTTCTTAGGATTCAAGTTTAGCTTGATAATTCCCTTAGTTTATGGTAGTTGACACATTGTTTCCCCTTCCTTCCACCCTTCACAATTGGAGTTCATTGATTGCACGTGATTGAATGCTTTGTGGTGCTCTCCCTTGGTCTAATTTATGAACATGCTCCTATGCATATTGCATTCTGCCTCTAGAATATAAATATGATGCTTCAACTACACCAAAGTACCCATAATTGTCGCATTTTGAGTGGACCATGGGTTGATGATCAATTTCATGTATTTTTTGTAGTAGTAAAAATTGATGTTATGTTCCCAGGATAGACTCCTTGTGAATCCTTAATGCCCTTCTTATCTCATGTAATGTATGCTAATCCATAAAAAAAATTGTAGCAATCCAAGTTTCTTTTGAAGAACAGAAGTTGAAGGCTAACTTCAAACCCGAATCTACACTTAAATAGTTGCAACCCCTCATGGTTCGGGGATGATTCTTGCACATTCTTATAATGTCTAAACCCTTGCATTCAAAAAAGGAATTCACAGAGAGGGTTGGGAATACATAGTAGATTGGAATAAACCTTCAAGGCCTTATGAAGACTAGAACCCAAAAAGAACGAACACCCCAAAATAGTGGAAGGACAAAGTATGCTTTTTCCACTCCCAATTAACCTAGAGAAAAATCAATCAAATCACAAAATTGATAGTGTATGCATCTAATAACATAGCAAAGACAAGGCCTTTTCTAATAGAGAGGACAAAAATCCCCTAGTAGTAGTATCATTAACACAAACATATTTACATAACACTAAATCAACCATTACTTTCCTTTTAAAACAAAAACAAAAAAGGCCAAGAGAGAGGCTTACTCGACTTCCATGAGGCAAATAAAATCAAATATGCCAACCAGATCACAAGAATAGAGTAGACACCATTGTCACATAAACCTGAGGCTTGCCATCTCCACAAATGAATTATGAATTAAGACACCATTATCTCACTAGGCCAGGGGAAATTATCTTCCTTTGTTTCGAATAAGTGTGAGCTCGCATACAATACCATACAAAAGGGTAAATGGAGTCAAGTCTCTTTACTTGCCTTGCTATACATTAAGGATACCTTATGATGAGCCATTAGACTCTGTAAATACTTGAAACATACTATGTTTTCCATTACTAATCATAAGTTGAAATGGTTATAAATCTTATTATTGATGACAATATCCCAACTTTCAATATTATAGTTTGATTAGCAAAACCATCTACTAAATTATTATTCTTCCTCAACACATGATAAAACTTGATAAAACAGATTTTATTTGCTTCTTACCTTACCTAACTTATCACTAAAACTAAAATGTAATCCATTCGAATATAATTCATTACCATTTCACTATAAATATCTTTAAATCCCATACACCATTTGACTTTAAATATCTTTAAATCCCATACGACATTACCTAACTTATCACTAAAACGTAATCCATTCGAATATAATTCATTACCATTTGACTATAAATATCTTTAAATCCCATACACCATTTGACTTTAAATATCTTTAAATCCCATACGACATTAATTGTTTAATAAAAAATTTTAACCATTTTTGAACCTTGAAATAAAACATGAAAATCTACAAAATTATTTGATAAAATATCAAATCCTTCTCAAATGAAATATTCTTAAAACTCACCCAAGGCTCGTGACAAACCCTCCTCCCACACATGCCATTTCATAAAAACAAATATCAACCCTATAACAATATAATATAAAATCTTCTCTCCTTTTAAGGTTGGTTGGTTTTTTTTTTTGTGTAATGTGAATTGTATTATGAAAAAAAAAAAAAAAAAGTTATATAAAAAAGTTTTTTCGTCATGGAGACCAAACCATATCCAAAGTTAGGTCTTTCAAAGGGTCATCAGTGATTGATAATATCTAACGGTGATTGATAATATCTAACATAATTTAAACGTAAAAAACCAAGAAATTGTTCTACCTCATCATCTTTATGAAGACGAAAAGGAAGCACTTTATACTCACATAAACATACATTATAAATTTAGCACTAGATTAGAGATCGAGCCATCTGCAAGAATATAATCCATTGAGGTTGTTGGGGTTATGGGTGGAATCCCAAGGTTTTTTTCATCCTCGTTAGCCTCTGGTCCATTGTTTCTAGCTTATAATTATAATGCTTGAGGTGGCTATGCAAGTGATCCAATGTCTATATTAAACCCCTTTTTGCTTTCTGATTGTCCAACATTGCTTATCCTAGAAGAAATTTCATTTGTAAGTAGAGGTTGATTGCTTACATGTATTCATTCCCTCTACTCCTTGTCTGCCCTATATTTGGAATCCAACTTTCCCACTGGGCTCTTATTTTTGCATCAAAAAGGGAGGTTATTTGTGAGGAGGCCTCCCTTTTAAATCTTGACATCTCCTCTTGCACATGCACATGCATTTGTTCATGATACCTGGCTGCGAAACCAACAACTTTGTTATGAAGTCGTGAGTTTCCCTGGCGAGCTCTTTCTTCATAGTAGGTTGCACCTCTCCTAGCTTTGCCTCTCTCTCGCGGCATGGTGAGGAATCCTTCAGCGCTCATGACAGGGTGATAACCATTGTTCTGCATTTTATAATGGCTATATTATTGCGAATATGGAGACCACCAGTTTGCCCATGTAGCAGACAACCACTAGGAAACTGCGCTTTTCCCAAACCAACCATGAAGGATTTTGGTTCTTCACTCACCCAAAATAGGTTCTCACCATTTTTCTCTGCCTACTGCCTATATGCTCCACTTCCCTGAGCCTACTTATCCCCACCACAGAGAAAGGGTTTCCAACTAGTTTTACCCTCTCGGTTTAGAGCTAAACAATAATTTATCTACCATAGTACAAGCCTCCGCCCTCCTTATCCAGACTTTTATCCTTCTCTAGTTACCAATAAGAACCCTATCACAACTCTAGTATCCACCCAAAAAAATAGAAACAACATTCTCTAAATGGGAATTTCTGATTACTAACGACCCAATAGCAAATGATACAAGAATATGTCAAGCTATTCTATAGAGATCAGTTACATCAACATCCACGACAACACGCTAGAAAATCAAGTGAGGAATACCTAGAGAGAGAGTGAGACTATAACATACTTTGATCACAGATGATCGTGTCCTCATCCCTTGAACAATCTATCTCTCCTACGGAGCTTTGCGACTAGAAAACTCCCAGATATTCGCCTGATGTCCTGCGAAAGTCATTCCTTTTTGGGATGAGAGGCTAACTAACTTAACAATCTTCCAACCAGCTCTGAGGCTCACATTCAAATTCTCAACCTTCAAAAAGGATGATGGCCCTTGTAGGTTGTAATTCTCCTCACATACTGGTTGTTAGAAGCACCTAAGCTTCGCCTAGCCAAGCTCAATCCCCTTTCTTACCTTACTCTAGACTACTACATATGGTATCCGCAAATTTACCAACGTTCTGCAAATAAATGCCCATCCTTTCCCACAATCCCAACTGTTGGAAGTCCACACTCGGCACTGCCTCCAATGAAGAATGTTGGTCAACATTAAATTGTTGCTTCATTGGATTTCATTACCGAAGACAAAATTGCTATCCTCCAGATCTAACCTGCACCATCTTACATGCTTCAACCATGAATAAGCCACCCAACTCACGTGCTTTTGAACCCAATCTAATAACGTTTGGAGTTGTCTTTAGTGTGACTTTTTGGTGTCGAAATCTGGCGGAAAAAATTGACGTGAAATTTTGATTTGTGTTATTTAAACTGATTTTTTGATTGTATATATGGATTCAACATCCTCAAAAACCCCTGGGGCACTTAGATTGTGCAAGGGTTACTCACAAATTTGTGATTTCAATAAATTCCTATCGGATTTTAAAGAAATTAGACCAGAAAAACCCACCGGAAAATCTTCCAAAAAATCACACTAAAGACAACTCAATAACGTTTTTCTCCTTATCATGAGTCTCCATCTTAAGAACAGCTCTAAGGTATAAAAATAACATTTACAAGCTGCCTATTGGCCAAGTGAGCATTGCAACCCCCTCCCCTCCTCTCTCAAGGAGCCCTGTAACAACTTGGGTTGAGTTACTAGCCTTGGAGCCTTGGTTGGACAACTGCTCTAGAGCCCTTGGTGGGTTGAGATACTAGTCTTGGAGTTGGAAAAATACGCTGGAACCCGATGAAATTTGTGGGTTGAGTTACTAGTCCTTGAAGCCTTGGTTGGAACAAACGCTCTAGAGCTTTGGAAGGCTTGGGTAGAGACCAATCTGGTGATGGTTTGTGATATCCGATCGTGAGGTGGAATCTTGTTTGATGGGTTGAGGTGGTTTGGCCTTTGGAAGCCCTGGTTCAGTTTTGATGGATTGTTCCACGAGATCCCACATTCATGCTTGGAATATGGCACGGGGGTGATTGGTTGAAAGGAAGATTTGGTTTAGCTAATCTATGGTCGAGTGGTTCATGGAAGTCCCAAACCTAGTTGGTTGTTGCATTCATTAATATGAGGTTATTTCTCCTTGTTATGGCTGTTGTTTCCTTGGTATTTCTGTTGTTATTATGTTGGTTATGAACATTTATTATGATCGTGGCTATGTATGGCTCTCATCATGTTTGTACTTGTAAATGAATGAACAATGTATCTATGGCCTAATAGATGATAATACAACTAATGCTATAAGGAAATAATGCCTCATAACAAATCTGAGATAATTATGAGACCCCTATGCTCAGCTCCGCTATTAAGACTTGTAGCTTTCATGTTTGTGACATGTTTGATGAAATGCCTGTCATGGCTAGTAGGGGTCCAGTCTAGTCCTTGTCAATGTTTTTGCAAATGTATCCTTGTTCCGCTGTGAAATTTCATTTTTGAAGGTGTCATTGAGTTCTGGGCTTCGGGCCTAAAAAAGTGGCAAAAATCCCGGAGTTGCAGGCGCCGCACTGGGGAAACAAGTCCCCGGAAGCTCCCTTTCCCTTGTTATGGGAGCTTCTGGAGCCTCCCAGATGCACCCTTGTCCATATCAAGGGAGTGTCTAGGGATTTGATTCCCTAAAAATTCAGTTGGTCTAAGGGGTTGGTTACTTGAGTGGTTGGGATGGCTCCTAGGAGTTCCGTCACTGATGTGGAAGTTCTGTGTGATGTGCTCCGCCGGTTCCACTTCCTTAACTGACACACAGGGAGTCAAATCATATCATAGTAACTTCTCATCGTATGTTTACCCCGACTGGTCGGTTACTTGGGTAGATGTGGGAGGAGGGTGTTATATAAAACTTTGTCGCTTCAGCGCTACACCTTTTTTCATATTCTACACACATAGATGTTTCCAATGACCCAAAAATCATGTCAATCAAAGTCTGTAAGTTATGCCACTTAGAAGTTGACCTTTCTATTTTCACCACCATATTTCAAAAGGATGCCACATCAGCACACATTATTCATGAAAATGGGGCTAGCCATGTGATTATGATGAAGAAGACTCTAGAAGAGTCCATATTGTAACTTTAGTTAAGAGTTGAGGAAGTCAAACCTAACCACTAGTAGGCTATCAGGTTGTTTTATAATTAGGCCACTAGGAGGAAAAGGGGTTCCATTCCTTCGAGTGCATTTGTTCAATAGATGAACAAAAATAGCTAAGATGGATAGGAGATAGAGCACACAGAGAGGATTTGTGCACTTTAGTAGCCCATAGGCCACATGCCATACTTGTTTGTACTCACAACCATTTTCTATTCAAAGAAGCAGAGAGACCTCACCTTCCAGCCGGGTTTTCTTTCGAAAGGGTTTCTCAGGTCATATCTTGTGTCAAATTGTGGATTGTGAGATTTTATTTTTTGGTTCTCTATTTTCTGCATAATTTTAATTTGCATGCATGCACAATTAACAACAATCTACAGATCCATAAATCTAAAGAGAAATAAAACCCCAATAGTGTAGATTTTGAAATTTTAAATAGTGTTTTATCAAATATGTTGTGACGAACTATCCAATGGAATATCCACGACAATTTATGGATCATGTTGATATGGATTCACACAATGTTGCATATTTGGTCACATACAACAAGCTCCTTGTCATGATGCATCCTTTGCAAATTAATTTTCCCACATAGATAAGTTTCATAGTAGCCTTTCTCTCTGGTCCCTTTACAATTTCAAGGGCGCAAGTTGTTTTGCCTCAATGCTCTTGTTTTTTGCCTTGGCCCTATAAGCAACTTTTGTAGTGACCTGAGCTCAAGGGAGTTGGTTAACGTTGTCTTTGTGGTTAATGGGGCAAGGTAGCACACAATTGGGAATGGCCTCACAGGGCTAGGCATGTAGGAAGAATACAAGATATTATCCCTCCTCTATTTTTTTTTATCTTCATAATAGAACCCATCTCCAACCACAATGCTCTTAACTGGTAGCTTAATGGTCCTCCACCATGGATATATCGATAGAGAAGACACAAAATCTACAAAAGATGGGAGATGAAAGTAGCTCATTTAGGGGACAAAGTGAGGATTTGAAGCTCTTTAGTCAATAGAGCACTCAAGATTACTGCTCTTGCAATTCACTATGTATGCTCTCCCCCTCTCACTATTTTTGATTTCAATGCAACAACTCTTATAGAGATTGTTCCACCTCCGAGTTTCGATGGTAATCATGTTTCTCTTTAGCAACTATGTGTTTAAAAACATGTTTAATTATAGACACCTATTAATGTATTCACTACTAGGATATTGGTATAGATAACAATTTTGTTACTACATTGCACAAGGGCTTGGCTCCTAGTTTTGCTAAATATTATTAGTTAGCATGTAATCCTTGATGTAACCCTTGACTTTTGGCATGAAATGATTGATGTAACCCTGGACATTTATTGCACTCCAGAGTCAATTTTTTCTTAATACAAATATTCTCTATTATGGTTAAAAAATTAATAATATAAAAAAATTATAAGTTGTAATAAAAATCTTCTACATTTTGACCTTTTTCCGCACATTTTCTAGTCAATTTTACCCTAAATTTGGTTCGTTGGAAGCACAAGTTTGAGCTATGAAATCTACATAATCCAAGAGCTCCAAAGGTTTTTCAAAACACTAAATCCATTTATGCATTCAAAATGACATTTTAAACAACAAAAACCATAATTTTACCAAAAAAAATTATTAACAATTTCAACAAAAGACCAAAATGTAGAAGTGCACCAAATTATAATCATGAAATTACATAATATTAAAAAATGATGTAATATGAAAAACCATACATATATATGAAAAAATCATAAATACTTCTCACTATTACTATTAATAAGTTATTTGTCTGCTATTAATTAAATATCTGATTTTCTTTTCAATCCCATTCTTAAAAATCTGTAAATTAAAATATATTATAAATATTTAAATTTATGATAAAATTGAAAGGATATTTATAATAAATTTGAAAGGAAGTAAATTAATGAGTGATGGTATGGTTTGTTTTAAATAACAATAAGTCAATATATATTTGTGGATAGTAGCTATTAATGATTATTTTCACTATTTTTTTAAGCTGAAAAGTTTCTATTAATTAAAGAGCATATACAAAGATGTCAAAATGCATGTGGTTTCACCGCGACCAGGTTTGTTGATCGATGCGATAGCCATACAACATACAAAAAGCAAAATGGTCAGCTAAGAGGTCCATAGCCTTAGAGGCCTAACATACCAGAAAACTAGGAGAACAAGAAAAACATCAATGATCATAATTAGTCGTCAGAAGTAATTAAAGCAGGATTATCTGGCCCTGTACCTGGAAGAGGAGGATGGCGATAGAGACAATTGACATGGTGCTCAAAGTGAGCAAGCCAAGTTTTTAGTTTTTCAACTTTCTCTGTCAACATATTTTTCCCATGCTAGACAACCACCACACTTTCACAAACATGACACTGGAAGTATTGGAGTTGTTCAAGTTTGGCCATGATGGCGTCATGCTTCTCCCTTCGAGCTTTATTGAGAGCTTCTAACCAAGAAATGATACATTGAACCAGCTCTTAGACCATCGAGGAAGTCTTACTACACTTGGAAGGAGCACGATTTGTTGACCCTGCACGACCTTGACTGTTGCATCGACCCCAAGAGGCCATAAGATGACCACAACCCAATCCTTTGCCACCTCTGCCAATACCACGACCACACTGAATTGATAAGTTGTTGCGACTTCCTGTCATGGAGACGGTCAAGGACTTGCGTCCCCCACGGGTTCTGTGACCCCCACACCCAACACCATGCATTATACCCACACCTCGCCTAGAGCTTCCACCACGCACATATGTTGCACCACCCCGAGAACCTACAAGAGTAGGTGAACCTTCCATCTTTGTTAGGGCCAGGACATGCGAAGAGCGAGGGCTAGGCTTCATAATGAAATCCAAAAGGAAGTTGAGGGCCCGAAGGCAATATCCAAACCGAACTAAAGGCCACTGGAATGAACCTAACAACACACAAGCAAGAATTGAGAGTCCCGACGAGCAACCACCTTCTGCCAAAGGCCAAGCAGACCCCACCGCAGACTGAGAGGGAAGAGAATCCAACGCAGTAAATCCCTCCATGGGAAATTCACCACAAGACTAGAACCGAACCAGACCAGAACAAGCGAATGAATCCACAATGAAAAAGGCCAGAAGGTGAATAGCAAAAAACACACAAGAGAAATTTGAAAAGCGGGCTCCCAGAATCCATACTGACGCCAAAGACACAAAGAAACACCGAAGGGAGGTCTAAAACCAGTGATCCCGAACGGGAAGAGACGAGAGACGAAAACGCCCAGAGATCAGCACCACCCCTGAGCCAATTCCGTGACCCAAAAGGAAACAACACCACGAGAAGACCCCAAGCCAATTAAACAAGCGACAGACACCAGACACATACAACCCAAGAAGCACCCACCAAATGACCAAGGCGAGAAACCTAGAGAATGTAAAGCGACTAAACCCGAAACCAACCAAAGTCGCAGATGACACACCCTCTAGTTTAAGACAAAGAGGGAAAGTTTCTCAAATTGCAGGAAGGAAAGAGAGAATATTGAATTAGGCTCGTAGGAGGAGCAAACAGAGACGATCGCAACACTAGCCCAATGACTAGGAGAGATAGTGGCACAAAGGAGTGTGTGATGCTCAGCGAGTTAGAGAACAACCAGAAAAAATCACGAGCCATGCAATTTAACTACGGGTGTGATGACACCATTGAAACCCAAATTAGAGTGAATCTATTGCACACCGACGAGGGAGAGCTTTTCACACAAGTGAACCCAAGAACAATTACTACCGTGTGGTGGAGGGGTTGATGTTCTGCCCTCCCTTGCTTTAACCGAGAACCAACTATCATCCGTCACATGACAGGTGGCTTCTGCAACCCAACATCCCCATCGGGAATGATTATTCTCACTATTAATTCCCAATTAAAATATAATAAATTTTCTTACTATTTAAAATTTTTAAATAACTATTTTTCTTTCTAATTAGCAGATTTAATAAAAACATGTTATAGAAAATTATACTTCTATTTCACTAATTATAATGTTTTTAAAGAGTTGTCGCCTAAATCTTTTATTTCTTCTTTCCTTTTTCTTTTTTTTATCTTTTAATGTTTTAAAAAAAATTGCTATTATTTTTTTTGTGAGCTTGGTAGGACTACATCTTCATCATGCCCAACTTCTCACACTGATCGAGGGGATAGCACAAGATTTGAACCCAAGACTTATGATTCAGTGAGACTTCATTTCCACGGCCATTGCCAATTGCGCTACCCCAAACGAACATCATTTTTTTTAAATATAAATCATTTTTTAATTTTTTAAAATTTAAAAAATAAAAAATAAGTTAAAGTGAAATTTATTTTATTAAAAAATTAAATTTATCACTTTATTAATTATTTCAATAAAAAAATATGTAAAATATGAAAACATACAAAATATAATATAAACATGAATTTATAGTTAACCAACCTAGATCCATCTTAACTTTGGATCTACCAAGTGTTGAGAGGGATTAAATCTATTTTCACTTTAAAAGAAGTTTGCACTTCAAAAAATTTAATCCGCTTAAGGCTTGGTAGATGAGGAGATAAGATAAATCTAAATTGATTAATTATAAATTATAATTATAATTTTTTTAATTTAGTTTAATTTTTTTTGTGTAATTGATCAGATGTCAAATATTTAAATAACATAATAAAATAAGACATGACATCTCTTAAAATCTTTTTCCTTTATAAAAGTTAAAATAAAACATAATCCTATCAATACCAATAAAAAAGACATATTATGACAATAATATTAACACGACGAAAAGGAATTTATAATTAAAAACAACAAAAACAAAAAAACATATCGAATATCGACCCAAAATAACCGTATCATTACGAGGAAAAAATGACAAATCTTCTAGATCGCATAGTACCTTGATCAATATTCAACAAAGTTATAAAAATATTAATGATGGAATTTTAATTGCGGAAAATGAAAGAACATAAAATTTAAAAGGGAAAGCACGTAAAAATAATGCTATAGGCTAATATGGATAGTTAAAAAACAATTTGCATAGCTGATGGAAAAAAATATATTATAAATTAATATAAGTAGGGTAAAAACAAAGTGCATAAACATTGATTTCCAAAAAAAATAGCGAATAAACTGTCATAAATTTGTTACTTGTTCTATGAAATATCCTAGAAGAATATCATTTATAAGGTTTGACTATTTATTCAAAGTTATTAACCTTTTATTTATATAGAATGTCTTTTAATTTAGTTTTGAGTAACTTAGGTTCTATGTATGTTGATAGGGATATTTTTGATAGGAGTAGTACAATAACTATGTGGGACGCCATAATTTGTGGTGGAGAATATGGGATGTGTTGGGTACACCAATCATTTGGGGCATTATAACTTATGGCAAAGAATATAAAAAACATGGGATGTATTGGGTACATTAATCATTTGGGGCATCATAACATATGGCAAGACATTAGGAGATATTAGGCACCATGGTCGTGATGCCTTTTTTCAGCTTGTAAACATGAGGCTCTCACTTATAGATCTTAAAACCTCTTCGTTGATTATAGTAGCATTGTCATTTCTAGTAGATTATAATAACATTGTATTTTATGTATATTTATATCTTCTCAATAATGTTTATTAATGAAGTATTTTTAAATACAAAGTAGATCTAAATTAAATTGAATATTGGATTTATTTTGAAGTTAGTTTGGTTTTGAGTAGCTTAGGTTCTATGTATGTTGATAGGGCCATATTTGATAGGAGTGGTACAATAATCATGTGGGGCATCATAACTTGTGGCAGAGAACATGGGATGTGTTGGTACACTAATCATTTGGGGGCATCATAGCTTGTGGCAGAGAACATGGGATGTATTGGGTACATTAATCATTTGGGGCATAATAACATATGGCAAGACATTAGGAGATATTAGGCACCATGGTCGTGATGCCTTTCTTCAGCTTGTAAACATGAGGCTCTCGCCCATAGATCTTAAAACCTCTTCGTTGATTATAGTAGCATTGTCATTTCTAGTAGATTATAATAATATTGTCTTTTATGTATATTTATATCTTCTCAATAATGTTTATTAATGAAATATTTTGAATACAAAGTAGATCTAAATTAAATTGAATATTAGATTTATGTTGAAGTTAATTTAGATATTGAATGGAAAAATAATAAATAATCTTTAATCTTTAATTATTCATATAAAATTATTATTTTTTACTCATAACTAATTTGATATAAATTTAAACATTTCACTTAGTATTTATTATTTTAAATATAAATATAAAAAATAAACATAATCAAGTGACATATTTTAATAATCTCTAAAACCTATTTATGATAGCGCAAATAAAAAATAAAAGAAAATAAAACTCTCTCTTATCTATCACTAAACCATATCATAGTATAATGAAAACTAAGAATATAACATAAATAAAAAATAAAAGCATACAACCCTTACTTATTTACTACTAAACCATAATATAGTATAATTTTTCTTCGGAAAAGAACTGTAATTTTGTTACTGAAAACAAAATTACATTTTGTAAATGTTGTATGAAACATATTTAGAAAATAGTTGTAAGGCCCCAAAAAAGAGGAGGTCCTCAAATAAACTGATCATTAGGGTTGAAACCCTCCAACAAAGCGCAGAGGCCCACAATCTAAACCCCAAGGGTACATACAAGAAAGGGTCAAAACCAAGAGAGGAAATGACCCAAGTGAGTCAGCCAAGCGGCGATTGGAACCACAAACGTCAATGCTGAGGAAACCCTCAGGTAGTGACACTCAAAGACAGAAACACAGACACCCCGACCAAAACCCCAGAATTCCACTTGCAAAGGGAAAGCAAACCTCTAGGCGACAAAAGACGAACCATGAAGCCCAAAATGAAGTTGGTGATGACTCCTAATAATGGTGGGCGAAGCAACAAAGTAGGCCTAAATGCGACAACGTGAAGAGACCACAACAACCCAAGTGAGAACCAAAAGCAAATTGAGAAAACACACGCAGAGGAGAACCTATAGGAAAAACGAGATGCCTACCAAGGAATAGGAACAAACCACTAGCCCCATGGAAAAAAGGCATAAACCAGGAGGCAAAGGCGACTAAAGTTCCAATAGCCCTACCCCCTACCCATACCATAACATAATAAAAACAATAATATAAGGGGGAAATGATATATTATGGAAACAAAATGAATAGTATAGTTTCCATTATAGTATGATATTATTTAGTCTTAAATAAGTAAAAGTCCAAAATAAATATTATAGTTTTCATTATAATATAATATTATTTAGTCTTAAATAAGTAAAAAAGTTTAATACGCTGGAATTAAAATTTTTATTTTTATTTTTTTTATTATTAAAAAAATTGAAGATTATTATTTTAATTATATTATAATATGTTTTAATAAATAAATGAAAGTTACCCGGATGTGGGTGTATTAATGCATCATTAATGGAGTGGCTCTCCAGCACCGGCGTTTGGTCCTGCAGGTGGCAGGTTCGCACACTCCTCCATGCCTTCTCTTGGATAATGTAGGCTCACACAGGGTACCTGCTGATCACTTGGCACTTCGAATTTATTGCTCACCTTGGTCGAGAAACTAGTCCTGAGGTTTTTTTATGGGTTCTTCGGCTCTCTCATCCATCATTTCCTCTTGACCCTCCTGCCATAGCCTGTGTCAGACCCAGAATTCTTGCAGCGCTTTGGTTGCAACCTTAAATGTTTGGCTTGGAGGGGCTTTTGTTGCGGAAGCCAAGCATCTCCGCTCAAAGGCTCAGCTCTGTTTTTTTATTTTTAAGCGGCTTCTCTTCAAGCCATCTTGCACCTCTTACTTTGGCACCTACTTTGCTTCGGCCTGCTTCAATTTCCCTTCAAGTTGTCTTTGCATTCTGATAATGGTGCGCAACCGCTCACGCGGTCGCCATGGTGGTAGTCGTGGGGGTCGTGGGCGGTCTCAGCCCGTTCCTTCCCCTGATGTCCCTATGGATCCTGCGTCTCCTCCCTCAGCGAGTGCAATTCCGCCTCACAATAGTTCTGTTGGTAAGCCTTTCCCGCATAAAACCTTCCAGACCACCCATTTCAAATTTCAAAGTAGCCTCAACAAGCCTATTCTCTCGGCCAGCATCACTATCATCTTCGCGGAGGAAGAGGCTCAGCCTAGCGTCTCTGTTAACACCTCGGCGAAGCAGTCTCTAGGTGGCCATGGAAGAGAGCAGCATGGGGAAGACGATGGCAATGTGATCAATCGCGGTGAGGTGCATGCAGAGGGAAGTGCTCCTGATGACACCAAGCCACCAGATGGCAACCTCCAGGGAGTCTCGGGCTCTGTTGACCCTGCGGATAGTTCTTGTGGCATCCGTCGTTCGGCGACTCTTCTAGGTGGCAGTGGTATGGATGCTGAGGATAAGGAAGGCGATTTTTGGGTGGGCAATGCATGCCCGGTGGTGGAGGAAGCTCAGGACCATGACACGGTCGTTTAATGCCTCCTGGGCCCTGCTTGCTTCCCCAGCTTTTCTTTTTGCTCTCCAGGTCTCTTCGCTATGTTTCTTTGGTTCTGATAATGTCTTTTTGCTACGGGTCTTTGGTTCTGCAGTTGTTTTTGACTCTGGGTCTCTGGTTAGTATAGACAGCTTGGCTACTGCCTTCCATCTGACCTTTCTATGGTTGACCGACATGTTCAGTTCTCAATGTATGGTTTTTGGGCATTATGTAACTGGTTTTCCCAACCCTGGGATAGTCTGGATATGTTGAAGGATAGTTTCGGCTTTCCTATGAGGTTTCGACCTCCTTGTAAATGTATTTTTAGTTTCTTTTAATAGAATTAGTCTTTACTGGGAAAAAAAATAAAAATAAATGAAAGTTGAAAATGATTTTATTTTCTAAATATTTTAATATATAGAATTTCTTAAAAATTTTAATGTGTAATTATATTATTGCATGAAAATAAAATATAATGATTTGAAATAATATATGAATAATGTTAAAGGATAAATTTCAATTCTTATCATGTTATATGTTTTTGGATATTGGAAAATTAATTTATTTCTTTATATTTGAGGGAGATGTTTTATCTAAAATCTAAAAAGATATTTTAGCAAAAACTCCATTTATGAAAAGTGCTAATATTTCATGTGCTCACAAATAACACTATATATATATATATATATATAGGTGTAGTTTAACTTATAGTTGAATTTTTTTTTTCAAGGTATTTTTTCTAGTTAATTTTAATCAAAATCCGGTATATATTTTTAAATACTTGAATTTGAGTTGTTTAATTTATAAAATTCTAGCGCTTTAATGGTTGTTTTTGGATGTTGAATCTATCTATGAATTTAAACATGTATTTTAAACAACAAAAAATCACAATCTTGCTTGAAATTGTATTATTTGATTTCGATGAAAAAGACTATTTTGTGTATAAGTTAGAATCTCTCTCTCTCTCTCTCTCTCTCTCTCTCTCTCTCTCTATATATATATATACCATAGTTGGGAGCTTTTGCATTCATAAAAATTACAACATATCTAGCATTCATGATACAATAAAATTTTGGTTCAAAATTTTCCAACAAAAACCAAAATGGAAATAATAATTTCCCACACATGGCTATACCTATCTAAATCTTTAAATAATACATTTCAATATTTCCTGGTGATATAGATTTGATAAAAAATACCGAAAATCATAATAACTTTGCAATAAATTTAACTTAACGAAAAGCATGGTAGTAGGGTGCTTGTTCTATTACTACCTTCTTAGGATTCAAGTTTAGCTTGATAATTCCCTTAGTTTATGGTAGTTGACACATTGTTTCCCCTTCCTTCCACCCTTCACAATTGGAGTTCATTGATTGCACGTGATTGAATGCTTTGTGGTGCTCTCCCTTGGTCTAA
Organism: Pinus tabuliformis; assembly: GCA_031772625.1. Taxonomy (NCBI): domain Eukaryota; kingdom Viridiplantae; phylum Streptophyta; class Pinopsida; order Pinales; family Pinaceae; genus Pinus; species Pinus tabuliformis. The sequence goes on from CM062820.1 coordinate 484,309,248, forward strand.
TTTATGAACATGCTCCTATGCATATTGCATTCTGCCTCTAGAATATAAATATGATGCTTCAACTACACCAAAGTACCCATAATTGTCGCATTTTGAGTGGACCATGGGTTGATGATCAATTTCATGTATTTTTTGTAGTAGTAAAAATTGATGTTATGTTCCTAGGATAGACTCCTTGTGAATCCTTAATGCCCTTCTTATCTCATGTAATTTATGCTAATCCATAAAAAAATTGTAGCAATCCAAGTTTCTTTTGAAGAACAAAAGTTGAAGGCTAACTTCAAACCCGAATCTACACTTAAATAGTTGCAACCCCTCATGGTTTGGGGATGATTCTTGCACATTCTTATAATGTCTAAACCCTTGCATTCAAAAAAGGAATTCATAGAGAGGGTAGGGAATACATAGTAGATTGGAATAAACCTTCAAGGCCTTATGAAGACTAGAACCCAAAAAGAACGAACACCCCAAAATAGTGGAAAGACAAAGTATGCTTTTTCCACTCCCAATTAACCCAGAGAAAAATCAATCAAATCACAAAATTGATAGTGTATGCATCTAATAACATAGCAAAGACGAGGCCTTTTCTAATAGAGAGGACAAAAATCCCCTAGTAGTAGTATCATTAACACAAACATATTTACATAACACTAAATCAACCATTACTTGCCTTTTAAAACGAAAACAAAAAAGGCCAAGAGAGAGGCTTACTCAACTTCCATGAGGGAAATAAAATCAAATATACTAACCAGATCACAAGAATAGAGTAGACACCATTGTCACATAAACCTGAGGCTTGCCATCTCCACAAATGAATTATGAATTAAGACACCATTATCTCACTAGGCCAGGGGAAATTATCTTCCTTTGTTTTGAATAAGTGTGAGCTCACATACAATACCATACAAAAGGGTAAATGGAGTCAATGTCTCTTTACTTGCCTTGCTATACATTGAGGATACCTTATGATGAACCATTAGACTTTGTAAATACTTGAAACATACTATGTTTTCCATTGCTAATCATAAGTTGAAATGATTATAAATTTTATTATTAATGACAATATCCCAACTTTCAATATTGTAATTTGATTAGCAAAACCATCTACTAAATTATTATTCTTCCTCAACACATGAGGAAACTTGATAGAAGAGATTTTATTTGCTTCTTACCTTACCTAACTTATCACTAAAATATAATCTATTCGAATATAATTCATTACCATTTGACTATAAATATCTTTAAATCCCATACACCATTTGACTATAAATATCTTTAAATCCCATACACCATTAATTGTGTGAATAAAAAATTATTAACCATTTTCGAACCCTGAAATAAAACATGAAAATCTACAAAATTATTTGATAAAATATCAAATCCTTCTAAAATAAAATATTCTTAAAACTCACCCAACCCATTTCCCCTTTCGGTAAGAGTAGAGCATAAAAATCTACATGATTCTAAAATTAAATACCGAAATCCTATATACAAGAATTTTCAATTATTTCTCTAAGGCTCGTGACAAACCCTCCTCCCACACATGCCATTTCATAAAAACAAATATAAACCCTATAACAATATAATATAAAATCTTCTCTCCTTTTAAGGTTGGTTGGTTTTTTTTGGTTGTAATGTGAATTGTATTATGAAAAAATAAAAAAAGTTATATAAAAAGGTTTTTTCGTCACGGAGACCAAACCATATCCAAAGTTAGGTCTTTCAAAGGGTCATAGTGATTGATAATATCTAACATAATTTAAACATAAAAAACAAAGAAATTGTTCTACCTTATCATCTTTATGAAGACGAAAAGGAAGCACTTCATACTCAACATAAACATACATTATAAATTTAGGGAACTAGATTAGAGATCGAGCCATCTACAAGAATATAATCCGTTGAGGTTGTTGGGGTTATGGGTGGAATCCCAAGGTATTTTTCATTCTCATTAGCCTCTGGTCTATTGTTTCCAGCATATAGTCATAGTGCCCGAGGTGGCCATGCAAGTGATCCAATGTCTATATTAAACCCCTTCTTGCTTTCTAATTGTCCAAGAGTGCCTATCCTAGAAGAAATTTCATTTGTAAGTAGAGGTTGATTGCCTACATGTATTCATCCCCTCTACTCCTTGTCTGCCCTATATTTGGAATCCAACTTTCCCACTGGGCTCTTATTTTTGCATCAGAAAGGGAGGTTCTTTGTGAGGAGGCCTCCCTTTTTGATCTTGACAGCTCCTCTTGCACATGCACAAGCATTTGTTCATGGTACCTGGATGCAAACCCAACAACTTTGTTTTGAAGTCATGAGTTACCCCAACGAGCTCTTTCTTCATAGTAGGTTGCACCTCTCCTAGGTTTGCCTCTCTCTCGTGGCATGGTGAGGAATCCTTCAGCGCTCATGACAGGGTGATAACCATTGTTCAGCATTTTATAATTGCTATATTGTCGTGAATATGGAGACCACCAGTTTGCCCACGTAGCAGACAACCACTAGGAAACTGTGCTTTTCCAAAACCAACCATGAAGGATTTTGGTTCTTCACTCACCCAAAATAGGTTCTCATCATTTTTCTCTGCCTACTGCCTATATGCTCCACCTCCCTGAGCCTACTTCTCCCCACCACAGAGAAAGGGTTTCCAACTAGTTTTACCCTCTCGGTTTTAGAGCTAAACAATAATTTATCTACCATAGTACAAGCCTCCGCCCTCCTTATCCAGACTCTTCTCCTTCTCTAGTTACCAATAAGAACCCTATCATAACTCTAGTATCCACCCAAAAAAATAGAAACAACATTCTCTAAATGGGAATTTCTAATTACTAACAACCCAATAGCAAATGATACAAGAATATGTCGAGCTATTCTATAGAGATCAGTTACATCAACATCCACGACAACACGCTAGAAAATCAAGTGAGGAATACCTAGAGAGAGAGTGAGACTATAACATACTTTGATCACAGATGACCTTGTCCTCATCCCTTGAACAATCTATCTCTCCTACGGAGCTTTGCGACTAGAAAACTCCCAAATCTTCGCCTGATGGCCTGCGAAAGTCATTCCTTTTTGGGATGAGAGACTAACTAACTTAACAATCTTCCAACCAGCTCTGAGGCTCACATTCAAATTCTCAACCTTCAAAAACGATGATGGCCCTTGTAGGTTGTAATTCTCCTCACATACTGGTTGTTAAAAGCACCTAAGCTTCACCTAGCCAAGCTCAATCCCCTTTCTTACGTTACTCTAGACTACTACATATGGTATCCGCAAATTTACCAACGTTCTGCGAATAAATGCCCATCCTTTCCCACAATCCCAACTGTTGGAAGTCCACACTCGGCACTGCCTCCAATGAAGAATGTCGGTCAACATTAAATTATTGCTTCATTGGATTTCATTACCGAAGACAAAATTGCTATCCTCCAGATCTAACCTGCACCATCTTACATGCTTCAACCATGAATAAGCCACGCAACTCATGTGCTTTTGAACCCAATCTAATAACGTTTGAAGTTGTCTTTAGTGTGACTTTTTGGTGTCGAAATCTGGCGGAAAAAATTGAGGTGAAATTTTGATTTGTGTTATTTAAACCGAGTTTTTGATTGTATATATGGATTCAACATCCTCAAAAACCCCTAGGGCACTTAGATTGTGCAAGGGTTACCCACAAATTTGTGATTTCAATAAATTCCTACTGGATTTTAAAGAAATTAGACCAGAAAAACCCACCGGAAAATCTTCTAAAAAATCACACTAAAAACAACTCAATAACATTTTTCTCCTCATCATGAGTCTCCATCTTAAAAACAGTTCTAAGGTATAAAAATAACATTTACAAGCTGCCTATTGGCCAAGTGAGCGTTGCAACCCACTCCCCTCCTCTCTCGTCACCCGGATCCGGGGCTTCTCTCCTTTAAGTTAAACTTCAACTAATCTGAATAAACTAAATTTAAATCTCCTTTAAGTTAAACTTCAACTAATCTGAATAAAACAAATTTAAATTTGTTGCAAGAATATTCACCCATTTTCACCATAACCATGAAGATTTTAAATTAGTTGCAAGAATATTCACCCATTTTCACCGTAACCATGAAGATTTTAAATCAGTTGCAAGAATATTCACCCATTTTCACCCTAACCCATGAACAACCCAACAGATAATGAATCTTTCTGCACAAAGTTTGATGATTATGACAGGACCATGAATCCGTGGTGATGGCCAGTCTGTATAATATAATTTTTCATCATTATCCTACACGTAAATGGATGGCGGCTGTCAAATTTCCGACAAATTAAGACCGACCACCGGGCAAAACTCCGCTCGTGACCTGCGGTGCCGGACGTTCGGATTCCCCACATATTCCCGTTTGCTCTGGTTTATGTTTATATTTACAGAATCCTCAACGGAAGCATTTAGGGAGTGGAGCTTTGGCGGACAGAGCCTTGAATGATCTCAAAGAAAGAAGCCAAGGGCGACTTTTTACAGGTGAATATTCGATTTCCTATTGGAGGAAAAAATGATTTTTAAGGTCTGGCAATGAATGAATATGGTATCTTCATTCCAACGAGCTCCCTCTGCGTTTAATTGGTGTATAATTTATGATAATAATAGCAATAACACAATCTTAAGGTTATCAAAGGGCTTAGTTAGATATCAAATTGGAATTGATGCAGGAAAGTGTTTGTTGCTTAGCCCCATCTAACTATGAAACCCCGGGATAAGAAAGCTACTCTGCACAGCTATTTGAGAATTTAATATTCATTCTTTAATTTTGTGGGTTTTCATTCATATTATTGTAATCAAATTTCAATTCTTTGCATTCTGAGACTGGGCACTCGTTTTTCTTATATACTCGTAAAATTTTATAAACAAAATCCGTTTCCTGCTCTGAACATTTCAACACTTTCTTGTGTTTATTCCTTATTACTATTTTTGAGTGGAGCTAGTATTGACAACTGGCAAGCCAATGCTTCAATGTTGCCCAGGGTTACCAAAATTAGTAGAGCTGGTATTAACAGCTCGCAAGCCAATATTGCTAGCAAAGTTGGCAAGGGCCACCATTTGGGTGGAGCTAGTATTAAGCTAGAATTAACAGTTGGCAAAGGGCCCAGATATCTGTTTCCTTGGTCTGAATATTTCAACTCTTTAGGACTACCAAAATTGGGTGGAGCTAGTATTAACAGCTTGCAAAGCAATACTAGCAAAGTTGGGTCAGTTAGGTTTATATATATTTCGTATTAAGCTAGAATTAACAGTTGGCAAAGGGCCCAGATATCTGTTTCCTTGGTCTGAATATTTCAACTCTTTAGGACTACCAAAACCAAAATTGGGTGGAGCTAGTATTAACAGCTTGCAAGTCAATATTAGCAAAGTTGGAGTCAGTTAGATTGATATATATTTCGGTTAGGTTTAGACACATTTGAGTCCCATTTAAATAGATGTCTATATTAATTAAGTAATCAATCTGTACAAACTCTACCCACTCTACCCACTAGTTGATGTCTATCTTAATTAAGTAATCAATCTGTACAAACTCTACCCACTAGTTTTGAACATGTAACCTTAAAAAATTAAGTAATCAATCTATACAAACTCTACCCACTAGTTTTGAACCTGTAACAAAGACAAGCTCTTAATCATTGCCTCCACTCAAGTTTACCCTTCTTATTTGTGCCAACCAAAAATCTTGCTAGTCAGAGGGTATGTACTAGGGTCTGTGCTAATGAACTAGAACGATGTCTGTGCTAATGAACTAGAATGGGATCTGCCATATAAGGCGGTTTTGGAATGTGGGAAGCTGCAGCGGTTTCAGGCTTTAGATTGTGAGAGTATCCTTTTTGTTACAGGCTTTGCCAGGAAGCAAGGCATATTTTGAGGGATTGCTCTCAAAAGGCTTTTGCATATAAGAAGCGAAGGAACATTCCTTCGGGAGCTCCGTTAAATGAAGGGCGTGGGGTTGCTCTTACTCCAGTGGTGCATCAGCTTGTTCAGTCTCGAGAAGATGTTCAAGCCGTTATGTCTCCATTCTGGGTGGAGAGTATGAACCCTAATGGGTCTGCGCTCTTGTTGGATAATGGGGTTGATCTTTTAATTTTGGGGATTCCAATTTCGAAGTTGGGTTGCCTTAGTGATCTATGCCAAACTTTAGCTACGCTATTTTCCATTTCTTCTCCTTTTGGTTTGATCGGTCGTGATTCTGGGGATGTATTTTCTTGACAATGGTGGCCTGCGAAATCATTGGTTGACCAGTTTGTGGGGGACTATGCTGTGGATAATTTCCCTGATAAAATGTCTGCTCTCATGTTTTAGTTGGGCTGCTCTTATGTTTTAGTTGGGTTTTGGTTTTTCTGAGACAGTTACAGCAGTATGTTAATATTAGTTTCTTGGCATTGTCTTTTCAGTGAGGTGACTGTTAAAAAGTTGGGTCAGCTTATCATTAATTTGAGTAATAAAAAGATTGAATTGCAAAAGCTAAAAACAGAGAGGCTGGCTGTCCTATAGACTATTTTTAGTCTAGTGCACATTAAAAATTTCATTCATCTCCATAAACATCCTAAACATCCTAAATCTTCTAGGATTACTTCTTCTAAGTAAACATGTAAATATTATTGCTTTGAATTTTCCCCAATTTAGTTATCAAACTAGTGCGGCAAGATTGAGGAATCATCATGTTAAGTGGTTTTCTTGCGGAGGATCTGTGATACTCCCTATTAAGTGGGTACTCTGTTCTGGATTGTAGTGTATTTCTTTGTAACTATATACTTTTTGATTTTTTTCTCCGCTTTTGCATGCACGGCATTACTTTTTTGGGACAAACACCAAATAAAAACATGGTTTGTTGCCGAGGAACTTTGTAGTCTTCATGGTATGCTTGAGATTATAGTGTAGCATTCTATGAGTGCAGATTGATGGTTAATATGAACAAACACGACTTTTTTCGCATGGAGAGAAAAGACGCTTAATTATTGAATCTCCATGGTTTTTTAATTGAACATTGCCCCGCACATGTCTCTGTTAAGTGCCTGCCTGTATATGCTGGCACTCTGTCCATTATTTGCCCCGAGTGGCTAATGTTGTCATGGTTTAGTGGTGAAAAGGTGGTATGTCATCTCACCTCCGAAGGTTCAATTCGCCGGAAGGTACAAAAGTCGTTCAGCTCACTCTAAGTTCTTTTTTTCTTTTGGAAAATCTTAATGTTATCAAAACTAACTATAAGATATTGAGAAGTGGTTCACATCACCCTAACTTAAATTTTACTTGTGTAAAATCTTAATGTTATCAGTACTAGCAAGTATAGAGATATTAAAAAGTGGGTTCAAATCACCCTAATATTTTTCTTTTGGAAAATCTTAATGTTATCAAAACTAAGCAAGTATATAGATATTGAATTACTACTTGGATGAGAAACTTATAGCAAACGATTCTGGGTCACAGCTGGTTCTGTGTCTGTATAGCAGATGATTCTAGGTCACAGCTAGCTGTATGTCCATATATCAGATTAATTGTGCCCGTATATCGGATAAGTTTGAACTTTCTTACGTTGTATCGATAATTGGAAGAGAAATTTTCTTACCCTATCCCTTTCTATGTTTCCCATATCTTGGATATGTTTATCTAGTTTGGGCAATTTGCACGTATAAATAAATGCATGTGAATGCAACGATGCAAGAAATAATAGTTGCCAGAATGAAAAGCATGTAGCTCAAGTATACATTTATGAGTGTGCATGTGTACATTTTATGGATTTTCTCTTGTATATTTTAACCAACTGTGGTATGATGTTGGTTGTATAACAATTAATGATGGAGGACAAGGAAACACTTCCCAAGCGGTTTGGTGAAGGAATTTGCATATCCTCAGGAGACACCACTAGAGCAGGTAAGATTAGGTAATGATATTCAAAATCTCCTACAAGTTTTATCCTTTTATTCAGAACTCCCTTGTCTGGTCATGGACAGAAAGGAGGACTTGGCATAGCGTAAGGTTGACAAGGTATGTTAGAAATGTTCTTGGGTAGGAAAGCACCAAAGAAGAAAGATCATGTACATGGTAATGTGATTAATCACACTCTTGGTTGGATAAATTCCAATCAGGTAGACCTAGAGCTAGCTGGGAGCTACCCAATGGGACTAACTTAACCTTGGTTGGTTAAATTCCAACAAGGTATATCAAATTGGGAGTTACCGAAGTGGACTAAATTGTGACATTGTTTGGTTAAATTCAACCAAGGTATACATGGGACGAGCGGGGAGCTAGTCAAGTAGAGTAACTTGCAACTTTGGTTGGTTGACTTCTAGAAGGAAGATCTGAAACTAGAGGTTGCTAGTTAGGTGGATGGCATGTGTAACCTTGAGTACTTAGGGACAAGAAGAAACAACCTTGAGCTAGGGGATTAGCAAGGCAAATTAACATGTTCATCCTTGTTTTAGGGGGAAGCCAATTTCTGCAAGGGTTTGTTAACATCCCCATAGGTATGGTACAGGCTAAATACTGATATACTTGTGGTGGTTGGAATTTTTCAAAAGTAAATTTCCTTGGACATGTTTGCAAATCATGTGTGATGGATTCCTCGTATTTTATGAAGGGTTGTTGGCATCCACACTAGTATGGTAAACAGTGACAATCTTACGTATGTGATGGATGGAATTTTAGATAAGAGTGTGACATGCCCAAAATGGTATGGTAAAGGCATGGTACCTTGCACATATATAATGCTAGAAATCCTCTTTTGAAGTCACGCGACATTACTTTTAACTCTATGAATCTTGGTATTCTATATGAGTAGATGATTGTTTTTATAATCACTAATATAATGAGTGCACGTGCCATGTAAATAAAGATGCCAGCAACGAGAATGATTAAGTTATTGGTGTGCTATAATTTGGAGATCATTTTATATGTTGTTTATGAAAGTGGCAATGAATGACATTGTATGTATGAAGATTCATGTGTTAATTGGTTGAATAATGGCTATGTCAAGGACATGCTAGCAAGTAGAGTTGTCTTAGATATGGCCTATAAGAGTAAAACCCATAACAAAGACTTTACAACCATATGCAAAAGCTAAGTATTTTGAAAGATTCTCATCTTTGTTGAATCTAATTATTGTAATGGATATATTTGAATTGGGATTGATATTTTAAGGATAATGTCTCATGGTAACTATATGGCTGTGATGCCATTATCATAGGGATTGTGATCTAAATCACCAAATTGTGAGTTTGAGTCTGATTGATGTGTGCAACCTAAGTGGGATTAATGGTGAAGGAGATGGGTTTTCTCCTCAAAGGTCACATGTTCAGTTTTGGAGGGGGTGGTATCTACACGTGATCAAGTTGTTTGCGAATATTTGTGTGGTGCTAGCAAGGAACTAGCACTCTCACTCTTGCTTTTGGGCTAGAGAGTGGGAGGAATTATATTTTTTGGGTAGACTCCAATGCCCAAAATTTTCCCTCGGAAAAAAGAATCAGATCAATGCTTGGGAGTTTTTTCTTGATTTGAGTGAGTCAAACTCATGGTTGATCTAGTTTGACTCGTACATGCCTAGAACCTTATATAAGCCCTTTAAACAAGGATTTCTCTCATTTTTTTCTATTTGCATGAGCTAATTTTATCTTTGTTGGTTGATTGCAAGTCACAAACAAACCTAAAGGACATTGTAACCCATCTAGGGCACCCACCTATTAGAAAATGTAATATGGCAGCTACTAACTTCACTTTTCCTTAACCTTAATACTTGTTTGTGAAATTTATCTTCTTCTTGTGTTCCTTTATTAGTTCTTCTTCATCAAACAAATATCAAGCACAAAACAATGAAGATAGTGGACACAAAAGTTAGGCTCCAAGCCAATGCAAAACCCTCCAAGGGGAAATCCCAGAAAAACTCTTCTCTTATTATAGAATCTTCAAATGAGACAACAAAGACCCAAACTTTAGACCAAGTTCTCCTCCTAGCACCAAGTTTTCCCTCCAAAGAGACCTTCCAATAAGATCACAGTCAAACTAGGTCAACCAAAGACAAACTCTTCCAAAATGGCAATAGTCTTAGAATTTCGGCCCCTCTTGCAACAAAATTTCAGACCTGCAGTCATTGCAAAAATTTCGGCCATTGCAACTGCTTCAGAAACTAGCACGTGTGAGAGAAAATTGCCCAAAAACTTGCCTTTTTCCTTCACTAGGAGTTCTTATTGATTCCTTGACTGTTGCTTCTCTTTCCTTGAGCTTTACTACACTTTCTTCATCTTTCTTGTTGTAGATCGAACTTGGTGGTGATGAGTGCCAAATAAGATCGAAAATGTCTCTATATATAGCCTTTCCAAGAGGTTGAATAGCCCCTCTCTAGGCTGACTTGTCTCTTTTAGGGCCGACTTGTGCTCTTGAGGGTTCCAGGACCTTCTAGACTCAAAATAAATTATTTTACAAATTACATCTTGCCCGGATGGGTCTTATAAACATGATGTTGACTCCTTTGACTCATGACAATAAATCCTATGACCCAACAAACCCTAGAAGCATGAAGAACATGCTTTTACCTAGAAGACCATCAATAATAAGCGTGAAACCCATGTTTTGAAATAATAACTTTTTCTTTTCTTCTTTTGTCTGTTACATAAGATACATATTGAAATGAGTACAATAACAATTATGAAGACCGAAACTAGTTACATTTCCAACACTCCCTCTTAACTAGGGATGCATTCATAACTGTACAATCAATACAACATCATTCTCAAGCTGAAGAATTCTCATAAGAAGAGTCAGATTGATAAGCCAACTGTAAGCATCATCATTATGACCAATGTTGTCTCTAAGGCCTAACTAGACAAGTTCTTCTTCATTCAAGAGCATTATGCTGGGAGGATTTACGTGTGATACCGCACTACCTCTACAAGGTACATACCCCATCCGGATGTTCACAAGGTACGTCCTTTTAGGACTATTCTTATCTTGGATCTCCATTCCTGAGTCCTCAAAGAATATCAGTCCTCTTCGACCACTCTTCTCTTGGATACCTGTCCCATCCTCAAAGGTTGTCAGTACCTTTCCTTTCTTGGATGCTTTATCCTTTAGGAAACCACAAATGCTCATCTAATCTTCCGCCATTCTCTCTTCATCTCACGAAGAAAAGAATGCACATGTGATGTCCAACTTCACTCCCTTTCAACCAGAGAGGATATCCCCATTCTCCCTAGAGAATAGACCTGTGCTCCTATCCAAGGAGACTCTTTTACTCCCTCTCAAATCTAGAGGAGATTCTTGACTTCATTTCTAATTGGGAAGTCATATCCACAAGCTTTCTAGCTTGTCTTCATAAGAGTATCAACTACTAGTTCTCCATAGCTATCTGGCTCCCTCTTTTCTCCACATCTTATCGTATTGAGCTCGCTTTCTTTCGAGGTATCATGGAGCCATCTTCACTCTTCAATTTCATGACAGGATCAAGATCATCTTTCTTGCTTATCACTTTCACCTTGACATAATAGATGAAGACATTGCATTGAGCCTTTCCAAACTTCAGGTTGATCATTGCTCCTTCTTGAAAGTGATCTCCCTTATTGACCTTTAGCTTATCTTTTCACACTGTTACCTTCCAATCCCAAGATGAATATATCTTGACTTCACAGTTGCCAGGTATTAGATATTGAGCTTCCCCCAACCTTCTTCATACATTCCATTCATACAGTTGAACTTTCCTCAACTATAATCATGTATACCTGTAACATCCTTCCAGGTAGCAAAGTAATATGTTAACCAAATAACCAACAATGATTAAAAAATAAACTTACCTCCTCATGATGACCTTCTCGTTCAAGCATTAACATCCTTATGATCCATCTCCACACGAATCTTCCTTCATGCATCAAAGTGCCCAAGGATCTAACTTGATTACGAAAATTTTTCTTCCAGAGATTATATTGGATGTTAATCATTATTCTTACATAATCTAGAGAAAATATTAATTCTGTATTCATCCTTGAGTAAGTCTAATCCTTCTTTCAAGCATCATATGTCCATATACTAAGCATATTTTATAACCAAATTCTTTTATAGGATTCTGTATACATGAATCCTATCCAAACTTTACTTCCAACATGCATTTCTATGCTTTCATTCAATCATCTAGCTATATGCCCTAAAATGAGCTTGCAACTTTGTTGGAATTTCTAAGTCTAACCCGTTAGAAACCCTTCATGTACTTTCTGATTTATTCCTACCTACTTGTTCTGTTAATTAACAAGTTATTTACCATGTAAATAATGGAAATAAATACAAGTACATGCTCAACACATTACAGATCATCAACTGAAGGAAACAAAACAAGCACACAAGTGACACTGTTGTTTTTGGACCAATGTCCCTAGAAAAACCCAATGTGGGAAAACTGGTGCAACTATCTGAGGGTTTTATTATTATGCAGTTTCTGAATACAATCTGGGTGCCAAAGCTGGCTCACCTAATAGAGAATAATCTCGGCAGTAGTACCTCTCCTTTGGAGACAGATGCTCCGGCTGAAACCCCGGATAAACATTTTGGCAGCTCCTCAGCTCCAATCTGCCCCACGAAAAATCCCAGCGTCAGCCTCTAGGGACCGTGTCAGCCTTTTCTGCCCTTTGCGTTAGCTTTCTCGGTAGTTTCGACAGTTCCCAGCAATTTCGGTAGTTCCCGGCAGTTTCGGCTGTTCCCGGTAGTTCTGGCTTCTGTCCTCTGCGTCAGCTTTCCCGGCAGTTTCGGCTTCTGCCCTCTGCGTCAGCTTTCCCGGCTATTCTGGCAGTTCTGATTATTCCCAGTAGTTCCGACTTCTGCCCTCTGCATCAGCTTTCTCGACTGTTCCGGCAGTTCCCGGCAGTTTCGGCTGTTCTCGACAGTTCTGGCTTCTGTCCTCTCCCGACACTATCTCTGCCTCTCTGCTTTTGTATTCATTGCCCTTTAGCTGCAACTCTGATCACTCTCTCGACTTCCTCAGCAAACCTTGCCCCAGAAAGTCGAAATCTTGATCAACTCGGTGTGTTCTCCCAGTGACCCTCAAGCCTCCTCTTATACTTTTCTCCTTGACAAATCAACGACCGAGATTAAGCCCCTAATCAACAACTAAGATTAGATCTGGCTTGATCCATGTCTTTTGGACCATTCTAACACAGTTTGACACTAATTCACATTAATATTTTATTTTCCCTTAGTTTAGACTTAGGGACTCCATTAAAAATATTAATTATTTTAATATCTCCCAAACTGTTTAGAATCTGCCCAAACCCTTTCTGGGGATTGGAGATCTCATGTGACTTAGCCTCTCCACCAATTTTCGTGGCTAGAGCACATTTGATGCTACCGCAAATCAACACTCCCTCTTAGCGAGAACTGTGCTCTAGTAATACTCCTAACTGAGCATCACTCTGATCATCCAACATCGATCCATGTGTCGATGCTAGGCCTGCTTCCCAACATCCTCTGCACTTCTGCATCCTGTACTGCTACCCATGGCCCTGCCAATGCCACTGTTGCATCCGTACTGCAAATCCTTCTGCATCCGCGCTGCTGCCCATGGCTCTGCCCCTGCCATTGCTGCATCTGCACAGCAACCCCTCTCATCATGCTGCATCGTGCTTCCCATAGCACTACCACTGCTAACCGTTGCACTGCAACTCAGTTACTGAGAAGTAAGTAACTGATCTCCCAACTCTGACATCTCCGTCAGGCTAGAAACACTCCTGATGCTGAAGCTCCCTTTGTCACTGACAAGTGCTCCCTCTCTGACCTCTGCACTACTGCAACAACTCCCTGCATCTCGCATCGTTGCACACCTCTCTGTGCCATCCTGCACTAGTGCAACACTCCCGTGCCTCTCGCATTGTTGCATCCTACTAGGTTCGCGCTGTCCTGGGAATCCTGCACTGTAACTCCCTCTGTTGCTCCATCCACATCCGTCTCTACTGACATCGCCAATACTGCTACTCCTCTTCGGGGCTCCTGTAGCAAGGTCTAATCCAATAGGCTAGGTACCTCGAGGATCCTGCCCCTCTTCGCCTGTAGTTCTCCTGACTACAACTCAACGTCTCCCCACTTCTTCTGAAGTGGCACATGAGCACTCTTGGCACACAAAACAGAAAGGATCTTGGCCTTCCAGATGACAAAGTTGGATGCCTCATCCAACCTGTCCTGATCCCTCAGCCCATTCATGGCCATCTCTTTGCTCTTCTTGTTGACTCCTCCGAGTCTCTCTACTTCCCGCCTGGAAGTTCTTTGTTTGATTCCTGCTGAGTCTCTCTACTTCCCGTCTGGAAGTTTTCTTTTGGACTCCCTTTGAGTCCCAATTTCCCACTTGGAAATCCTTCTGCTAATGTCAGGTTGCCCCTCTTCGATTGTCTGTGCAACAACACTGATCCAGATTCCTTGGCTAGAAATCTGCCTCGACAACAACTCCCTCCTCCTTGGCCTTGCCCTGTTAGGTACTATTCTGACTACAGTACCCCACTAGCTCCACTTTGCAACTTACCCACAGCCTCCTAAACCCTAGCAAACTGAAGGTTAGAGCTCCTAGGCTCTGCGCAATCCCGGCACCAGCAAATCAGCTTCCTCAGCCAACTGCGTCAGCCCTCCTGGCCTCTGCGTGAGCCTGTCTTTGCCTCCCTCAGCCTCTGCGCTGCCTCTTCCTGGCTCAATCTTGATGATGCAGGCACTGCGTCACCCCTTCCTTGCTGCTACTCTGCTAGGAACAACTTTTGTCACTCGGGACAACTGTTTTCTGCTGCTGCTGCTCTATTCGGCTGATGTCCTCAGTTCTCCTGTGATCTGCAACCATGCTCTGATACCATGTTGGAATTTCTAAGTCTAACCCGTTAGAAACCCTTCATGTACTTTCTGATTTATTCCTACCTACTTGTTCTGTTAATTAACAAGTTATTTACCATGTAAATACTGGAAATAAATACAAGTACATGCTCAACACATTATAGATCATCAATTGAAGGAAACAAAACAAGCACACAAGTGACACCGTTGTTTTTGGACCAATGTCCCCGGAAAAACCCAATGTGGGAAAACCGATGCAACTATCTGAGGGTTTTATTATTATGCAGTTTCTAAATACAATCTGGGTGCCAAAACCGGCTCACCCAACAGAGAATAATCTCGGCAGTAGTACCTCTCCTTTGGAGACAGATGCTCTGGCTGAAACCCCAGATAAACACTCTGGCAGCTCCTCAGCTCCAATCTGCCCCACGAAAAACCCTAGCGTCAGCCTCTTCTGCCCTCTACGTCAACTTTCCTGGTAGTTCCGGCAGTTCCCGACAGTTTCGACTGTTCCCGACAGTTCCGGCTTTTGCCCTCTGCATCAGCTTTTCCGGCCGTTCCGGCAGTTCCAGTTGTTCCCGACAGTTCCAGCTTCTGCCCTCTGCGTCAGCTTTCCCGGTTGTTGCGGCAGTTCCTGGCAGTTCCGGCTGTTCTCGACAGTTCCGACTTTTACCCTCTGCGTCAGCTTTCCCGGCTGTTCCGATAGTTCCCGCTGTTCTCGACAGTTCTGGCTTCTGTCCTCTGCGTCAGCTTTCCCGGTTGTTGCGCTGATCCTCCCGACACTATGTTTGCCTCTCTGCTTCTGTAGTCACTACCCCTCAGCTGTAACTCTGATCATTCTCTCGACTTCCTCAGCAAACCTTGCCCTAGAAAGTCGAAATCTTGATCAACTCGGCGTGTTCTCCAAGTGACCCTCAAGCCTCCTCTTATACTTTTCTCGTTGACAAATCAACGGCCGAGATTAAGTCCCTAATCAACGACTAAGATTAGATCTGGCTTGATCCATTAAAAATATTAATTATTTTAATATCTCCCAAACTCTTTAGAATCTGCCCAAACCCTTTCTGAGTATTGGAGATCTCATGTGCCTTAGCCTCTCCACGAATTTTCGTGGCTAGAGCACATTCGATGCTACCCCAAATCAACAAACTTGACCTATTGCATTCCTTCATCCCTAGAGAGTATTGTTTCCATACTATATGGAATGTATACTAGCCTTGTCATAATGCTCCTTCCAAGAACCTTCCAAGATGATGGTTCTTACAAGATCATGATGATCCACCTTAACAAGATGACATCCTCTAACATAATGATATATAGTGCCTGGATGAACATTTTGCAAAATGGTCTATCTACCCATCTAGATGATTTCTACAAAGCAACTTAACCAAGTAAACTCTAAATATGCTACTATCATATGCTTCTCTCTATGATGCTATACAAAATCAAAATTCTTCTAAAGTAAGCAACAATGCATACTATTCTAAAGGAAATATCAATCTTCATAGAGAACCTGACAGACATGGTGCCTTCTTCAATAGTAAAGATCTTTCACATCTTCTTTCTTCGACTTCTGCTTAGGTTCTCCCATTTCCTTAGTTATGTGAGCCTCGCTCCTTTACTTTCTTTTGTTGCTCTGTAAGCTAGGACAATCCCTCTTATAATGTTCATACTCATTACACTTGAAGCATTGAACCTTGGACATATATTTCTTCTTGGACTTCCCAAACTTTCCCTTCTTCAGCTTCTTGATCCTAGCTAGAAAGGCTTGACACTGTTCATCTAATCCAATGTCATCTTTTACCTTGATCCTAGATTCTTCCAAAATGCGTTAAGCCCACAACTCATCAAAAGGAGTTGAATCTTTCTTAGAGTAGATGCTTGTTACAAAGCTGCTCCATTCTGGTAGCAATGTATTTAATACACAAATGGTCATTTCCGAATCGTAAATTGTCTTTCCAAGCCCCTGCAAGTGATCTCATAATTGAGAGATCTTCATCAGAAAGGATGCCATGTCCTCATCCTTTGATTTCTTCATTTTGTACAACTTATTCCTCAAAGACTTCTTTTGTCCTGATATACTTACAAAATACAAGTTCAATAGTTTGTCATACATAGCCTTGGAAGTTTTCAAATTTGCAACAAATGGAACAAGAGGATCCTTTATGGATTCCACTATGATCCTTTTTGCCCTTCCTTCTCCTTTCTTGTACTTCGCTAGTTCTTGAGTCTTGTCTTTACTAGGTTTAGTAATTTCCCCAGTAACATATTCCATTACCTCATGTTCAGTAAGTGCTAGGTCAATCCTTTTCTTCTATGTTAGGAAATTTGATGCTCCAACGAGCTTATTGCTCTCCTTACAGAAAGAACCCATATGACCTACAAATTCAAACATAGAGTAACAATATGATTCTTACTTGATAACCAAGATTCCTTTTCTTACTTGATGAAGTCTCCAACTTTCTTGATGCCTACAAGACTTTGAAGAAATTTCAATAGTGTCCTTGAAAGATGTTTCCTAGGATTCCTCCTTCAACTTCCAAGAGTGATGAATGATACCAAGATCCTTTGATGCTTCCTTTAATGATGCCTTCGAAATAGATCACCTAACAACGTTCTTGTAGTCTTCCTCTCAAGCCTTCCTTTGATGAGAGCTTGATGTAGTCTTGATCTTTTTTCAATGTAGAAACCCTCCTTCTAGATCAATAGGTCTTCTATTTCTTTTCTTGTGTCCTTCCACAAATGATTACCCTTGACAATCAACCGCTTCTACTGTCCTTCCAACTGCCTTCTCTTGTTCACCTTAGCTCTAATACCATGTTAGAAAATGCAATATGGCAGCGATTAACTTCAATTTTTCTTAACCTCAATACTTGTTTGTGAACTTTATTCTTCTTCTTGTGTTACTTTATTAGATCTTCTTCATCAAACAAATATCAAGCACCAAATAGTAAAGATAGTGGACAGGGCAAAACCCCTCCAAGGGGAAAACCTAGAAAAAACTCTCTCTTCTTATAAAATCTTTGAATGAGACAAGAAAGACCCAAACTTTAGACCAAGTCCTCCTCTTGGCACCAAGTCTTCCCTCCAAAGAGACCTTCCAATAGGATCACAGTCAAATTAGGTCAACCAGAGACAAACTTTTCCAGAACAGCAATAGTCTCAGAATTTCGACCCCTCATGCAATAGAGTTTTGGACTTGTTTTCACTGCATAAATTTCAGCCCCTGCAACTGCCTTAGAAACTTGCATGTCTGAGAAAATTGCCCAGAAACTTCCCTGTTTCCTTTGCTAGGGTTTCTTCTTGATTCCTTGACCTTTGCTTCTCTTTCCTTGACCTTCACTACTCTTTCTTCGTCCTTTTTGTTGCAGATCAAACTTGGTGATGATGAGTGCCAAATGAGGTTGAAGATGTCTCTATATATATAGCCTTTCCAAGAGGTTAAATAGCCCCTCTCTAGGACGTCTTGTCTCTTTTAGGGCTGACTTGTGCTCTTGAGGGTTCCAGGACCTTCTAGACTCAAAATAAATTGTTTAAAAAATTACATCTTGCTTGGATCAGTCTTATAAACATGATGTTGACTCCTTTGACTCATGAAAAAAATCCGATGACCTAACAAACCCTAGAAGCATGAAGAACATGCTTTTACCTAGAAGACCATCAAGAATAATCATGCAACTCATGCTTTGAAATAATAGCTTTTTCTTTTCTTCTTTTGATTGTTAAATAAGATACATATTGAAATGAGTACAATAACAATTATGAAGACCGAAACTAGTTACATTTCTAACACCACTAACACTTTTGCAGTGTTGTTAAAATCGCGATTTTATCGGAAAATCGCGATTTTTTCCTCTGCCCGATCAAATCGCGATTTTTATACCAAAAAATCGCGGACTTTTTTTTATAGCGATTTTTTTCGGAAAAAATCGCGATTTTTACAGAAAAAATCGCAGAGGCACGGGGCAGCGGGCTTTTAATAGGCGAAAATCGATTTTTTTAATGTCATTTTGCTGTTTGCGCGCGGAGGAGGAGGAGAAGAGGTGAGGGAGAGGAGCTGGAGGAAATCAATAGGATTAGACTTTCATTTTATTGTATATGACATTATGACATGATGAGATACATTATCATATTTTTTGTTGATATTTTGAGGCTGAGTTGGGACTCAGGACTTACTATTCAGGACATGATTCAATGTTATGTGTGATTTTAGCGCTAGAAATGATATTAAACATCTTATATATTAGTTTTTTTATCATATTTATGTGTCAATGTATTTATTTTATGTTGTAGATGGTTTAGATATTAAAAAAATTGAAAAAAAATGAAAAAAAATGAATATTTTTGTGCCAAACGCTTTTTTCCCGCTTTTAACGATTTTTTCCGCTTTTTTCCCGGCGCCGATTAAATCCCGATCGCGCTTTGTGCAACATTGCACTTTTGCACTTATAGCAAAACTTGATCTTAGGTTGTTTCATGACCTTGAGCTCTGCATCCTTGTTTACTCCTCCCAATGGATTAGGGGCTAAGATGATCTTGAACTTCCATCCTAAGCTTGTTGACCAAATCAGCTGCTGTGAGATTGGACTATGCACCAATTTCGAATAGAGCATCTACTATAGTTTTTTTGACTTGGACCTTAATGTGGAAAAGCTTAGTCATCTCCTTAGCTTGTTATGAAGGCTACTCATATTTTTCTCTTTTTGCATTGAGGTGCTAAGAATCTTCTCATCCACATTTGAATTGCTACTCTAAGTCTCTATTAAGTTGCTTGAATTCATGCCTAGTAGGTTCTTGGCACCCTTCTACTGGCTCTTTAGATTTAGCTCTCGATGTAGTTCCAACACTTATCTTCATTGTGACCATCGATATTATAATGGTTGTAGTGGTTGTTTGGATCCTTGCATTGATTGTGGTTGGCTATTATTTTCTTGTCTTTTCTTTTCCACTTCTTCTTACCCTCCTTAGAAGCATCTTGGTGGTATTTCTATTTATAATCACTTGGTTGTCCTTTCTTATGGCCTATGTTCTCCAGGTACTATGCTTGCACATAGGCTTCATCAATAGTCCTAGGTTTGAAGAGAATCGCTTGTTTTTGTAGATGGTTGTTGGCGGATTGCCCTCCAACTTGAGTGTCTTCATGTGGCTTTCCCACCAAGTTAGTGCATGTCCCTCTAGTTTCAATTGGGTAAATGTAATTTTATGCTATTTGTCCATATAATGGATGCTGAAATACACTTCTAATTGTCATAATCCATGATTCAACTTAACGACATTGATCTCACTTTGAATGGGCTTGATGTCCACTTTCACTTCCACTCTAAATAGAGATTGTGAAGGAGTGATGGCACTAGAACTTGTTTGCTCTTTCTTAGGCCCTTTTTTTCAATCCTTTTTTTGGGTCTTTAGTATGTCCTGGTTTCTCATTCGATCCACAACTTAAAAGTTAGAGTGACCAACCTTCCTAAAAGGTTTGAACTTGTTCGCTAGGGCTACCATGAGGAGGGCGATGTTGCGAGAGATATCAATGACTTTCTTTTCCAACCTTGTAATCTCATTTTTGTTGCATTTGGAGGGTTGTTATGAATGGACTCATCCACCATGGCTAGGGTTTTGTGACTTCCTAAGCCAATTCCTAGATCTTGCAACTTTCCATAAATGCCCCAAATAAGACTGCTTTGATACCAATATGATTTGTAAACCTACCATGGATATTTTGTTGGAATAGTTCATTGCAACAAATGTTGTATTATACTAAGATCCTTGATTGTGTAGGTTTATTTCCTTAGATCTTTAGATTTATTATCACTAGCTTATTACTCAAAGCTATGAAAATAACTGAAACATGAAAATGAAAGAACAAGCAAATTTACACATCACCCACACAAATGAACACTAGATGTATCGTGGAAAACTTGAAATAGGATAAAACCTTCTCAGAAGGTGAGGCCTATGCTTTGCTCTATTTTCTTTAGTTTATGAAAATTCAAATACAAAGAAAGGGGCACTTACTATGGAGTCACCTTTGACATTGTGGTATGAATGGATACTATTGAATCTTCCTCTATTATTCTTGCAAATCTCACTCTTAGATGCTTTGCTCAAGTATGGAACAAGTACAATTCTCAACTACATAACATATCGTAATAGTCGTCAAGGGTTATGGTTTTTGCATCCTCAACTCTCCATTAATGTCATGTTTTATACCTTCTAGAATGTTCTTGAATGTCCACAAGTGACTAGCCCTACATATGTGAATCATGGGGGTTGACATGGCATCCAATGGGTACCATGGTGGTCAACAAGGTAGGTCAACTTGCGGGAAGCATACCTTATACAAACATTGATTGAGGTGATTTTCACACTATTGGAAAGCTCTCGATGTGTAGAACAATGTTGAGGGGTTGAGAGCTATGCTTGCAAAGTATTGACCCCCTAAGAGTGCCACTTGATGCCTCAAAATGGCCTTGGAAGTTTTTGGACCCAAAATCTCCAAATGGGTCTTGCCACTATAATAGACACTGCAAGCCAATTTGTTCAATTTTTGAACCTAGAAAGTCCCTGTTACCCACCAAAAGGGGGTAACCCCATAGGAAAAAACTTTCTCCTACTTTGGACAACCAACTAGCTAACAACCCTATACATTTGATGATATGCCACATTTTTTTTGCCATTTGCATTGCCCAGACACCTCTCACCATCTGACATTCATCCTAAAGGATGGTGGGTCACCACTTGGTAGGTACTTTAACCATTTTGCAATCATATGCTTTTTACTTAATGTTTTGGACATTCTTACATGGATAAAAGGGTGATTTGGATGATTGATTGATCTTGACTGTAAAGTTGTTCTCTCACTTTATTAGGGAGGTTAGTCTTTGGCCATAGTCCAGTGGGACCTCCTCTGAGACCTTAAGATTATAGGAGGGGCATTACTTGGAAAACTTGGATTGAAGTAGTGTATCCATAACCTTTTCATATTGACCACTCTTCACCATTTTCTTGATTTCACATTCATCCTTCGGCTTTGCTGTCATTGGTTCGTTGGGATTGACACTCTCATATCCACATCCTTGAGTTAGGGCCAAAGAACTTTGCCTTGGAGGCTGATACAACTAAAGTAACGATAAAAGCATAAGATGGCCATAATAAAAGAAAAAGAAAAGTTAAAATGCAAAAGA
Source organism: Pinus tabuliformis (assembly GCA_031772625.1). Lineage (NCBI taxonomy): Eukaryota > Viridiplantae > Streptophyta > Pinopsida > Pinales > Pinaceae > Pinus > Pinus tabuliformis. The sequence continues at coordinate 484,331,217 of CM062820.1, forward strand.
TGGCCGGGACATTAATTAGCGTGTGGGAAAAAGCCTAGCATGAGCTCTACCTCCCTCATTAGCCATCACTTGGTTCCTGAGCACTAGATGCTCCATCACATAATAAAGGAACCCTTGCATGTTCCAACTCTGATGAGCTAGAAGTCGACTCATCATTAAGGGGTAAATCATCATTATTAAGGGGTAGATCAATGCTACATCATTAAAAGCAAGCTTGGGCACCTAAGTTATGCTCCTTATCAAAGCATTATGAAAACGAAGTAAAAGGCACACCAGAGGGGTGGAAAAAGAAAGTCGAGGAAAGGGGTAACTTATGCCTCCACAAATGCTCCCTCCATGTATTTATACACTCATGGTGATGGACCTTAGCTAGTCCCATGACCATGGCACCTAGCCATGAAGTATTTCCCTCCGTTGCCACCACTATCACAAACACCTATGAATTGAAGGGTTGACCTTGGACATGTCACCTCCCCTTAGGGGCTGGAAGCCATTTGTAACAAGGTAGGGAACACTTTTATAGGACTTGGTCTAGTTAGATATTTGAAGGTGATCCCAGTTTGAAGTCTTATTATGCCCTTAACAATTAAGTATGGTCCACTATGATGCATCTATGGTCATTGTCTCTAATGATTGGTAACTTTCACTTGAGTTTGAGATGGTTTTGCCAGGTGGTTCTTCACAAAGCAGCAGAGGCCTTGGAGGCACACACTTCATGCCTACACTACAAATGACGCCCAAGCCGTACTACACTTCAAAGAGCAGTGATGACCCTGAAGATGCAATGTTTCCCCTCTATAGTAGAGTGTTGCACACTTTGATGATCCTAGCAGTTGATTGACACCTTAGAGCACCCCCAAACGCTGAAACGTTGAGCTTTCTTTACTTGGTGTTGAAGATTCGTGATGATGTACCCAATGGACCTAGCATGTCCCTAGGCTGGCCTTAACATTGTTTGATCGGCATGATTTGATCTACAGCCCAAATGATGTTGGTCATCCTCAGGATGACAAGGGAGGGCTTGTACTTCCACTTGGAGCCCCAATGCTTGGGAGAGAGTGTGCCATGTCATCCTTCTAGCCACTTTGGAGATGATGTAGGGCACCTAGAGCAGGGTTTTGACACATGGAGGCATTTTGAGGCATGACTTGAGGGCTTCCCCTCAAGAATTGAGTTGATTATGATGTTTGGACGTCCATCTTGCCCATTCCATGTATTTTCAGGGCATTTAATGCCAAAAAGGGCATTACATCATGTCAGAGGAGAGTTTTGACTCACACGTCTGGGCTTCTGTGGCTTATTTTTTTATGTTGAGCTATTGGGTTGGCTTGTAACCCATCTTCTTCATGTACATTCAAAATTAAACTTGTTATAAGGCTTGTTACCCACCACTTTGTGGGTGATATCCCCAGGAGAAATTTTTCTCCATAATGAGCCTCAACCAGCAACCAACATCCCCTTAATGCGTCCTACTAGCTTGTTGTGCCATTTCTCTGCAACCTGAGCCAGCCGTGTTGTTAAAATTGGCAACTAGGGCCAAACTCCATGTGGATCACCTTATTTATGGCTTATGATATTTTTCCTAGATTCCTCTCATTGAGAGGTGTAGGATTGATCTAAAGATCATCCGATTCCGATAAGTATTTACGGAGATATGAATTTATTTCGATTATGGACAAATTGTCAAGGTCGGCCAACAAACTTATGTAGGCTCAGAAGCCCAATAGTCACGTGTATTCACCCTCAACGTTTGCATATAAATGCAAGGAGCATTCTCCTCATTTGGACAATTCATTTCACTCATCTTCTCTCTCTCCCCTACGCATAAAAGGAGCCTCTCTCTCTCTCACACGTGTGGCTGAAAGGAAGACGTCCTAAGGCAAGGAAGACGTAGAAAGAAGGACGCTAGGACAGCGGGTCATCTCTTTGACCAGCGTTGACCAAGCATTGACCATCCAGAAGTGCGGATTGGGTGTGGTTGCCTCTCCTAGGCAGGGGGCAATTTTTGGCACAAAAATCGAGGCGATCTGACCTCTGGTTTGACCGGTGTTGACTGCCTTAGTTTAGGGCTGTAGTTGACTTCAGAAATCTGCAAATTGATTGTACTTTTGGGGCTGTTCAAGGGCTGTTTCTTCAGGTTGTTCGAGGACAAGTTGACTGGAAATTGACCAAGTATTTTAGAGGTCAATTTCAACTAGTTTGACCAAGTTTGACTTTGCTGATCTAGGGTTTGCTGCTGCTGATATAAAATTACAGAATTTAGATTTTGTACTATTTCTCTCTGCTGAACTATTGAAGATAAAAGAAGATTTGATCAAAGGGTTTCCCTGCATTGGGGTTTGTCCCTGGCTAGCCGCCACATCTTGTGTCTCTTGTCTTGGCTTGTTTTCTGTTGATCATTTAATGTTCTATCTGCACTTTACTTAATGTATATGTGATTGCTAATCTGTGGATAATAAGAAGAAAAATAAGTAAACTGCTCTAAGCATAGAACATACCATAATTTAACATGGTATCAGAGCTGAGGTGAAGACAAAGCCCAAGCAAGAGCAAGAGCAATCACCGAAGAGAAGGTTGGCAAGGCTATCTTAAAGAAATCATGGGGTCCTCAACACACTTCCCTGCTGAAGACAAACTCCGTGAGAAGTCTGACTATCACGGATGGAAGATGTCTCTCGATCTAACATTAGAAGAGCAGGAAGTGTTGGACCATGTGAGAGGCGGGATTGTTGAGCCTCCATCAAATGCATCCGCTGCTGCTAGGAACAAATGGACCAAGGGAGAAGTCAAAGCAAGGAAGATCATTCGGGACTCTATCGACAAGCGCTTGGTGGCCTATGTTTCCGAGCTGAACACCTCCAAGGAAATCTACGATAGACTGGTGAGTTTATTTAAAGTTAATGATGCAAATCAAATCTTGTTTCTTAGAAATAAGCCGAAGGAAATTAAGAAGGGCAAAGATGAGAGTATGCAAGCATATTTCTTAAGGATCACCGAGATCAAGAACAATCTCCTATCTATTGGGGAAGTAATTCTTGATAGGGAAATGACACTCACAACTCTTGGAGGACTGCCATCTGAATGGTATATATTCAGGACTACTCTTCTCAACAATAATGTAATTCATGGATTTGAGGAATTAATGGCCAGATGCATTCAAGAAGAAACGAGGATGGAAGAGCAAGAAATGCCCATACTTAAAGGTCATCCCTCTGCCTTTTCTTCTCATACTAAAAGAAGAAACAATTCCGGGGCTAAATTCAAAGGAAAGGTTGGACCAAAGGGTGGAAGAAAAGGACGATGTTACAATTGCAATAAAACGGGTCACTATGCAAGGGAGTGCTCTGATAAAAGGGACTCACATCGGGACAATGATCAAAATCCCTCTCAAGGCAATCAAAGGAATGGCAGGTCAAATGGCAGAGGTAAAAGAAGTGCCGAAAATCAAGGAAGAGGACAACCATTCAAGAAGGCAAGAAATTCCAGGTATGAATCTAACACTGTTAACAATAAGTGAGATGAATACTATCTACCAGCAGCTCTATCTACCACTGCTCCCCCGGACTCGCTGGGAAATTGGCTTATTGATAGTGGTGCCTGAAGGCACTTCACTGGTTACAAAGAAGCTCTCTATAATCTAATAGAGAAGGAAACCAACCTGGAAATTGTAACCCATCTTCTTCGTGTACATTCAAAATTAAACTTGTTATAAGGCTTGTTACCCACCACTTTGTGGGTGATATCCCCAGGAGAAATTTTTCTCCATGATGAGCCTCAACCACCAACCAACATCCCCTTAATGCCTCCTACTAGCTTGTTGTGCCATTTCTTTGCAACCTGAGCCAGCCGTGTGGTCCCTCACCCACTTGTATTGATCATATGTTTGAAGATGGGCCTCCTGAATCTAAAGGTATGTCTTGTCATTTGGTAATTGAGTATTGGGTTTACTTATCGTGGATACTTCTGGGTATGGATTGATGGGGGGATTTGGCAGAAATAGTGGACTTATTTTGTGCTCTTGTCACCTTGATCTATTTTGGTTGTTACCCTTGGATCTTAGTCCCATGGGATCTCCTTTATTGACCATTTGGTTCTAGGGTGGTACTACTTGGGAAACCTCGACTTTGGGTGCGTGGTCCTGCTCCTTTACCCGCACATATTACTCCCTTTCCACTCACTATACCCCCATTCATCTTTTCTCCCACTTGGGTCCACATTTCCATTTTGGGTCCACATAGGGCTAGCCTCCCTATCCCCTTGCCCCCACCTTGGGTCAGGCCTAGAATGATGCCCCAGAGGTTGAAGCAATTAAAAGAAAAAGTGAAAAGCATAATTGGCCACATTTAACAGGAAATTGTACCACAAAATGCAAAAGATGGTCGGGACAAAATAATCAGCACGTGGGCAAAAGCCAATGCATGAGCTCTACCCCAATCCATGGCCATCACCCTGGTTCCATATGTTGAAAAATCTAGGGCAATTAGGTTTAGTATGTTTCTTCTTGACTTGATAACAATTTGTGAAGTCTTTTTAAATTTTGTCTTGTTAGCTTAATCTTCTTGTTCTTCTTATTAATGCATGCGTGTGTGCTTCATCAAATTGCTACCAAAACATAAGAACAAGAACACAAGATGTTGGCTCTTTCCCAGGGCCAAAAACTCTCTTCTCTTGAGAGGAAAACCCTTCAGTAAGTTTTCTCTTATTGAAGCTTCTTATTGATCAATGCCAACCCTAGACCCTTGACTAGAATATCCTCCAAGCACAAGTCAAGTCCTTCCTCCTCTTTGCACTTGGTTTCCTTGGCACTTTGTCTTCCTCCTTATGGCATTTTGTTCTTCCTTCAACTGTTGATGTACCTTGTTGCACTTGCTCTAGAAGAGACACTTGTGATGAGTCCCTTCCCTTGTGATGATCCCTACCTCCTCCTTGACCAAATGAGCTCTTCCTTGAGGTGTAGATGCAGACTTGGTAGGATTGTTCTGCAGCCCTAATTCTTGCACGTGTGGGAGGTTTGCTTGATGTAATATGGTTCCTCTCTCCTTCGCTTGAGGACCCTCCTTCTTCGCTTGGATAGGAGGCCTTGTAGGCCTAGATTCAAGCCCAAACAATGAGATATGCTTGACTGTAAGTTGTTGTTGTCATAACCGCAGGAAACCCTCTTTTTCCTTCGCACGTGTGACTGGTATTGGCCCTAGAACAATCCCAAAACCTTCGCTGTCCCTTCTATCTTCTTCGTTGCACTTGGAGGCTCCTTCTTCGTCCTTTGCTCACCTTTTCTCGGCTCCTTTACTTTGCTGATTTCAGAGGTAGATGAATGGTGTTGGAGTGGACAACCTCTATATATAGAGGATTGTCCCTCCTTTAGGCCAACTTGAAGACTGCTGGCCGACTTGTCTTCTTTGCTTCAATTTGCTTCATTTAATGGTGCCATTACTAGGAGGAGGCTTGACTTTGCTTGGAGGTGTATCCTTTGACACTCATACATCAATATGCATGGTGTAACATTCCCTTAGGGTCTTCAACATAATTCTTTTGACTCTTTGACTCACCTATAACACTTTAACATGTGCTAGACCTACTTCAATGAGCAAGAAACTCATTGACATATATTATAAAAATAATATTTCTTTTCTTGAATAAATATAAATATCAAAAGTACATTTATGAAGACCGAACCTAGTTACATTTCCTTCAACACTCCTTCTTAACTAGGGAGGTATTCATACAACATTACAAGGTGTTTGTCTATTATCAATCTTGAAGAATTCACATAAGAGAAACCAGATTGGCAATCCATCTGTTATAGCATCATAGTAACCAACATTGTATCCACAACAAGGCCTTGATTGACAACTCTATCTCTCAATAGATCAGAGCACAATGTTGGCGAGACTAATGACTTATAGACACCATAGTCATTGTCTCTCAAGGTACATTCCCACTCGGGTGTTCACTGAGTATGACCTTCTAGGACTATTCTTATCTTGGGTTCCCAACCCTCAAAGAATATTGGTCCTGTTGTCTACTGTTGTCTTGGATGCCCTACACATCCTCAAAGAGTACTGGATGCAGGATTATTATCCAGTCCTCCCATTCTTTCTTCCCAGGTGAAGACAATAATGTTGTGTCTATCTCTTCCTCTAAATTGAGGAAGACATGCCCAAGTATCCTCTGACAAGGTACTTGTTCAAGTTCCTTTGTAATTGGGAACTTGTTATAATTCTCTCTTAGCTAGGGACTTTTCTGTTCATCGGCAACTTCTTCTTCATGGGTCCTTCAATTGCTTGATCTCCTTTCCTTCGATGTCATGAAGTCTTGGTTCGAACTTCCTTTTGGTAGGGCACCATCCATCGATCACTTTCCTTCCTGGTTTGTCATGTCATTGCTTCCTTTGTGGAAAGTGGTCTTCTTGTCATATATCAGGATCTCTTGTCATCTGGCTACTCCTTTGTCATCTTGTCCATGCTTCGGAATACTCTTCTCATGGATGCTTCGTTGAACTTGCTTGTTCCCATGCTTCGGTCGAGTAGCCCTTCATGACTTCATCTTGTTATTGCTTCAACATTAAGTTTTGCTGGATGGCTTCTTCATCATGACATCTTTGTAGAGTAGAATCAGTTATCTGCACCTTTTGTATCTCCAAGGCCTTCATAGGTGTCAAGGGTCTTTCCTTCCTTTGTCAGAGTTGTCCTGCCTTCTTTCGGGAGATATCTTCAATGGATCTTTGTCAGATAGTGATTCTTGTGACCATGGTGTTCTTCACATGCTTGATCTCTTTCTTCATTTGCTTCTTCTTGGATAGATTGGTCAACTACCTTCTACTTCTTGAGGGAGCACTTCTTCATTGCTAGTTTCTAGGACTAGTCAGCATTCCTTCTTGCTTCCTAGTTAGCAATCTTATACTCCTTATGTGAGTATTTCCTTTTGTTGACCTTCATTGCATTGTAGTACATGCCTTCAAGCATGTCGTTAGTGAAAGAGATTTTTTCATACTTTATCATGTCATAGAACTATTCCCATGACTCAATAATATACATGACTTAACTTTCATGCATACATACTTCATCTTGATTCTCCTTTGATCATCTTAGCTTCATTTGATTGTCTATGGTGTGGCCCTTCTTGCTTCATCTTAGCTTGCCTACTTGTCATTCTTTTCTTGAATCCCATGAATGGGACTCCTGATGAGACATCTGCTTCTTATTCATGAATCTTGTTTTGAAGATTCCATCAGAGGATCTTGGAGACCCTTACCCTGCAAATGTTTCTTCCTTTTGATGATGGAGGCCTTCTAAGATTCTTGCTCATGATCAATTTTTCTTTCATAGTGGATGAGGTCCTATACTAGGTATGCTTCTTCTACATGAATATCTTGAGCTATATCTACCATGCTCCTATATTCTAGAAGATATATTTTTAACCATGCATCCTATTCTATTTCTACATGCTCCTATACTACTCAAACCTTTGAAAGAAGACCTAAGTAAAGAGTTTGACTTAGTCATAGTAGAGATCCGAAGGATCTTCCTTCTTTTGCTTCTTGTCTCTTCTTTAATTTCTTGAGTCACATGTGCTTCTTCTCTTTTTATTTTGTTGTTGTTGTCCTTCTTAACTTTAGGACAACTCCTTTTGTAGTGTCCATATTCTTGGCATCCAAAGCATTGGACTTTGGACATATCTTTGTTGTTTGTTCTTCGTGGACCAAATTTGCTGAATTTTCCCTTTCTCTTGGCCATAATAGCAAATGCTTGCTCTTTTGATCCCACATCTTCCTTGGCTTTGAGTCTGGTTTCCTCTGTCTTGCATGGAGACCACATTTCACTCAGTGTGGTTAGCTTCCTTCTTGGCATATATGCTTGATGTGAAGTTGCCCCAATCCTCAGGTAGAGCATTGAGTACTACAATTGTCATTTCTTTGTCGGACATGACTTCCCCTAGCTCTTGAAGTTGATCCCTCATCTCAGAGATCTTCATGAAGTAGGGAGCTATTCCTTCCTTTGAGATATCTTCATCTTGTACAATTCATTTCTTAGGGATATCACTTCTCCAATTACTGTTACCGAGAATAGCTCTACTAGTTTATCATAGATTTATTTTGATGTTTCAAATTTGGAGACATAAGGAATGAGAGAGTCCTTGATATTAGAACCCTTTGAGCTCTTGTCTCATCCTTATTGTACTTGGCTAAGGCTTGAGCTTGTTCCTTAGTAGGGATGGTGATATTCCCTTTGATGTGTTATAGAAGTTCATTCTCCTTGAGAAGTAAATCAGTCCTCTTCTTCCATGCAAGAAAGTTATGGTTTCCTCTGTCTTGCATGGAGACCACATTTCACTCAGTGTGGTAGCTTCCTTCTTGGCATATATGCTTGATGTGAAGTTGTCCCAATCCTCAGGTAGAGCATTGAGTACTACAATTGTCATTTCTTTGTCGGACATGACTTCCCCTAGCTCTTGAAGTTGATCCCTCATCTCAGAGATCTTCATGAAGTAGGGAGATATTCCTTCCTTTGATATCTTCATCTTGTACAATTCATTTCTTAGAGATATCACTTCTCCAACTGTGGTTACCGAGAATAGCTCTACTAGTTTATCATAGATTTCTTTTGATGTTTCAAATTTGGAGACACAAGGAATGAGAGAATCCTTGATAGATTCTATTAGAATCCTTTGAGCTCTTGTCTCATCCTTATTGTACTTGGCTAAGGCTTGAGTTTGTTCCTTAGCAGGGATAGTGATATTCCCTTTGATGTGTTATAGAAGTTCATTCTCCTTGAGAAGTAAATCAGTTCTCTTCTTCCATGCAAGAAAGTTATTCGTACCTACCAATTTGTTGCTTTCCTTGCAAAAAGACATTGATGTATATTCAGAAGGGGACATATACTTGATAGATTTTGAGATGTAGTGGACTTGCTTTCTCCTTGAAGACTTGATGGCCTGCCTTCCTTAGATCTTGATGTTCTTCAAGTTGATTTCTCCAAGTGGACTTGCTTGATGGCTTGTATATGATGTAGGTCCTTCTTTGATTTGCTCTTCTTGTAGGTGCCTTTATATAAGGCTCTTCTTCTTGCTTTGTAGTCTTCCTTGATGAATGATAGATGGTAGACCTTCTTTGCTTGATGCTTCAACCTTGTAGATGTTCTTGAGATTTTCTTCTTTGATGAGTCACCTTATGAGTGTTCTTGAGATGTCCTTTCCTTGATGTGTCACCTTAGCTCTGATACCATGTTGAAGAATCTAGGGCAATTAGGTTTAGTATGATTCTTCTTGACTTGATAACAATTTGTGAAGTCTTTTTACAATTTGTCTTGTTAGCTTAATCTTCTTGTTCTTCTTATTAACACATGTGTGTGCTTCATCAAATTGCTACCAAAACATAAGAACAAGAACACAAGATGTTGGCTCTCTGCCAGGGCCAAAACCTCTCTTCTCTTGAGAGGAAAACCCTTCGGTAAGTTTTCTCTTATTGAAGCTTCTTATTGATCAATGCCAAACCCTAGACCCTTGACTAGAATATCCTCCAAGCACAAGTCAAGTCCTTCCTCCTCTTTGCACTTGGTTTCCCTGGCACTTTGTCTTCCTCCTTCTGGCACTTCGTTCCCCTGCACTTCCTTCCTCCTCCTTCTCACACTTTGTTCTTCCTTCAATTGTTGATGTACCTTGTTGCACTTTCTATAGAAGAGACACTTGTGATGAGTCCCTTCCCTTATGATGATCCCTACCTCCTCCTTGACCAAATGAGCTCTTCCTTGAGGTGTAGATGCAGACTTGGTAGGACTGTTTTGCAGCCCTAATTCTTGCACGTGTGGGAGGTTTGCTTGATGTAATATGGTTCCTCTCTCCTTCGCTTGAGGACCCTCCTTCGCTTGGATAGGAGGCCTTGTAGGCCTAGATTCAAGCCCAAACAATGAGATATGCTTGACTGTAAGTTGCTGCTGTCATAACGGCAGGGAACCCTCTTTTTCCTTCGCACGTGTGACTGGTATTGGCGCTAGAACAGTTCCAAAACCTTCGCTGGCCCTTCTATCTTCTCCGCTGCACTTAGAGGCTCCTTCTTCGTCCTTTGCTCACCTTTTCTCGGCTCCTTTACTTCGCTGATTTCAAAGGTAGATGAATGGGACATTGGAGGAGTGGACAACCTCTATATATAGAGGATTGTCCCTCCTTTAGGCCGACTTGTCTTCTTTGCTTCAATTTGCTTCATTTAATGGTGCCATTACTAGGAGGAGGCTTGACTTTGCTTGGAGGTGTATTCTTTGACTCTCATACATAAATATACATGGTGTAACATTCCCTTAAGGTCTTCAACATAATTCTTTTGACTCTTTGACTCACCTATAGCACTTTAACATGTGCTAGACCTACTTCAATGAGCAGGAAACTCATTGACATATATTATAAAAATAATATTTCTTTTCTTGAATAAATACAAATATCAAGAGTACATTTATGAAGACCGAACCTAGTTACATTTCCTTCAACACCATAGGCCCTAGATGAGCCTCCTTTATCATTCAGGAACCCATGATTGTCCCAACCCTTGGAGGGAAATGAACCGCCCTACCTAAAAGGGGTAGTCACTGCTATATCTTACATATCACACTCTCGACCTTTGAGGCCCGAGCAGTTAATCAAAGAAAATTCATAAAAGGCAAAAGGTATATGAAGAAGGGTGGAAAAATCAAGGTCGGGGCACCTCATGTACCACGATTGCTCCCTCCAATACATTACATACCTAGGTGTGGGCTTTCCCCTTATCTAGCTACCCCTATGCCCCACTATGTGGCCCAAGATTGCCCCTCTCATTCCCTATTCCGTTCCACCTATTTGTCACTTGCCACCCCCATTAGAGTGATGTACCTTGGACATACTAACCCCTTTAAGGGCTGAAACCACCTAATAAGGTGCTTGGCTAACCCCCTTTGGAGCTTGGAGACACTAGCACATGCCAAAGCCCACTACGGAAGGGCATGCCATTATGAAGTGCCCACTTTGTCATCCATGATTTGTAAGCTCTCTTACCTGATTATTTTAATGACTGGTTGTATTGGAAGCGTAGGGGACGCATTGGATCTTATGCATAATTACAGGTGGTTTCCATTTGGGTTTGGTCTCCCTATATGGGATTCTAACCCCAGAGGTCTACATTGGCACATGTAGGGTGTGCATAGAGAGCCATGGGCCTCCACAACAGCAAACAACACTCCACAGACCTTCATGGATGCTCAAAGACTCCTAGCGATCCACTTTTGGGGTGATGGTGATATGCTTGGTACATTATGCCTGGCAGGTCCCCCCACGGGAGCCCTACACTCTTGGCAGGTGTCCCAAGAGTTGTACAATGTCATGGCAGCATTCATTCCACCACTTGGACCCATATAGAGGATCTATAGGCATCTCCGATTCATATGGAGACCCATGGGGTCATTTGTGTGCCCTCGAACCCACTGGGAGCACCATAGGTCTATTACTTGGAGAACAAGGGGCCACCCCCTTGTCCATCATATTTCGAGGAATTTATTCCTCAATATGGAATTTCTAGATATTACTATGCCTTTTGAGGGCCCTACGACATGTACATATTATTATTTGGCCCCTTGTGAGGCTTATTTTTACCCTTGTGAGCTAGTTTGGTGGGCTTGTCACCAATATAGGTTTTATTTGCACATTATTTTATCATTAGGAGCTAATGTAGGCCCATAGGCTAATTCGAACTCCTTAGGAGGCTATATATTGATGTTAGATACATTCATTTGGATCATCACTTGACTTGGGATCTCTCTAATCATAGAGAACTTCACATTTTTTCCTTGGAGGATATTTTTTGGAGATGGATGAATTTTGACGTATGGATTTGGGCTATTTATCTTGTCTTGGAGCTTTGTCTTGTGAACGAAATGCTGGTTGGATATACTCTATAACGTTGTAAGTGAATTTTGATGTTATTATTCTTGTTGCTGCATACTGCTAAAATTAGGGCTAGTTGCTGCATAATCAAAATGTGGAATTGAGCATGTTTTAGCTAATTTAATGTATGGGCCAATGTTATATGAATGAAATGTCCTAGAGATTATTTGTCTCGATAAGCTTGCATCGTTTGCTTTGAAGTATAAATGCTTGAAGGTCACTTTTCTTTTCTTTCTCTCAACATTGGATGAAGTTGACTTTCTGGGCCTCCTTGATCAAGAAACCAAGTTCTTACTCATCACCATCCTTGACTCCATATCCCCAAGTGAATTAGGCACTGGTCCCTTAAAGGGGTGATCATTTTAACCCTCTTTTTACCATTTTCCCCTTTTTCCCCAAGTCTAGCCCCATTAGGTCACCTAGGGCATCAATTTCCCGGGAATTGACCCAAGAAAAAACTCGATCTCCTACAGGCTACTCCGCTGTTGGGTCCCCTCCCTCTCCAAATTTGAGGCAATTCTAACGGTGGAATCTACAGGAATCCCAAGCCCTAGCTCTAGGATCGAATTTTGGCTAAGCATCCCCAAGGCTAGACCTCAATAGGATCAATTCAACCTTTCTAAGTAAATATTCTTGTTTGGTCCTTTCCCCTCACCCTGTCTAGGATAGGGACATCATTGGTTGTTGCATTTCATTCTCGAACTTGGGCTGGGTTCACTTGGCCCCGTGTGGTCCCACTTCTCAATAAATATTATTTGTCAAGGACCATTTGGGAATCCAAATTTCCCAAGGATTATAGGGATTGAGAACCTCCTTTATAAGCTTATCCATTCTCCCTCAACTCCAATCCTCACCCCTTACCCCTGGTGGACCAAGTCCCTTGCTTAAAGAACAAGCAAGTTCCATTTTTCACTCCATCCTTGGGAATGGGTTTTCAGGGTCACTTCTCACCTTCCCATTGACATATACTTTACAAGTGATCCCTACACTACTGGGACTCTTCCCATCGGTGAAGGTCTGTAAAGAGCAGGGAGACTTAGCTGTGGTGACAGTGGGCTAAGCCTCCATTGTTCCCCTTAACCTAGCAGTTGCCCTCTTAGGAACCTCTTTAGGTCCCCTGCTGGTTTGAGTGGTAACAAGGCTTTTAGGCTAATAATTGAGAGTGTTTGACCTCATATAAATGGAGGATCACTCTCATGTACTTTTTCATCACCTCTTTGATATTGGCCTCCTTTAGAGAGTTCAACTTAGCCTTGGGTAATTTCCCTACTTGTGGAGATGTGATCTCTATGGTGCTATAGCTATTGGAGATTGATTCCTATCTTGGAGATGTATTGTGAGATTGAAAGAAGGCTATTTCATGGAAGCATTGTAAGTTATTGTAGATTTGTATTATTCTTCATGTAATTAATCATTGCTAGGGTTTTTCTTTGTTCCATGTCTAAATGCATACCATTTATGGAAAATCTTAGTTGATTATTGCATGTAAATTCATCTTCCTTGAAATACATAGGGGACCTCCTAGAGAGCTTACCCTATTTAATTTCTCCCCTCACAAAAAAAATAGCTAGGGTTTGTACAAGTGAAAATAGGAGGTTTTCCCCCTTACTCCAAGCATCTATCCATTGTTTCTTAAACTAGCTCTAAGGAATCCATCACCCAAGCAAAATAGGCATTGTCATCCTTGGTGTTGGTCAAAAATCTTGAAAACATAAATATTTTCTCCTTGTATTTTCTAAGCCTTTCAAGGCAAGCTGTTAGGGTAAATTTATAGGGCTGAATTTAATTAGCCCATATCTAGATGAACATTGGAGGTAATAGGCCTTGATCTTAACTTTGTTCATCCATTTAGCTCAAAATCTTGCATTCTGTATCATTAAATCTGCCCTAGAAGGGTTGATGTCATCATTCTCTAAGTAATTTGTGCCTTAGAAAACCCTAATCCTATCTAGGGCTTCAACCTAAGGCTTAATTTGAGGGCTTTCCTTTCTCCTATATTAATTACATCTTTTGTAAACCCTTTCTTTCATGCATGTATTCCTAGAAATACCTTTGTTGCTATAAATATTGAAACCATTGGTCATATGTGTCATCCCCAGGTTTGGTGTATGATACACATTTCCTTTACAAGAAGTATTAAGCTTTTGTCCATTAAAAAGTGTCTTCACCTAGTCTATGTCTATATCACCTTGAGCCATATAATATAGAATACCGTTTAAGTAATCACTGGGAAGCCTCCCTTGTCATGTAATTCCACTAAATAGTAAAGATTAGGAGGAAGATCGCTGAGGTGATAGTGGCAATCTCCCTCATTGTTAAAACAAGGTCTGTCTTTGCCTTGCGAGGCCTCTCACAAGGCCTGCTAGATTTTGAAGCAACAATACCAAGATAGATGACAAATTATATAATGATCCATTCTGGATCATCTCTAATGAGTAGAAAAAAATAACTGTATAGCCATCCTTGTAATGACCCATTTCTATTTATAAGTAAAAGGGTATTAGTATGCATACAATGTATGCATATGATAGCTAAATATGCATACATTGCAGGGCTTGCACTAGTATAGTTATTAAATAATTAGGAAAAATGTTTAAATGAATGATAAAGGGGTTAAATACCTAAATTATTGAGAAAGAAGATATTACCTAAAATTCGGCTTTCAAAATATACATATTAAATACTTCGTACTTATAAGGTTGTTAAATAAAATTAACAATTTCAATCCTTTTAATGTAAATATTGATCACCATAGCATTAAAGTTATAAGTTAATTATTGTTGATATATATATGTATATAAATATATATTTAAAAGTTAAAATTACTAATTTAATATAACAAACACCCTATATAGTATATATATGTATAACTATTCATTTTATTTAAATATTATAATTAAATTTTATAAAAGTTAAAATTATTAGTTTAACATAACAAACATATTAATATATACGTACCCTCACCTCCCGATTACACGTAAAGCTTATGACTGTCAAATAAAATCTGATGAGGGTGGTGGAAGGAAGGTTATTTATCCGAGTACGCAGAGACACTATGGGGGGTTTGTGGTAAGAAAGATTGGAAGGAGAGTGGGAGATCTGAATCAGAACTGGAGATTCGAATCAAAACTTGAGATTTGAGTAATTGTTCTTGAAGCTTTTGGGCACGGGCACCAGAGTACTTCAATTGTGAAGTATTTTGGAGTTGGTACCAAGGCTATGCTCAGTTTGGCTGGGAGAATTTGGTCATTTGGTATCAGGAGCAATTGGGGCTACAATAATGCGGAATCAACTTCAAACTTGGAAGCCAGGTATGTATATGTGAATTAAATTTATAAATTATGTTTAAATTGTAGCTGGTAAATTATGTAGAAATTAGGGGTTTAATTTGGGTTTGGTTGTTACAATCTTCTTGTTTTGTGAAAGTTTCAAAGTTTATTTAAATAAGCAGATTTGTTCCAAACAAGACAGATGAACTTCTTATTATACTCAGCTCATTGTTCTTAGTCTCAGGTTTTAGATTGATTTGTCATTGAAGGTCTCATGTTAAAAACGTTTTTAACACCAGTTATTGAAGATTATGGCCCTAAGTTTACAACAACACTCTGGATGCATAAAAAGAGGGTCAACAAACAAAATGGATTTCGATTGTCAATCAAATTCAGAAATTAAATATAAAAAACTAGCAATCACAGTTTGTAGTTGAAAAAAGAAAAGGGAAAGAAAGAATGAAAAAGGGACTTTAGATGCACCTATTTTTGTCTAGAGGAGGATAAGTAAACATCACTAGGAAGTTTAGGAGCTTGCCACTCTTGGGACACTGTGATACCTTGATTTTGGTCTAGAATTATAATATGTTAAATCATGTATTATTGGGTTATGTAACTAGACTTGGGAGTCAAGCTAAGTGGGCTGAGTTATAATGACCCTGTGCTCTAGATAATTTAAATATAAAATGCATTGCAACTATTCCTAGTGCAGAGCTGAAGGCCAAGGCTTGACTAGTGAATGTATGTGAGTCTTGATAATGGGTTGGGATTATAGTGTAGTTGTTATGTTTTCCATGGTGTGATTTTGTATGTAAAATCATGAATAAGATGAAATACATAATAACATAATATCCACCAAAAAGTTTGCTTGGGGAGTGGCAAGGGGACCATGATAACATGAGAGCGATAGAGGAAATGGGGTGCATGGGTGATTTAACTTCACACCTATCCTTTGGGAAGGACAACCTTTCTCGCTCATGCTTCCTTACAAAGTTCTCAAATCATTCTTTGACTTGTGTTGTCCTTTGACATTTTCCACATGCTTCTTGGGAAGGGTGCACTTGTCTTGTGATTACTGGGAGAAGCCTCATTATTCACCATTGTCATGGATCACTTCTCCAGTCTTCCATTCAAATATTTTTCCTCTCTTTGTTCATGGAGGAACCTGTGTGAAATCATGGCTATTGTGCCTGTAATGGCAAGAGAACCTCATGCACTCATTGATGTTAAGAGCATGTTGCTGCCGAGAATATGAGAGGGAATGAGATGGTTTTGAGGGAAAATCATTGCTGGAATGCGCACAACAGCTGAATCCAACACCATAAACGTGCAACTCTGTCAGCACTGTTCATGGACAGCTTGAGTCGTGTTTCTCTTCCAGATTATTCCCAGAAGGTAACCAATAGTTTGGATTCCTTCTCTCTGTGGCAGAAGGGAAGAATATTCTTGAGGGACTGCTGAGCTGTGTCAGGCAGTGGAAGAGAGTGCCTTGTCTTATCTATGGTTAGATGAGGACTTGGGGTTCTCAATAGTGAGCAAATTGGCTTTTTCATGAGAGAAATTTGTTGGGATGATTGAGATTAGAGCACTGTAGGAGCTTCCTTTGCCCTGGTGGTGGTATCATGTTATGGGTTGGGGATGGAATGCTTAGTTGATTTTCATGGTTGGGCAGTGAGTCACTCCTCAACAACCGGTTTGGTGGCCTTCGCTTGATGGCAGATAAGTGTTCATAATTATCTCCTCGTGGAAGTTTTTTTGTTGTAGTGTAATGATGGATTTGAAAAATGCAATGTTATTTCTGCTGTAGTTTTATAGGTGCATATAAATTATTAAATTTAGTTTATGTTGCTGTTAGAGTTTAAATTTAGCCTAACAATTGGTTAGTAGTGGAAGGAATTTTGTACGAAATGCACTGATGGCCAAGGGAGGCATCCATGTAGGTTTAGAGATAGGAGTTGGTGATGAGCAGCTTTGTGTTTATCATTCCATTCTTTCCTTATCCATAATTAACAATATTTACAATTTTGCCAAAAGATGGAATAATGAGGGCCACATCAGAGTGACTGGGAAAAGCACACATGATTAGGTAAATTTCTCCCATGAAAAATTGAAATAGCAATCTATTAATTTCCTTAAAGCACCCAGAGAACTTTTTATAAGAAATGGTAAAAACACTATTTGAATTTATTCACGCCGAGTTTGATTTATCGTCATAAGCATTTTGTAGAAGACTATTAGAATGTGTAAGTTTGCGTATACATAAACCTTCAAAACATAACGTTAAATGAGTGTTTGAATTGTAGGCTCCTATTACAGCGTGTTAATTGAACGCACACAAAGAGTGTTAAATGAGTGTTTGAGCCGTATGCTCCTATTACAGTGATCCAGACTTATGCGGGGACGAAACATAATACAAATATAAACATAAAAACAGAGATGCAGCAGAAATAAATCTTCATTTCATTAATATCAAAGAACTGAAAGATGCTTACATACAGAATGTAAATAAACTAGCTCGGGTGATGGTAGCTTATCTCTGAGAAGAGATATGGCGGCTACATGCCTTTGAACTGTGTTACAATGACCCTCTAGGGCCTTTTTATTATTGAACAACAAAGGGAAACCCTAAACAACCAAAACCCTAACCCTAGGAGATGGAACAATAAGAGTTTGTGGGCCCTGTTGGGGTTAGTTGGACAACCAACTTCTCGGGGTCATAACTTGGTCATATGATCTCCGTTTGGCATGTACGATATCTTGCTAGAAAGGTCTCTCTGAGTACTACAATATTTGTAGCAGCCCCCTACTTAAGGTTACGAGCCTACTGCAAACCTCAAAAAAACACAGTTTATGGGGTCAAAACAACGCCGAAAGTTCAGGACCCGAAAAACTGCTAAAAATAGTAAATTGTGCTATAATCAAGGAAACTGATGAAACCAGCTGGAGGTCCAGGTGGAATAGGCGGGTGGCCACCAATATCCACCTGGATTAGTCCTTCCCCCTTAGGAAGCAATGGTCCCCATTGCGTGCAGAGCCTTCATGAGGTGATGAAATTTCTGTTGAACCCGGTCCTTGGTGAGCCACTTGCCCTGGTGAAGGAGTTGGCTTGCAATGACAACTCGATATAGCTGGATCCTCTACTGCCGAGTTTTCTTGATCTGTGTGTCCATGATCCTATCAGTCGTGGCCTGTTCAATACAACTTGGGTTGAGCGCTGTTGGTGTCAGTGGCTTAACAATGTTTGATGTGTCCAACAATGGGGGAAAGTATGGTCGCAACCAGTCCACATTGAATACTGGGTGTAGACCAAGGAATGGTGGAACGCTGAGCTTGAAAACATTGTCTCCTACAACCTTAGTGAAGGCGTAAGGCCCATATTGGAGTGGACGAAGCTTGCGGTGGGCGACAACAAGGAACTCCTTCTGCAAATGTAACCAAACTTTGTCGCCCACCTGGAACTTGTGTGGCACCCGATGTTGATCATGACGCTATTTGTACTTAGCATTTTCTCTGTCCAATATGTCATGGACTTGTTGGCGGATGTGCTGAATGCGTTCAATGAAGCCAGTAGCTTTGCCAACTTCAGACTGGACATGAGCCAAATTTGCCTAGGTAACTGCAAGTGGTATGGTAACATCAATGGGACATAGTGGCTGGAATCCCAACCGCACTTGAAAGGGGTTATGGCTACTTGAGTTGTGGAGAGCTCATCCCATGTGTGTGGATGCTTCGAGTTGTACATGCGCAAGATGTGCACGATCATCCTGTTGACGGCCTCTGTTTGGCCATCAGTTTGGGGGTGGAAGGCCGTGGATTTAGTGAGCTTGGTATCCAACAACGACTAGAGGCTTGACCATAATGTACTTAGAAGTTAGGAACCTATTGTCATGATTTGAGATAATGGACTGTAGGATCCCAAAGTGTACCCATACTTGTTCAAAGAAGGGTTTGGCAGTGGCTTTTGCTGTGATACTCTTCTTATAGGCTGCCAAAATGGCAATCTTAGAGAATCTGTCAATGATCACGAAAATACAGTCGTTGCCATGCTTGGTAGAAGGAAGTCCCGACATGTAATCCATGGAGATGGATTCCCAGGGCCGACTAGGAGTAGGAAGAGGAGTATCCAAACCTTGCTTCTTGATTGTAGGTTTGGCAATGGCGTAGGCAGTGCAGGATTTGATGTACTTCCCCACATCTTGTCGAAGGTTCGGCCAATAAATATACATCTGTAGCACTGCCAGTGTCTTTTCTACCCCAAAATGTCCAGCGACTCGACTATAGTGCGCCTCCCAAATCATTTTGGCATGCTTGCTTGAAGGAACACAGAGGTGTCCTAGGTGGCATAACAGTGTGTCCTGGAGGTGAAAGTCTGGAACTTGCTTACCTTCTAGGAGCATCTGGTATGTGGTGCCAAATTCTGGATCACTCTTGTAAAGATGCGCCATCTCGAAGTCTCGTGTCCACAAGAGTTGAATACAATGGTCAGTGCCATAACTAACGATCGACTGAGGCAATCTACAACATTATTGGTGTTGCCCTTCTTGTACTTAATGTTCAAATGGAATTGTTGCAGATATGTGGACCATTTCTGATGGCGATCGTTCTGCAACTTTCCTTGCGTCTTTATGAACTGCAGGGGTCGGTGGTTTGTGTGGATGACCGTTTACTTCCCCATAATGTAAGGCTTCCATTGTCGGCATGCTTGCACAATGGAATACATCTCTTTGTCATAGGTGGGATACTTTCAGACTGTATCTGAAAGTGTCTCACTGTGATATGCCACTGGATGCCCCTACTGGGTAAGAACTGCACCAATAACATAGTCAGAGGCATCTGTCTCAATTTTAAATGGTTGCTGCAGGTCTGGTAATGTGAGCACTGGTGTAGAGTAGAGGTAATGCTTCAAATCGGAAAATGCCTTCTGTTGGGATTTAGACCAAAAGAACTTTGCTTTTGCTTTGCCTTTGGTGACTTGACTCGAAGGCCAAGTGATATGAGAGAATCCCAACACGAACGACGTTGTTGGCAACTTCAATCTCTTAATGACCTCGACTGAGATCAGGTTCTTCTGGTTTCCGCTATTAACGATGAACTGCACCAGCGAACCCTTTACCCACATCTGCGAGTGGAAGAGGCGCTCCCCCTCCTCTGGATCCTCAGGTTCCGCCTTTTGGAGCTTGGTGGTGGCTATCGTTGCAGTGGGTTCGACGTCAATGATCTGCTTTCCCTTGTCGGTTCCCTTGTCGGGTTTTGACTCAAGATTAGAGCATGCACTTTTCTCTGAGTCTTTTAGCTTGGCCACTAGCGCCTGCTTCACGTGACATTCGTTCGTGTTGTGAGTGGGAGTTTTATGGAACTCACACCACTTGCCAATGTCTTTCTTCGCCTTCCCATTATTCTTGGCTTGCGGCTTCGAGGAGTTGTCCTGGGGGGTCGCAGCCTGACTCTGCCCTTTGCTCTGTGGCTTGGGGGCGCCTTTGCTCTGCTTTGGGTTCGCAGATCCAAAGTATCGCTTCTTCTGCTTGAATTTTTTCTCAATCTTGGTAGCATATCAGTATGCTGCACCAAGCAAGGAGATGTCCAGGAATTTCATTTGCTCCTAAATATATTTGTGCAAACAACTGTGGTACTTGAGCACCAAATGTTTCTTAGAATCTTTGATACCCAACTTTGTGTGCAGGGTATGGAAAATATTCGTCAGCTCATGCACATCTTGATCCCTTTGTTGCCGCAGCGTAGTCCATTGTATGTACTTGTCCTCATATCTCCCCACGGGGTAATACTGTTCCTTGATGGTGTCTCAGAAATAATTCCAAGTGGGTGCGGCTGAAAACAATGAGGGTTCTCTCTCGTCCCTCTATTCACAGTAGGTTTCCCACCAGTCCTTGACATGGGGGGCGACTTTGAGGAGTGCAAAATTAATCTTTTCCCTATTGGAAAAATCATGAATTGAAAAATATCCTTCCAACATATTTAACCATCTATCTACGACGTCTGCATCTATCTGACCTTCAAATATGGGAATGTCAAAGTTGACTTGTACCTTGAAGGGAGTGGCACCTCCAGAGTGGTTTCCAGATGAAGATGCGTCGCTTGTGGGCATCGGTCGAAGGATCTGGGCAAAGTTGTCCATCTTCGCGTTCCTTTGTCGCTCAAGGGCTTCTTCGAGCAATATTTTGAAAGGATCTCCCGTCCCCTCGTCTTTTTTTTCTTCCGCCATGGGAGGCCAAAGGGGTTTGCGGGGCCGGCCTTGCAAAGGTTCAACCAGTTTGAGCCCTAACTCCTTATACCCTGACCTCGTTGGGGACATGCAAAGAAAAATAGAGAAAGAGAAGACCGCTCTGATACCATTGATCCAGACTTATGCAGGAATGAAACAAAATACAGATATAAACATAAACACAGAGATGCAACAAAAATAAATCTTCATTTCATTAATATCAAAGAACTGAAAGATGCTTACATACAGAATGGAAATAAACTAGCTCGGGTGATGTTAACTTATCTCTGAGAAGAGATGTGGTGGCTACATGCCTCTAAACTGTGTTACAATGAGGCTCAAGGGCCTTTTTATTATTGAACAACAAAGGGAAACCCTAAACAACCAAAACCCTAACCCTAGGAGATGGAACGCCAAGAGTTTGTGGGCCCCGTTGGGGTTAGTTGGACAACCAACTTCCTGAGGTTGTAACTTGGTCATATGATCTCTGTTTGGCGCGTACGATACCTTGTTAGAAAGGTCTCTCTGAGTACTACAATATTTGCTACAGGCCCTTGCTTACGACTAAGGGCTTGCTGTGGACCTCAAAAAACACTGTTTAGGGGGTCAAAACAACTCTGGAAGTTTAGGACCCGAAAAAATGCTAAAAATAGTAAATTGTGCTATAATCAAGGAAACTGATGAAACCAGCTGGAGGTCCAGGCAGAATAGGCGGGTGGCCACCAATATCCACTTGGATCATACAATGTGTTAATTGAATGAACACAGAGACCTTCACCCCCTGGGAAGGTTGGGGGTAGGGGGAGGGGGTGCGAAGTCGTGGATGCACGTATACATCTTCAATACAAAGAGGTATATGAGTGTTTGAGTTGTAGGTTCCTATTTCAGAGTGTTAATGACACACACGCCTTCAATACGGAGTGTTGAATGAGTCTTTGAGTCATAGGTTCCTCTTAAAGAGTGTTAATTGAGTGCACACATACACACAGACCTCCACCCCTTGGGAGGGTGGGGGATGGGGTGTGAAGGTGTTTGTGTTAGTGTTAGTTATACAGGCACACTGTCAGTGCAGACTCCAGAGTGTTAAATGAGTGTTTGAGTTGTAGGTTCCTATTACAGTGTTAATTGAGTGCATGTGCACACACAAACCTTCATATCATGGGGGGTTGAAGATGTTTGTGTGTGAGCACACACATAACTTCAATACAGAGAGGTGAATTAGTGATAGTCATAGGTTCCTATCGCAGAGTGTTAATTGTATTTATGTAGGTACCCTTGCAGCCTCCCTGTTCTACATACTGAGCTTATATCCCTCCCCACTCTACATACTTCACGTAAATTTACGTATAACGGAGTACAGCTACACCTTCACCTGCCTGGGAGGGTGAATAGTTGGGGGTGAAGGTGTGGGTGTTCCAAGCAAGAAGTAAACTTATTAAATTGCTTGGAGTTTATCTTCTGATGGAAAGTGGCTCCAAGTGCTAATGGGTTTTACTTTTCTACAGGCTGGTGCGTGTACTTTTGTGCAGTGTTGATATTAAATCTCACGTTCTCTAACGAGGAAATAGGTTTTAACATCACAGTTGAAAATATATATAAATGAAGGACCTGAAGCCAAAAGTCAGTCAATGTGAGACTGATTGGAATTTTTCTTCACAAATAGACTTAACCACTCTACTTTCAGCCTTATCTGTACTGGAAAGAAAATTATTAGCCTCTAAAACAGGCTTCCACTTGTGACAATCTTCGACTTATTTCCCATCCTTTCTGGCCATATTCTTCACTGGTTGTTCTAATCTGAATCTCATCTCCATGCTGCAGATTTCACTGCCTTAGGAGAATAAAGTCTTACGTCAATGTCTTTTGCTCCTTTTGTAACTTTTATTGCCTGCAGTACTCCTTTAGATATGATGCTCACTCTGTCAAGTTTCCCTTTAATTTGTCCAACTGTCCACCCCTTTTTCCAAGTCAACCTACAGTACAGTTTTGCGATAGTCTCAGTGTGGTTCCTTTGAAATTTTACCAGCTCATGAAACTCTGTCGCTGTTCTGACATAATTTAGAGAATGTTGACCATTGTGCTTCATGCGGTGAAACTCCTTTATTGGTCTGTTCAGAATTTCTATAATGCAGTCCTCCATTTTCTCTGCCAGGGTAAATGCATTATTTCTGCACCTACTACTTCCAAGATCCCATATGTTAATCACCGTCACTGGCTTTCCCATTTGCTGCTTTCCAGCCGTTCTAGAAGTCTTTAGAGTGTTTCTGACCCTCCAACCTCTGCTTCTCATTCTGAATTTATGCTTGTATCTCAAATTCATTGCTCCTCTTCCTCCTTCCTTTGACTACTCATTTCTAAGAGACTTCACCGTTCTAAATTTCATTATATTTTCAGAAATTTTTTGTACTTTTCATTAGAAAGAAAGAAATTTAAATTTTGCATAAGCTTGCTGCATTTCAAGATCATCTGATGGATTGATCTTATACCAAAAAACTCAAGAAATCATGACTCACCCCTTGAATATTCCCTAACCAGTCTTAAAATCCTTCTGAAAGATCCATAAATCTCTCATGAAAATAACTGTGATAGTGTCACCAGATTATGCAAAAATAGTGCTGATAGTCCTTCCAGAATTGTTACTAACAGTGAGCCATAAAGTCACCGATATCTAAATATGCTGCTTCTATACCAGAACCTGTCAATAAATTGCCATTCCAGAAGCCATATCAAAAGGAATATTTGGAGAGAGCATCCACTTTGATATTGCACTCTCTGTAGACATGACCAATTGAAATGTAGTTCAGAGTAGATTCGGATTTCATAATCTCCTCATAACTGGGAGTCAAAGATAGATTTTTCACCCTATAGATTCCCCTTACCCAGTTAATTATCACCATGGAATCACCAAAAGGCTAGAAGTTTAGAAGCCCTTTTTCAACAGAGAGGAGTTGTAGTAATTTCAATGCAATAGTCTTAGCATAATTGTTTGTACTCCTACACAAGCCAGTTAAATAGAGGATCCCCCCTGCCACATAAAAAGAACGGTTGCCCTGCCATGCTCTGTCAAAATACCTCCAGGTCCCAGACTCATCTACATTCTCTTGGAGAATTTGCCTTTGATACTTAATATTAGGTAGACATTTGAAACTGTCTAGAATAGATTTTCTTTGGCCTGGACATTGAAATGTAGGTATGTTCCTGTCCTCAAAGATGCTAGCATTTTGAACAATACAAATTTTCCATGATACTATCAAGTGAATGAACTTGAAGGCTTTTAATTCTGGCTTCAACTATCAAGTTTTGAAACAATGTGCAATTGTATCTCGTTGCTAGCCTTCTCTAACTCCTGTCACATTTTCCATTTCTTTCCAAACCTAGCCAAAATATGCACAAGAGATTAATAGATGGCTGATAGTTTCTTCCTTCTCCTTGCACAGGTGACATCTACTAGGCACCTGCCTATTTCTCTTATGCAGTGCTGCCCAAGTGAGGATTTTGTTCCTTGTAGTGAGCCACTTAAATATTTTGTATTTAAGAGGGGATTGGATCTTCCAAAGTGGACCATGGGATTTCATTTGACATTTCATTTTCATAGTCTCTTATAACCTAGCCCAAGAGTATAGATTCCTAGATAAGGGTTCTAGTACCGTACCAATTCATCTTATTCCTCCTTGCTTCTGACATGGCTTGACTTTAGATTAACTATATATGCCTCATAGAGTTCACCTTCAATACCATTCATATCTAAGGAGTTGTTATTTTCCATTCTTGGTGCCTATTACCTTTAAAAGGGAATAAGCCATAGGAGAGAATTTTTCTCCTCATTTGACAGCCAGCCAGCTAGCAGCCCCATGATGGTCTGTACATAACACTACGCCAGAGTTCTCCACCTGTTGCTCTGGTCAGATCTCTCTCCTCATTTGACATTTCTTCTTGAAGGAAGGTGGGTCATCTCTCGATAACCATTCTTGCAATCACGTGCTTTCATTTAATGTTAGGGGCATATTGATATGGATCACGGGGCACACTGGATGATTGACTGATCTTGATTGTATCCTTGTTCCCACACTTCGCTTTGGAGGTTAGTCTTTGACTCTGGTCTAGTGGGACCTCCTCTAAGGCCTTAGGGTTTAGGAAATGCACCACTGGGGAGACATTGATTGATATAGCTTGTCCAAGTTAATCCTTGCTTACCTCTTTCCATCTTTTCCAGTTATCGATCTCCATTCTTTGGGTTGGTAGTCATTGATCATTGGAATTTGCACCCTTTATCCACATCCTCGAGTCAAGGCTCCGAAACTTGGCCGCAGAGGTTGATGTAGATAAAAGAAAGTTAAAAGCACATAAAGCCACAATGAAAGAAAATGAAAAATGCAAAAGATGGTCGGGACAATATTTAGTGCGTGGGAAAAAGCCTAGCATGAGATCTACTCCCCTCATTAGCCATCACCTAATTCCTCAAAGCATTCAATGCTTCATCTCAAATAAAGGAACTCTTGAATGTCCCAACCCCGATTAGTGAGATACTACTACATCTTCAAGGGGTATTGGGAAAATATAAAGCAAGCTTGTGTTGATTTTGGGTAGCATCGGATATGTTCTAGCTCTGAAATTTTGTGGAGGGGCTAGAACACATGAGATCTCCAAGACCCAGAAATCGTTTGGAGAAATTCCCGCCTGGATTGTGAGTTATTAAAATAATTAATATTTTTAATGGGTTCCTAAGTCTAAACTTAGGAAAATAAAAATATTAATGGGTATTAATAAAAATATGGGTGAAAAGCTTCTAAGAGGTGATGATCAAGTCTATTTTAATCTTGGCCTTTGATTAGGGACTTAATCTCGGCCGTTGATTCATCAACAAGAAAAGTATAAGAGGAGGCTTGAGGGTCAGTTAGAGATAAACACTTGAGAGATCAAAGAGTTCGAGTTTTCTGGGGCGAGGTTTGCTGAGAAAATCGAACAAGTGATCTGTTGCAATGAGAGGGGCAGTTGCAGCAGAGGGACTTCAGTCCAAGGCCGAGAATACATATCAGAGAGGCAGAGAAGCACCAGGAGAGCTTTGATGCAGTGTCGCAGACATCGCAGAGGAAGAGCTTTGACGCAGAGGGAGAGCTCTGATGCAGTGACGCAGTGTTGCAGAGGGAGAGCTCTGACGCAGTGATGCAAAGGGAGAGCTCTGACGCATTGACGCAGTTCTAGTGCAGAGCTTGGAGCAGCCATTGCTGCCCAGCATTGGGAACAATGCAGTTACTTGTGGGGTTTGTTCATCTGCCTCTAGATAGAGGTACTTCTGCCAGGTTTATTCTCTGTTGGGTCAGCCAGATTTGGCAACCTAGTTGTATTCATAAACTGCTTAATAATACAAACCCCTCTATATGCTGCACCGGTTTTCCCGCATTGGGTTTTATTGTCTCGTTCTATTTCAATTCATGATCTATATGTATGTGTAGTCTGCAATAGTGTTTTCATCGCTATTTAAATAATTAAATAACTTGTTGAATGTAAAAACAAGTAGGAGATGATAAACCAATGATTGCAGTAGGATTTCTGATGTGTAGATTCTGAATTTTTCACATGGTATCAGAGCATTGCAGATCATAGGAGATTGAAGACACTAGCTGGGAGATCTAGAGAATTTGTTGTAGAAGAGGCAGTTGTCCCGAGTGACAGCGCTGTTCCAGAGCCAGAGATGCAGAGGGAGAGTGACGCAGTCCAGAATAGGTGACGTAGAGGCTCACGCAGTGCTTGCGTCAACATTCTGAGCTAGGTGAGGGTGACGCAGTAGCTGGGAGGAGCCCACGCAATAACTGCGTCAGTTGTCTAGGCCAGCGCAAAAGCAGAGGGGCATATCAGGCTCACGCAGAGCCACGTCATCCTTCTCGACTAGGAAGGAGTGATGCAGTGGCCAGAAGGAGCTGATTTAGCTCACGCAGTGATTGCGCAGAGCTAGAGTAGCTCAGATTCTTCAGTTGCCGGGGTTGGGGGAGCATAGCAGATTCGATCTAAGGAGTTGGTGGGATGCTGTTGCATTGGTGTAGAACAGTGTCTGTGGAGACAAAGCCGAGGTAGAGGGAGTCATTGAATTGACAAATTTCTAGCCAAAGAAATGTAGGTCCGGGTTGTAGCAGCAAAGGAAGATTGGAGAGGAGTGATTCGACAATTGGTCAGAGGATTTTCGTGAAGGAAATCAGGACCGAGAGGGAGTCTAGAGGAGCTTGTTCCTTAGAGGGTTTCTTGCGCCAAAGAAATCCAAATCGAAGTCTTGCTGGATTAGCAGCATGAGAGGGTGAAGAGAACATGTCCTATATTTGTTGAGCAGAGATGGGAGTCAATGGACTGAGGGATCAGAACAGATTGGATGGAGATTCCCATTTTGTCATCTGGAAGGCTAGGATCCTAGCAGTCCTGGACAAAAATCGCATCAAGGACTATGCCTTGAAATTAGTTGCTGTTCTGGTCGACGCTGATCCTTTAAAGAAGTACGAGGAGGCCCAGGTGAAGGTCAATTGCATGATCCTAGATGGGGTCCAAGATCATATAGTACCACACATTGCTGAGAAGGAAACAACAAGGGAGATGTGGGAGGCACTGACCACCTTGTACCAGGGCACTTCCGTCCAGCGGAAGATGCTATTAGAAAATCAACTGAGACAGTACCAGATGCAGAAGGGAGAGGAGATCGATCCCTTCCTCCTTAGGTTGCAAGGGATTCACGACCAATTGACTTCTGTGGGGTCTACACTAGATCCCGAGTTCATGGTCAGCACTACCCTGAATGCAGTCACCGAGGACTGGGAGACATTTGTCCAAAGTATCTTGGGCAGAGCAACTCTCCCTAGTTGGGAGGAGATGTGGGCAACTCTTCGACAAGAAGAGATCAGGAGGTTGACCAAGGTAGGGAGTAGCGGCAAAGGAGCCCGGGTCAAGAAGGAGGAGGAGGAGGATGCAACTCTCGCATCATCGGGACAACAAGGGCAATAGAAGAGAAAGAAGAAGGATATTTCCAAGGTCAGATGCTTCAAGTGTGGGGAACTTGGACATTATGCCACTCAGTGCCCCCGGAAGAAGGGCAAGGAGGAGGCTTCTGACTTGAAGGCTACTCCAGCAAAAGCTGATAGGGAAGGCGAGGATGACGATTGTGCCATGAGTGCTCATGCGCCTTTGGAGAAGAGGTGGGGCGACATGGAGTTGTAGTCGAGAGGACTGCATGTTGGGCAAGATCCTTGAGGTGCCCAAACTCTTGGATCACATACGGCTACGGGAGCCCTTAATGACAGTGGCAAAATGACGAGTGTCGGTTGGAGCGAGGTGTGATGGAGCGACAATGGCAGAGCTAGAGTGCCAAAGTCTGAGGCAACACAGTGGATGTTGTAGCAGTGCGAGAGACCCAAAGCAGTTTGTAGCAGCGCAATAGCAGCAGAGGATTAGCACAAATTAGTAGTAGAGGTAGCTTTAGCATCACGAGGCATCCATATTGACCAACATGCCAGTTTTTGGGTGAAGTTTTAGTTGCTTACTTCTCAGCAACTGAGTTGCAGTGCAACAGTTAGCAGTGGCAGTGCTATGGGCAACATGAGGCAACATTTTGAGAGGGAGCTGTAGTACAGATGTAGCAGTGGCAGTGGCAGAGTCATGGGCAGCAGTATAGGAAGCAACAGTGCAGTGGATGAAGGGCATCAGGCCAAGCATCAACAACACAGAGGACCGATGCAGTGGATCAGTGTAGTACTTTTGTTGAGAAGTGTTACTAGAGCACATTCCTCGCTAAGAGGGAGTGTTGATTTTGGGTAGCATCGAATGTTCTCTAGCTCCCACATTTTGTGGAGGGGCTAGAACACATGAGATCTCCAAGACCCATAAATCGTTTGGAGAAATTTCGCTCGGATTGTGAGTTATTAAAATAATTAATATTTTTAATGGGTATTAATAAAAACTTAGGAAAATAAAAATATTAATGGGTATTAATAAAAATATGGGTGAGAAGCTTCTAAGAGGCGAGGATCAAGTCTGTTTTAATCTTAGCCGTTGATTAGGGACTTAATCTCGATCGTTGATTCATCACAGGAAAAGTATAAGAGGAGGCTTGAGGGTTAGTTGGAGATACACACTTGAGAGATCAAAGAGTTCGATTTTTCTGGGGCGAGGTTTGCTGAGAAAATCGAACAAGTGATCTGTTGTAGTGAGAGGGGCAATTGTAGCAAAGGGACTTTAGTCCAAGGCCGAGAATACATAGTAGAGAGGTAGAGATACACCAGGAGAGCTCTGACGCAGAGGGAGAGCTCTGACGCAGTGTCGCAGACGTCGCAAAGGGAGAGCTCTGACGCAATGACGCAGAGGGAGAGCTTTGACGCAGCTCCTAGAGGAGGTGATGCAGTTCCAACACAGAGCTTGGAGCATCCATCGCTGCCGAGAACTAGGAACAATGCAGTCACCTGTGGGTTTTGTTCATCTGTCTCTGGATAGAGGTACTTTTGTCGGGTTTATTCTTTGTTGGGTGAGCCGGATTTGGCACCCTAGTTGTATTCAAAAATCTGCTTAATAATACAAACCCTCTATATGCTGCACCGGTTTTCCCGCATTGGGTTTTTTCGGGGACGATTGTCCAAAAATAACAGTGTCCCTTGTGTATTTGTCTCGTTCTATTTCAGTTCATGATTTGTATGTATGTGTAGTCTGCAATAGTGTTTTCATTGCTATTTAAATAATTAAATAACTTGTTGAATGTAAAAACAAGTATGAGATGATAAACCAGTGATTGCAGTAGGATTTCTGATGTGTAGATTCATAAATTTTCACAGCTCGGTCTACTAAGCTATGCACCGAATAAAGGAAAATTATTAAAGTAAAAGGTGCACCAGAGGGGTCGAAAGAGTAGGCTGAGGAAAGGGGTAAGTCACGCCACCACGATTGCTTACTCCTTGCATCATTACACTCAGGATGTTTGACCCCCATTACCTAGTCTCATGGCTATGACAACTTCCTTGAAGTCTCTTCCACTACATGACCATCATTAACACACACACCTATGGATTGATGGGTTGAAGTGGGGCATGTCACTCCCCTTGGTGGTTGGAAACACTTAATAGGGTTGTTGACCTAATGAACCCTAACATAAGTGAGGTAACTTGCTTACATATCATGATCTAGTTAGACATTTGAAGGTCAACTTTTTGTGAAGTATTCTTGTGCTCCTAATATTAGATATGGTTCACTATGATCCTTTAATGGTTTTATGTCCCTAATGAAGTTGATCTTACTTAATCTTGAGAGGTTTTGTTCAGGTGGTATCACATATGCAACAAAGATCCTTGGAGGGATAACTTCATTCTTCTTCAACGCCTTCAAGTGGCTTCTTTGCCCCTCTCAAAGAGTAGGCATGACTTTGTAGCCCCACATGATGCTGCACACCTTGAGGAGCCTTCACATGCTGAAATGCTGAGCCTAAAAGCTTTGGCATTGGACCTTTTCATGATGTGCCCAGATGGACCTAGGAAGCCCCTAGGTTGGCCTTGACCTTGTTTGATGGACAATACCTCCTTCTGAAGTCAGATGAGGATGGTTATCACTGAGATGACTTGGGAGGGCTAGTACATCTCTCATTAATGCCAATGCTTGCCGTTAGAGGTCCCACGTCACTCTGACATGCTTGAGAAGAGTGATGCAGGGCCTCTTTTGGATGATTTCATGGCAGAAGAGGCACCATTTTGAGATGTACATGCAGTTTTGGAATTTCTTTGAGTGAGGAGCACTCCTAGACCCTTGTCTCATGTTCCTTAATGCCTAATTGCCTATTTTGGAGGATGGCGTCATGGTGGAGACCATTTTCTCCCACACGTGTGGGCATTTTTTTGGCATTTTTGTATGTTTTAGAGTTATTTCAATGTTATCTTGTGACCTTTTGACCTCATTGAATGCTCAAGTAAACATTTTAGGGGTTTTTCTTGTGAAATTAATGAAATAAGGCTTGCTTACCCTTATATAAATAGAGGGGAGCCTTATTCATTTATCACCATCAATCATTCATCATGCTTCCCTCTCTTTGGAAGTGTGCACTAGCTCTTTGTCTCTTCTACTAAGCTGCTATGTGATTTCTATGGTGTAAATTTCTCTTGGAAATAGATCTTTTGCTTGAAGTTGGTTTCTTGGGATTGATTGAAGAGATATTTATGGAAATTTTAGAAGTTTATTTCATATATTCTATATTTTGCATGTTATATTGTGTAAAATAGGGTTTCTACATGTGCCATGGTTAAAATTGCTGAATTATCTAGAAATCTTGATCCTCTATGCCATGTAATTTTTTTTTCATTGAATCCTTTAAGAAAACTTTGAGTTGTGCATCTTTCAAATTTAAAATCTCCCTATTAAGGAAGTTGCCAGGGTTTGTAAGAGAAGGCCTTAGCCCTCTCACCCTCTTCAACAACGCTGTCCTCATTGAATTTTCCCTAGGTAGCCCCATTGTCCATTTAGATCAAGGCACTAGTCTAGGTGGTGGTGATTAGTCCCTCTACTTTTACTATTTTCTATTTCTTCTCTCTTGAATTCTAGATATCTAGGGTTTCTTTGAAATATTGTGAAAAAATAATTTTGTTTGATGTGTTATTGCCCTCTAAATATGAATTGCATTAAATAATCACTAAAAAAGGAAAATTTAGCATTTAATGCATGCTAGAACGCTATTTCCAGGGATGATGTCATCATTATATTGCTGCTTTATGCATGTTTCAAGTTTCAACCATAAAAACTCAATTGAATCTAATTGATAGTCTTGATTCTTTGTTGACCAATCATTGTAAGACTATTTCTTCTCACTGTTAGATGACATTGCATGTCCTATCATTGAAAATATATCAAACCCTAACTTATAACAACCCTATATTGATTAAGTGGTCTAGGGACAGAGTACTTGTAGTTTGGTGAAGATTATTTTAGCTCTCTAGGCTTTGCTAGTACCCTTTCCCAATCATTACACCTCATCCATCACCTTAAATCCTTCTTATTGAATATTTGTAGGTGATCTACATAGGGAAGCTTTCCTTGTGGTTCAAGCACCACTAAATCACTGGAGAAAGGTTGCTGAGGTGACAATGTTAGTTCATCTCTTGTTGCCTCGACGTTAGATATGCCTAGTGAGGCTTTGCAACAGGCTTGCTAGATTTTGTGGTAATAGTGCCAAATGATGGTTTTTTCTAGTGAGGTGGTTTGGGCTCAATGTTGCCGTATTTGGTGAACTTCAAGGTCCAAATTCAAAATTCGTCGAATCTTAGAATAAACTGAACATTTTTTTTGAGGTTTGGCAAACTTGAAGTCGAATTTTAGTCGAAGTCAACATTGAATATTGAAGTTCGTTTTGGCGGGCTAAAATTAATTAAAAAAGAATGAACCCAACAACTGGTATACTTCCTCATTCCTCACTTCCTCCTTCCTCTACATATGGCATTCTTTCCACTTGACGTTGCATTCCAAAATCCAATGTTGTTAAAAGCGCGATCGGGATTTAATCGGCGCCGGGAAAAAATCGTTAAAATCGGGAAAAAATCGGAAAAAATCGGGAAAAAATCGTTTGGCACAAAAATATTCATTTTTTTTCAATTTTTTTAATATCTAAACTTTTGCCTATTAAAAGCCCGCTGCCCCGACCATCTGCGATTTTTTCGAAAAAATCGCGATTTTTTCGAAAAAATCGAAAAAATCGTGTATAAAAAAAATTGCCGATTTTTATGGGTAAAAATCGCGATTTGATCGTGAAGGGGAAAAAATCGCGATTTTTCGATAAAATCGCGATTTTATCGCGATTTTAACAACACTGCCAAAATCCAATCCTCCAAACAAGTGGCAAGTGGTTTCATTACTGAAAACCAAATTTGAATGCGAGTGAGACAATCTACTTAAAGGCTTGGGTTCATTCTCGAATCATAGGTGACAATTGAGAACTACGGGTTAAGTTTCATCCACATTCACGACCTTTCATTTTCATTGTATATTGAATTTATTAAATATATTTTCTAAGTTTGAAATTAACATATATTTTATAATTTTATTACATATTGCTAATATATTATTAAATATCTATATACCTTATTATTACTTATATTTTATAATTTTACATTTTGTGTTTTATTGCGTCAAGAGGCGCTCTCTAGCCCAGTATGGAAGAGATGTTGTAATGTCTTGTCCTATAAACATTGACGAGGTCAAAATAAAATAAAATAAAATAAAAATAACCCTATGTTAAAATAAAAATAGCTTCAAATTAATATAATAAAAATAAAAATAATACGTCATTATTATTATTTTTACTAATTTTTGCTGGGTAGTGAAGGTAAATTTGACTTGGTGAAGTTACCAGTGGTTTTTGAGCTCCAGGTTTATGAGAACCCATGGTATCGACCCATGGTATTCATGTGGAATATAGCCTATTTAAAGGGGGAAATTAAACCAACCTAGATCCATCTTAACTCTGGATCTACCAAGCACCGAGAGGGATCAAATCTCTTAAGATGCAAACCCCTTTTAGAGTGAAAAAGGTTTTGATCCCTCTTGGCTTGGTAGATCCTGAGTTAAGATGGATGTAGGATGGTTATCAATATATTTTTTATTTTTTTATTATTATTTCATTAAATTTTTAATTACACATTTTTAAGTTTTCAAAATTTAATTAAATTTTTATTTAAATTTCTAATTTCATTTTTTTATATCTATCATATGCATATATAATGTGTATTAAATTTTATAATATATATTTTTTAATTTTCAAATTTTATAGTATGTCAAATCTAATGTTGAATTTTATTACTAAAATTTTTCTTGTCGAATTTTTGTTGAACTTCAGGTCATTAAATTTGAACTCGAA
The DNA here is from genome assembly GCA_031772625.1 of Pinus tabuliformis. Taxonomy (NCBI): domain Eukaryota; kingdom Viridiplantae; phylum Streptophyta; class Pinopsida; order Pinales; family Pinaceae; genus Pinus; species Pinus tabuliformis. The sequence continues at coordinate 484,365,466 of CM062820.1, forward strand.
CTCAAACTAGGTGACTTAGCTTGAGCTATAGTGTAAATACCCTTCTTGTGAAAAGTATCAGTCAAGTTTCCATGAAGCTTATATGCTTCATGACTTCCCACCTAAGTCACATGACATGAGGACACAAGACACAAAGGACACGTAGATATGAGTATTCAACACGAGACACAACGATCTCATAAACAAGACACAAGGGACATATTTTCTATATATATATATATATATTAAAAAAACACTGAAATATAGTGCATAATCCATATCTTTTAGAAATTAGAACATCTACAAATATGAATTGTGATGATATCTATTTAGTAATTTAGTATTTACAATTTTAGAGCTAGTTAGTTTATTAATTTATTACATCAATGATGTTTACAATTCAATGTTCATTGTTCATGTTATTAACAATTGTTCAAGCACATAAGAAACTAGAAATTTAAAAATATCACTATTGATAAAATAAAACTAGAAATTTAGAAGTAGAACTTAGATATTAAAACCACAAATTGTAGATTTATCATTAAGTCATCAAAATCAAAATGTATTACATAGATATCGAGGGAATGTCACTAGAAAATACAAAATAGAGTAGATACAAATAGGTAGGAATATCATAGCTCGTCAGTGGTACTGGTCATGGCTCACTAGTCACGACTCTATCAATAGTCTAGGTCCTCCTCCATGTCATAATCACCATCACTACCATTGCCATCTGACTCTGCTCCATCCTCCTCCTCTATGCCCAACCCAAGATCTCTTACTGCATTTGTTGGTGTGGAGGATGACCCCTCAATAGACTCATCATCAAAGTGACTGGCTCTAGCCTCGGGTCATTAAGGTCCATGTTGGCTAACACCTCATGAATATACACGAAATTGATAGAAAAATGAAAAAAAATCAAGATGTGACGCTTTTTACATTAGGATTTTATTGGGACACGTGTCCTAAAACCATGTCACATTAGGGCACGCGTCTGACACAAACCAAACACGTGTCTTGATTTTAGGACACGCTAAAAAACATGTCAGACACGTTTTATGGGTCGTGTCATGTTCGACACACGAAATATGGGACACGAGACCCCTAAGGACATGTCCTGTGACTTAGCTTCCCACCCATGGATTAGCACCAATATTTACTCTCTCCATTAACATTCCATACCAATGAGTTTTTCTACTAGTGGGAATGCTAGTACAATGGACTTCCAAATGATTGACACTATATGAATGTTCTTAAGAGGTCTTCTAATCCAATCTTCTATTGAATCAGGCTCAATATATTTTTCGGTTGCAAGTTGGCTCCATGACCCTTTATTTGAGATCAATTTACATAAGCACTTGGCTACCAAAGCCTTCCCAAAATTGTGTATATTCTTCAGCCCCCAACCTCCTAATCCTCTTGGCTTTTCAATGGTTTGCTATTTGACCAAGGGGATACGCTCACCTCCTTTTCCCACGCCATATAAATATAAAGCTTATCTTTCATATTTTTTTTATAAAATCCCTTTAGGTATAAATGCCAAAGGAGTGCCAATAAATTGAAGTTCCCTCTACTACTTATTTGACTAGTATGAGTCTCCGTCTCCTAGATAACCATTTATTAAACCTTAATTTGACTCTATTTTCTACCTTAGAAATCAACCAACTCTAATCATTGATCTCATAGTCCGCAAGGAGTGCCAATAAATTGAAGTTGCCTCTAGTACTTATTTGACTAGAATGAGTCTCCCTCCTCTAAATAACCATTTGTTACACCATAAGTTGACTCTCTTTCTACCTTAACCAACTCCAATCATTGAGTAGCACAATGACTTGGGTTTATTGTGAGCCCACATACTTAAGTTCTATTTGAAAATAAACGTGCTTATAAGGAAAGAAATGCAAGATAAACCTAATATTATCATCAATTGCCCCTTTGAAAGAGAGAGATGATTTATACAAATTAACCCACATACCAATAGTAGAATAATACAACTCTAGGATCTCTTTTAGTTTAATTGGCATCCCTTCTTGATCCATCACAAAATAAAGTACATCATCAACAACAAGAAAGCGTGACAAATAAAGAGTTATCCCAACTTTGTACCTTTAAAAGTATCAAACCTTTTTGATTCCAATAGAGCCTTGCAAAGACCTTCAACTACTAAACAAACAATAGAGGTGATAGGGGGTTCCCTTACTTGAGTCCTCTTGAGGACCTACGAAAACTAGACGTTGAACTATTGAGATGAGTACTGCAAAGAATATTGAGGAGAGGCAACTCATAATCTATTTAGTTAAGTGTACAAAGAACCTTGGGTGGATCAACAAGAGCCTTAGATACAACCAACCAACCTGATTGTATGCCTTGGAGATATCTAGCTTCACTACTATAGTAGGGGATTTCTTTGTCTTTATAGAGCATATTTCCTCTTGAGTTACACCAATTGCATCATGAATATGCCTCCCTTTAAGGAGCCCAAATTGTGCATTGGAGATTAACTAAGAAAGTAGCTTCTTAATCCTCTTGGAAATGATCTTGGCTATGATATTATATATACAATTACACTATGAAATAGGCTTGTACTCATCAAATAAAGAAAGATTATCTTTCTATAGGATTACAACAATAAATGTGGTATTTAATGCTACCAGAACCTTCCAAGAATTCCTTGATTCCTTTGTTACTCATAAAGGATAGTCTTCTATCACTTCATAACAACCTAAAAAAATTCTAGTATCCATCCATTAGGCCTAGAATTTTTGTCTTTTTGAAAGCTTGCAACATCACTTGCAATCCTTCTTTGGAAACTGCCTCTTGCAGTCTCTGATTGTTTGCTTCATCCACAAAACTTGGAAATAAGGAGGTCACCCTTACTACCTTAGCAATGGTTTCCCTCTCTTCCTTCTTGCATATTCTCCCAAAGTATTACACTCCCAATTGAGCAATGACCTTGAAACTGTGAGTTCTAGAGCCATTTTCTCTTTGAACTTCCCAAATTATGTTTACATTTTTTGTATAATTTTCATAATGACAAGAATACTTTGTGTTCTCCTCACCCTTTGATAACCACAAAACTCCACTTTTAAGTCTGCAAATATTCTTTCCTATCTGTAAGCAATTTCTTCTTTTTTGCTCCAATTGCCTAAGGTAGTGTTTGAAGGAATCCTTTAGGAAACTAGAGATCTCAGTAGCATATAATTCTTCAATTTTGTTTATATGGAAACTAACTCTTGCTCATCCTTCCTTATTTTCTCATAAGCCTAGGAGCACAAAACCCTTTTAATCGCCTTCAAATATTTGCGAATAGATCAAAATGAGTTACATTGCTCCATATCTTAGCTCTGTTCAAAGTGAAATTCGGGTCCCTAGTGAAGACAACATTCCTTCGTCTAAAAGAATCTTGTACAAGCAAACCTTTTGAGAAGGCCAATATGTTTTCATAAGGCCCATACATATTTACAATTAAATAAACTTCCCCCAATTCTTGAGAAACAAGTTAAGCTCCAATACTTGAATCAATAATCACATGGTTAGATAATCTTTTGGATTGTTTATTCTCTCAGTGATCAAACCCCTTGATCTCCCTACTAAGTCCAAATAAATAAAATCCAAATCCCTCCAAACTTTAACCAGTTCACTTGAAATCTTGGCCCCTCTCCCATAGTTTTTAGGATTAGAATTCCATTATGCTTATGGAGGTCCATTAGCTTCTTTAGGTCAAGTTTTGTAGAAGGGATGCCTAATCCCTGAACAATTAGGGACATAAAATCATGGATGACTATCCCAATGAGCTTGGTTTGCTTTAAGTGCCACTGAAATAGTTTTTTTTTTCCACTTTTTGAATCTAATTTTTGGCTCTAGATTGACTTATGGAAAGAAAAGACTTCCTTCCCCCTCCTTAACCTTAAGGCCTCTTTATGATCGTCCATGCTTAGGCCTCCTTCCGTCCTAGATTTTGATGAATCTATGGCAGCTTGTCTGGACCTAAAGGGATATTTGGGATGCCCAAATGTTTAGGATTCTCTCTCGACGTGAGGGAGTAGGTGTCCACATATGCTTTTTGTTTTTCCTTGTTATTTAGAGTTTTCCCTATATCTACCTATTCTCTTGAATCTTCTTGTCTAGGATTTTTTAAGCATGAGACCCCTAAACCACTCTTCCCTCTTTTGCTCCCCATGTTAGGATCCATCCTATAAACCCCCGGGTATGGCCAATTCCCATTACCAAGCTTCTGAGAATCATTTTCCTAGTACAAGAAATGAAGGAGAAGAATTAGACTTATCCATGCTAGAGGAGGTGAATCTGTTATGGTACAAATCTCTATTGTCTTTTGCAATGTTCTAGTTCTCTCATTTGATTAGTCTATGGTATCTTTTCTAAAACTCAGGGGATATTTGAGATGCCCAATGGTTTAGGGTTCTCTCCAATTGTGACGGATTAGGTATCCACATATCCCTCTTGATTTTCCTTGTTATTCAGAGCTCGCCCTAGGGCTCACATAATATTCTTAGAGTTCAATCTTTTTGAAAATGTAACTAGTTTCGGCCTTCATAATTGTTGTACTCATTTCTATATGTATCCTATGTAACAAACAATAGAAGAAAGAAAAAGTTATTATTATTAAAGCACGGGTTTCATGCTTCTTATTGATGGTATTCTAGGTAAAAGCATGTTCTTCGTGCTTCTAGGGTTTGTTAGGTTTAGGATTTATTGTCATGAGTCAAAGGAGTCAACATCATGTTTATATAAGATCCTTCCTGGTAAAATGTAATTGGAAAAATAATTTATTTTGAGTCTAGAAAGTCCTAGAAATTCCAAAAGTACAAGTCGACTCTGCAACTTCAAGTTGACCTAAAGGAGGGAATTTGATCCCTTGGAAAGGCTATATAAAGAAGTAGTTCGACCTCATTTGGCACTCACTCACCAAGAAGTTCGATCTCAAGAGAAAAGGTTTGATCTAGGACAAGAAGAGACAAAGAAGGAAGAGTGAAGGTCTAGAAGGCAAGAGGAATCCAAGGAGGAAGCAAAACTTCTATTTTTGGGCTCCATCTCTCTCACACGTGTGAAATATAGGGTTTTTGCAGCTTCCTAGAAGGGCTGAAATTGCAGATCCAAGTTGCAGGTGCAACATCAGGTTGTAGGAAGAGCGAGTATTCTGTTTGGGCCTTGTTGACCTTGGGAAGACTAGTTTTGCTCAAAGGAGGATTGCTGGAAGAACTGTCTTAGAGTAGCCAATCTTTTTTCTCTTAGAGGGGCAGGCACACGGGTGGTGCCCCCTCCTTACCATCCTAACACTCAACCACAGTGAATTCCCCGTACACAAGCTATGAGATGTCATGGATGATGGAGGTCATCATCCATCCATTGCCAAAATGTTGCATGCTCTCCTTAGTCATTAGAGGCATAAATTTTGGACAAGCCTAGGAACTAGCTGTTGAGATTAAGAAAAGTCCAAACAAGATGTTGAGAAGGGTCAGACCCTTTATTGACATTATTGTTGGCAAAATGGGAAGAGACTAGAGTATCAATTTCCAATGTTGCCTTTTCCCTTGATTGATCAGAATAAAAGTACTTAGGCCATGCCCAAATCATTGACAGAGTGGTACAAAGGAGAAACCCTATAGTTTTAATTTCTACCAAACATAATATATCTGTCTCACTATAATTGTCAAAACTTGGGTATAGATTTTCTTCCAGAGTCATTGAAGCCTTGGACGTTCCATGAGGTTATTTTCATAAAAAATCGATAGCATCTTGCATCTCTGCCTCAGTGGTTTTGAGGTCCCAGAGAACATGGAAGTAGTTGCAAAAGAAGAATTTAACCAATATTCACCAAGAGTTGTGTGCCAAGGTTGCTTCTAGTGGCCCTTGACATAAGCACCAATGCACTTTCTTGGGGGTGAAGTGATGGAGGGCTTGGGCCCCACTCTTCACCTAACACCTCCCTGAAGCATGCACCAACAAACACTTCACTGGCCATGTTAGGCTGCTATTGACTAAGTCCAATCGCAGCTATGGCTTTTGGGGCTGAAGCCTTGGGAGCTGAAGTCTTTGAGGCATGGACTTTGGCAACACCATTATTTTTATTTTCATGAATAATTTTAGTCGAGACACCTTCAGCTGCATTTTTTCTGGGGAGTTTTGGGGGTACGAGGGGTTTGGGTGCACTGGGACACCTTAGTCATGGATTCCATGGTCTAGGTTTTGACAACAAAAGCAATTGTTAGGAAAATTGATGTAGCAAATTAGCTGGTGGTGGATCCATTTGTTAATCTTGATAAACACAAATTATTTGAGGGTTTTACATAGATTGATTCTAACACAGACTCTCGTGGTTGAGGGTGGAAAAATTGCTCAAGTTCATGGCAGATAAACTCCCCTAACAACACTGCAATTCACTCTAGGGTTGGCTAGAATTGCAATGGGAGGCTGGGTAAATCTACTCTTGGGCATGCTAGTTATGTATCTTTTTCAGCTAAGAAGTCATGCCTCCCAAATCACTAAGGTATTCTTACAAATCCAAGGGCCCTGAAGCAAGTTTTCTTGGATATGGGGGTTGTTGTCGCCCGGATTGTATAGGCACCGCGAAAACTGCTCAAGGCAGGGGCTGTCACTCTGATCCCCACCCACTTCGTTCTAGATGTCTCCCAACAACAGACTATGGGGGGTATCTCTATGGAATGAGGTGAAGGAAAACGAGTTGGGAACCAACTCGCTTGGGAGACATGAATGAGTGGCCTAGCTACTCGGTTAAAATTAGCAAGACTTAAGGATTTAATTAGATTTAGAGATGAGACCAGTGCCTTATGGAGTCACAATTCTTGCTTATTACAAATTTAGACCAAGTAACTGGATGGACACTCGTTGCTTAATATGATAGACTAACCTATATGAGATGCAATTCCTAAGAACTAGGTGTGATGCAAGGGTGTTGGTTAATTTTAGATTAAATGCCTAGTCTAAGTTGAACCTCTCCCTTAACTGTTTTGAGAAACAGTCTTCAGAGTAGGTTGTGAGATGGAAGCCAACGGGAAGCAGGTAGTGGCCTGATTAACAATACCTCCCCCTATGTTCCAACCACCTAGTGCCTCCGGCGCTGTAGATATTGTGGCTCTGACGATTGCAAGGTCATTGTGTTAACCACTAAGAAGGGCTGAATCCCTCAAGCTAATTGGAAAAGGGTTTCCCTAGGAGTCTATCAACCAAGCTTATGCTTGGAGGTAAGTTATTAATGCAAACTAAGTCCTAGGATGCTTGTGCAATGATTATGAGTGAAATTATCTTGAGTTAAGATTAGTTTATGTTATTTAAGTACTTAATGTGAATTATCTTAAAGCAAGAGTACTTAACAATGATGAGATAACAATCTTAAACAAGATAAGTGCTTAAAGATACAAGTGCAAGCTTCAACTATAGATTAATCCACAAGATGCTTAACCAATTCTTGACAAGAAATTAGATCCACTTATCAATTAGCCACAAAGTTATAAGATGCCAATTACCAAAGATGTTTCCAAACAAGATTATGTGTGATTTTATTACCTAATGCAAATTATTAAGAGAAACTGAACCGGATTCACAAGATACCAATATGCCCAAGAGACTTATGATTTAAGTGCTTTTAGTGAGTGAGCCTATTAGATGTGAAATATGATTCCTATAGCACCCAAACTCACAAGACAAACACAATGTTAGCCACTTCCACAATGTAAATGCTAGGAACAAGTAACAACAAAATATAAAATTATGAAAACATTTATGCACTTTATGTTCCAATGATCCTTATGTGAGCAATAAGTGGCTATAATGACAACAGTAAGAGACTTACGACAACAAGTAAATTCGCTTTAGATATCAAATTCAAAGTGTATATGCTTGTCCAATATTAGGAAGAGAAACCCAACTACCAAATAAAATTAGCCAACTCAAGAATTAGATGTATTAGCCCTCTTAAGATATATTTTGCCACTGTTATATTAGATTTGAAATGTTAATTACAACAGTAAGGAAAGTGCATGGATAGTGAGCTATTAATGTTTGAACCAATGCCAAAATTAACCCAAAATTTGGAAAAATTTACCAAAATTAAAAAAATAAAGTTTTTTGGACTTTTAGAGTGTGTTATTCAGAAAATTTCAGAACTGATTCAGTGATTTATGCAGAAAATTCCAGCAAACAAAACTTTAGATCTAGGCTAGATCCTTGATGCCCAAGTGGCCAAAATTTAGGAAAATTCAAATTTTGCAATTTTAAGTTATTTTGACCAATTTAAATGTGATTTTAGGGCTTATGATATCACTGTTATAAACTGAAAATTACAGCAGTAATAAAACAGTGAAAATTAGGTTTAGAGAGCAAACCCTAGGCCCAAGGCCTTGAAGATCCCTTGGTCAAAATTTGTTGAAACTTTGGGATCAAGTTGCCACTTGAAAAATAGATCTTTTGAAGCCCAAAATTTGCAAAACCACTAGGTATTCAATCCAGAAAAATCAAAGGTGAATTTAGGGCAGATTAGGTCTAAGGAGGGCCAATGCTAGGCTTAATAGGGCTAGTGTTGAGGGATAAGGAGGCTAGGAGGCTGACGAAAGGGGAAATGAGGAAGAAAAAGGGCAATGAAAGTCAACATTGGAGGGATAAGGGTCTACAAGGTTGGACAACTAGGGCTAGAGGCAGATTAGGGCTTGAAAAGCCCACGACTAGCCCAGAGGCAACCGTTTAGGGTGGAGGAAGGAGGCCGAGGCTTCCTGAGGCCACGGCTAGGCCAAAAATGACCTAGAAACCCCAACGCAGGGCCGAGGAGGGAAAGTCGAGGCCCCTAGGGCTTACGACCAACCCTAATCAGGGCTAAAACGCTGACGCAGAGGCTGAGGAGGGGGACGCTATCCTTGGAGAGGCCAGATGTAGGCCCGGGAGGCCTACAACTCAAAAACCCGGCTTCAGAAAATTTTTCTTCCTTCAGATCTGAAGTTTGCTACAAAATTTCCAATGGCTGACCTTGCAAAAATTTTTAGAGACTAGATCTTACCCTCAAGGGCCTAGATCTAGCTCTACTTCAGCCTCTTCTCTTGATTTCACCTGCAAAAATGGAAATAAAACACCCAAACCCCAAATATATACAAAATCTTAAAACCCCAAAACCCAAATTAGCAAAATAATTTACAAATTTAATCTACAAAATTATTCACAAAATTTACAAATATACAATGGTTTTGAAATTCAAAAAATAATTTTTTTATGGTTATTTTCTTTGATAAATGGCTAAAAACACTTTAGAAACCCCATGCACACTATAGCCTTAGCGAAGATTTAATCCACCACATAAATATTCAGGATCCAAACAAAGTTGATTCTTGCCCACAGTTTGTGAACTTGGGTTACCAAGGACTGAAGTACCTGCAAACACTATGTATTTATCTCAAGACAATCTGTTAATCATATGACGAATCAAATCACCTAAGATTAGCCCAAAACTATCAATAGAATGATTTTATCTCCATCTAATGAAAAACAAATCTTACCATTTATCAACACAACATAGGAAAGCCCGTAGTCAGTACATACCACAAATCAATGAACATGGAACACCTTGAATTGCACCCCAAAGTCTTTATTATGATAGAAAAAATAGTTCCCAGCGGGACAATAGTTTACATGAATGCTTCAACAACAATTTCGTAGCCAGAAATCAAATGGCTAGAGACTCAAATGACTCTATTTATAGATAAATCCTCGAAGTGGAAAAATAACTGCTAGTTTGCTTGATCCTTGTCAAAAAAATCTCGGCCGTCGAAAGAATACTTGATCATTTTTTAATCTTAGCCATTGAATTTTTATTTTTAAGGCATTTTCAAATTTATCATTTAATTCCATTTTTATTAGCTCAAAATTAATTATTTTGAGCTAATTTTCTCAAAAAATTGACTTTGGCTTAACCACCAAGGTCCAAAGGTCCAATTTTTCTTGAAATATCCAAAATTCCCTTGGTGGAGGACGTTCAAAAATTAATTCTTTTGATACCGACGAATTTTCCACTTGGAAAATTTAATTTTCCTAAGACATTTTAATTTGACTCTAATTAATTAATTTTCAGGCTTAGGATTTAATTTACTTTTTGTCAAAAAAATTAATTAATTAACACTTGAGAGGATTTAATATTTTTTCCACCCTCTAATATTTTAACATGTCTAAGTATGAGGGACCATGCATTAAAATATTTTTTACATAAGATTTACAATTTCAACCCTCAATGGGGGCAACTTGTTTGACTTAGACCCTCAAATTACATACCCAATCTGCGACACACTATGATCCAATAGACCAATTTATTTGTAATAAAATAATTTAGCCAACTAGCTTAAATTATTCCCAAATCACTTTTACACCAGACTCGACTAGAACACTAGGACTCACCTAAGACTTTGACGAAGAATTCCACCCTATCTTTGGGGTGAGGTTGGAGGGAAAATCTCTATCGACCATCCGTGTTTAGAAACACAAATGAATCAGTGAGATGAAAAACTTCCTAGGATGAAACTCTCACCAAAATAATAGGCTTACCTAGGTTGTTACATACATTCATAGTCTTACTAGCATCATTTACATTACATAACTTGTAGAATGGGTTTACAATGACACATGAACTGCTGATAGATGATCTGATCCCGTTGAAAAAATTGACACTTTTGCTTCCTTGGAACTTTGACAAAAATTTGTGCAACATTTGGCTCCATCTGGGGACACGTTGTCTGCCCATAATGCATATTTGATCTTACTATCCCAAGATCGTTTATTATCCCCCACAATCTTCTTAATGATGGTGATTAAATTTTTATTGCTTGATTCAGCCAGACCATTCTATTGGGGATAATAATTTGAAGAATGAGATAGAATAATACCATACTTGAAACAGAAAGAAGAAAATTCGGAAGAGCTGAAGGCTTTGGCATTGTCAGTTGTGATCTTGGCTAGAACACCAAATCGAGTAATGATGTGATTTTCAATGAAGTCCATGACAACCTTCTCAGTAGCATGCTTTGTCGGAATGACCTCAACCCACTTCGTGAAGTAATTTGTTGTAGTCAGAATCCATGAATAACCATTACTAGAATTTTGGTTAAATTTACCAATGAAATCCAACCCCCATTGTTGAAAAGGAGTTCTTGCTACGACCAACTGGAGAGGCAAGGTTGCTAATTTTTGTTTTCCTGTGAAAATATGGCATTCTTGACATTTTCTGACAAATTTATGCACATCTGAAAAAATGGTGGGCCAATAATATCCCACACGCAGAATCTTGTGGGCCGTGGTTTTTGCTGCAAAGTGCCCTCCACAAAATCCTGCATGGAACTCAGTGATAAGCTTCTTAGCTTCATCCTCATCAATGCATCTGAGTATTATCCCATACAGATTTCTCCATCCAAGGCCATCCTTTAAGATACAATATTTGGATGCCTTTAATCTGAGAGCCCTCCTCTTATGGGCTACCAAGTGATAAGGACACGTTAGATTTATCAAATAATAAATAATGTCTTTATACCACTCGATCCTTTCTAACTTCTGCAACTTAGGGGAGGTAGAAGGTTCAACTATTTCATTTTGGCAAACCATCTCTAAAGCTTTCTCATTACTTTCTGTTAAAATCCCTGACCTTTGACAAGCTTGGTTGGTCTAATCTCAAGATCATACTCTTGAATCTTGGTTACCCATCTGGCACGAGTTCCTAAGCAATCAGTTTGAGTTAATATATCTTTAATAGCTGAGTGCGAAACAAATGCAATAATCTTTGAATAGCCCACATATGTTCTAAAATGCTTAAGGGATTTGACCAATGCATAAGCCTGTTTTTCCATAATGTTGTACTTTAATTCTGAATTCTGCAACGATTTGCTCATGAAGGCAATTGGCTGCTCATGGCCATTTTTGTTCTTCTGCAATAGAACACCTGCTATAGTGTCTTTGGAAGCAAATGAAAAAATCATAAAGTCCTTTGAATAATCTGGGCTAACCAAAATAGGAGCTTTGGCTATAGCATCCTTGATATTTTGAAATCCTATTTTACCTTCCTCTTTCCAAATAAACTTTGCATCTTTCTTTAGAAGGCATTGTATGGGTTTAGCAATTTCAACATAGTTCGGAATGAATCTTCTGAGGAAATTTGTTTTACCCAGGAAGGATTGCAGGGACTTCAGATTATGAGGTAATGAATTTGCTGAATAGCCTGAACCCTTTTAGGATCAATCTTGATGCCATCCTTGGAGATGATATGACCCAATAATTTCCCTTTAGTTACTCCAAAAACAGACTTGGCTGGGTTTAATGATATACCAAATTCACGATCTTTGTCAAAAACCTGTTTTAGATGATTGATATGAGTTTTACCATCCTTAGAGAAAACAATAAGGTCATCCTGATAGATTTCAATGATTTTGCTAATTAATCCCTTGAAAGCATAATCCATAGCCCTCTGAAAAGTAGCCCTTGCATTTGTCAACCCGAAAGGCATTCTAAGATATTCAAAAGTGCCCCAAGGTGTGGTGAAGGTGGTCTTATGACAATGTTCTTCCTTAACCCAAACTTGGTTATAACTAGAAAAACCATCTAATAATGACATCATACCGAACCCTGTTATCCTTTGCAACATATTTTCCATGTTGGGCAATGGATAATTATCTTTTTTACAGGCTAAGTTAAGATTTCAGAAATCAACACATAGCCTAATAGTACCATTCTTTTTTCTAACGATGACCATGTTTGAGCACCATGAGGAATGTCGAGTTTGTTGGATGATACCTGCAACAAGCTCTGCAACTCTTTCTGAACGAGGGGGGCCAGTTTAGGATTGATTTTCCTAAGCTTTTGCTTAAAAGGTTTGGCCTCTTCATCCTTTAACAAAATTGTATGTTGAATAACATCCTTTCTGTATCCCTTGAGCTCGTCATAGGAAAAGGCCAGGACATCTTGATATTCAATGAGCAGATCAATTAAATCTTCCCTTTCTTCTTCAAAAGTTCCTTTGCCAATTTTGACCATCTTCGGATTTTCGGGAAAACCAATATTTACCTCAATGAATTGCCCGAGATCCATCTTCTTTTCATCAGTTTTTTTGGTGGCATCATTTCTATCAAAGAGCTATTCCATGGCTACCATGTTCCCAAAGGTGGGATTTACCACATCTTTCTTCTGAGCTTAGACCCTTCTTCTGTAGGACAAGATTGGAAATTTTCAAATTCGTCTAAATGATTAAGGAAACGAACAATTTGCTTTTCATCATAAAATACTTGTCAATGCTCCACATTATCCAGAACTGATGGCCTGAAGATGACTTCCATTTTGGCTTTATCCTTTATTAAATTGTCAAATAATTGGAAAGTGGAAGCGGCTACAACAAGCTCATTGACTTGACCATTTTCTTCTCTAGGAATAATATGCAGGCCAAATGCATCGCATAAATCTATGGTATCCCATACAACGTTTCTATACTTCTTGAGTCTATCACTTTTGCATGACAATATACCCTTAACCTGCTTGATGACGAGATCTGAGCCACCTTACACAGTTAGTGATTTTATTCCAAGATCCCTAGCTATTTCTAAGGCCAACAACAAAGCTTCATACTCAGCTACATTGTTAGTAGCTTCAAACTCTAGGCAGAAAGCAAATTTGAACACATGCCCCAGAGGTGAAGTTAAAACAATTTCGGCCCCTTTACCTAGTTTTGAAAAGGCACCATCAAAACTCATGTGCCACATTTGATCTTTAGATTCTATTTCATCCTTTGGCAAATCTAAAGGATCATAAAAGACAACATAATTTCCAATGCTGGACTGCATCACAACAGGCTCTTCTAAAAGGTCCTTGGGAGGGGACATTTCGTTTGAAACTTCCTTAACCTTGGCACAATCATCACATGGAACAGAGCAAGGGGGAGCTTGGTGCTCATCTCTAGGAATTTCTTTTGGGGAACCTTGATCTCCTCCGTGACCATATTATTCTAAATTGGTCTTTTGATCATTTGAGTGATAGGCACATATATTTTTATTTGGCTGATCCATTCTCCCAATTTGAAACTAGGATTAGCTTTAAGAAAATTAGAGGTCGATTCTCCTATGTCTTGGATAGATGGCTCCTCAAGCCAATCTTCATTTTCATTCTCAATATTGCCTAAGTTAAGAGTTTCAACATTACAACTATTTTCAATAACTTCCATCCAATCTTTTAAAGGCAAATGAAACTCTTTTCCGAACATATTAATTTGAGGATCAGGAGGCCTTTGCTTAGCAGGAGGATTCTTTCTTGGCCATGGGTTATTATCACCTCTAGGTTGTATGTTTAGCATCTGAATCATTCTGGACCGCATGTCACTCATTTGTTTGGTATGCTCAATGTTCATTTCTTTCTTTAATCGGGTCAATTCTTTAATTGTCTCAGATTCTTCCTCTTTAACTTCTTTTCCCTTAGACTTACTTTAGACTCTTTCAAAACCAGGAATCTCTGACTTTCCTAAGGCTTTCTTGTCTTTTCTCAATTCCTTAGCTATGCTTTGGGCAATATCTAAAGTGTTGGGATGAGCACGTCTTATCTCATACTATGTGTCTACAGGGTAAGCCTCAATATATTTTTCCAGAATTGTCTTGTCAGGATGCTTGTAATCTTGAGTCATATCCCTTAATAGTTTATTAAATCTTTGGTTAAATTCTTCAACCGTTTCATTTTTTCTTTTCTTGATAGTGTTGAATTCCTTAACCAAATACTTTCCCCCCCTCTTATCTCCATATTTATCTTTAAATGCATTAAGAAGGGATCTCAAAGAGTTGAAGGCATTGTCAACTTTGTCTTGAAACCAATCGAGAGCATCATCTTCTCGAGAAGGCACAAATAATTTCATTCGAACATCCTCGTGATTATAAGCTGTAGCATGAGCGAATCCTTGGATAAAGCAGTTGAACTTCTTTATGTCACTTTCAACATTAATAACATTGTTCCCTTAGAAGAGAGGCAACATATAGTGGATTCATTCGACAAATCATGTGGATATCCTTGAATATTGGTGAAGTTGCAAGGCTTGTAGAAGTTCCCCATGATGTCTTGATTTATAGGATGGTTGATGAAAAGCAAATGGAGATCAAGGAGAGTTTCCTGTCCGAGAAAATTTAAACGATCTCTAGAATGTAATTTGTTTAACCAGGCTCTTAGAACCTTTTCAGGGTTGGGAGTGGGGTTAACCAAGCTACCAAGATTTCTTCTAGAGTACATTCTTGTGAATGGATGAAAAAGTGGAGTCACCACCCAAAAAAGGAAACCAACCTAAATGTCCAGGTGCTAATGGTGTGAATGAACAAGATGAGAAGATTAGTGAGAGAACAAAAGATAAGGTGATGAGAAGATGAAGAATGATGCAAGAAGGGTGCCAAAAAGTGTGGCGTTGGCGGGATTAATGGAAAGATGAAAGATGATTAGAAAACTATGAGAAATTATCGTAAACCTCGGCAACAAGAAACTTGTCCTAGACAACAACACCAAAAAATGTTGTTGCTTGGATTGTATAGGCATTGCAACAATCACTTAGGGCGGGGGCTATCACTCTGATCCCCACCCACTCTGTTCTAGTTGTCTCCCAACAACACGCTATCGGGGGTAGTCCCTATGGAATGAGGTGAAGGAAAATGAGTTGGGAACCAACTTGCTTGAGAGACACGAATGAGTGGCCTAGCTACTCAGTTAAAGTTTTTTTTTTTTTTTTTTTGGTTGTGACCCAGAGGAACCCAATAGCCAACCTGACACTAGTAAACCTCTGGGGGTCTATGGCTTGCCCTCCTCTCCATAAACTGGGTCGCAACAGGGGGATTTGAACCTAGGTCTCTTGAGTTTCAATGATTCACATATCTCTGATTATCTATTGAGCTGCCCCCCGGGACAACTACTTGGTTAAAGTTAGCAAGACTTATTGTTTTAATTAGATTTAGAGATGAGACTAGTGCCTTATGGAGTCACAATTCTTGCTTATTACAAATTTAGACCAAGTAACCGGATAGACACCCGATGCTTAATATGATAAACTAACCTATATGAGATGGAATTCCTAAGAATTAGGTGTGATGCAAGGGTGTTGGTTAATTTTAGATTAAATGCTTAGTATAAGTTGAACCTATCCCTTAACTGTTTTGAGTTCCCCTTGGTTAATACAGGGGAACTCAGATTGGAACCAAAGATGTTTCCAAACAAGATTATGTGTGATCTTATTACTCAATGCCAATTATTAAGAGAAACTCAACCGGATTCACAAGATACCAATATGCCTAAGCGACTTATTATTTATGATTTAAGTGCTTTTAGTGAGTGAGCCTATTAGATGTGAAATATGAATTCTTATAGCACATAAACTCACATGTAACATCCCAAACAACGAAATAATCAACAGATCTAGCATATTAGGTGTTCTCATAAAAATACTTCAACAAGACATTGAACAAAAAGGGATCTGGAAAAATGCAACCCTTATTTCAATTAATACTTAGGAAACAAGACATGCCAAATACAAGCAAAATAATGGAGCCCCTGCCTCGGCATACATGACTACTCAATGAACAAGAAAATAAAGACACTGAAGCACAAACGTGAACCCTGGTTGGATCCACCAACAAATGTCACCATAGGGTTTTCGTCCTGGGATCAAGCTAGAACTGGCCATGCCAAGTTCTCGACAAAATAGATAGACAAGTCAGGATGATCCAATTGCCTAGCTCCTATCCCTTTTAATAGGTTCAAGGGACTCCCTAGAAATCTTATTTTATTATTTTCTCTCGAAAAACGAGGGCAAATGCTATGGGCAGATCCCATGGGAAAATACCATGGGTAGATTTCGTCCATTTTGACCTTATAAGGAAAAGGGAATATTACAAATCCTCCCGCCCAAAGATTGCTTGCCCTCAAGCGATCCACTTCTATCCACAACAAAAACATCTATATACTGATACCTGGATCCCATACAAACTAGTGCGTTATTTCATGCCTCCATGCTAAATGATCCAGAATGGATCCTTCGATACTTGGATCCCAAACAATCCCCCATCCAATTCTGCCCTCAATAGATTCACCTGGATCT
Organism: Pinus tabuliformis; assembly: GCA_031772625.1. Taxonomy (NCBI): domain Eukaryota; kingdom Viridiplantae; phylum Streptophyta; class Pinopsida; order Pinales; family Pinaceae; genus Pinus; species Pinus tabuliformis. The sequence continues at coordinate 484,382,549 of CM062820.1, forward strand.
TAATGCCACCTAAATCCTGGGACCTGTGGGTTATGATACCACCTCAACCCTCCATCACTGCCTGTGCCTAAGGGCCCTTGTTGTGATATGCCCTTGGCTAAGAGTATACTCCTAAGAATCATCCGATCAATAGAGTACCAACTCATAATCTCTCGCCAATCCATGTCGTGGGAAGGATAAATATCTGCACATGGAACAAATCTTCTATGCTGATGTTGCCTAATGCTCAACTTATGCTGCTCCACTCGATCACCCAACACGATCCATTTCGAGAACTCTGCGTTGCTCTCCCCAATGTATAAAGGCGGGTTGGTAGTGCTGCCAGCTTTATCTATGTACACCTGTAGAGGGATGCTCTGGAACTCCCAATCTTGCTGCCTTGTGAGGGACTTGAGTTGTTCCTCAATACTAGATAGCTTCGTTGTTGATTCAGCACATACCCCTATGAGCTCATCAATTTTCCTATTCTCCCGTAAGACAGTGTCTCGGACTGTCCATACTCTTTGCTTCAACATCATAAGATCTGTCTTGAAATGCATGATCTTTTCTTGAAAGTCCCCTACTGGCAATTCTGGTGCCCTGTTGAATTCCTTTATATCTGTCTGTACCAGATGCTCAACAATCATAGCTCCAGCTTGAATCTTTGTCCGATTCTCTAGAAATGGCTCATTCTGCATATTATATTTTTCATGTTGCCCCTTATCATTATGTTCATCATGTCAGTTTATTAATACTGGCCCCTCATTTGAGTCTCCTTGAAGTTGTTCACCTTCTCTGGTTGTCAAACATGGATGCACTGGTGGACTGTTATCTACACCTGATTGCTCATACACTTTGTGGACGTCCTCTTTGATATCTATGGACTCAATTGTACCTGAGTCTACCTACCACATCATTAGGAGGAATTACCTCCTTTCTTTCCCCATGTACATTGTCAAGTTGACTGATTATCATTAGCTTGTCCTGCATGTCTCTCTAAAAAACATTATGTTGTTGCTCACCATTTGTACTTGATTTCTCGGATCCTTTATGGGTGTTCTCCTGAAATCGGTGAACCCAACTATGGATGAATCCCTATGATTTGAAGGAGTCTCTAACTGTTCTGCGGCTTCTGCGTTTGTTGCTTCCTTATCACTTGGACATGAATGGTTAACTGCCCAAGGTCCCTTACAAATCAAACATAGTCCTCTCCTTCTTAATTCATTCTTGCTGCAAGTTTTACTACCTTTGTTCTTGCTTCCTCCGTCAATCATTTTAAGCTCCTTATTAGTCAACACCCTTATGAGCAAATTTATGCTTTACATGACCAACTTCTCGGCTAGATCATAGGCTGCTAGTGATACCATTAGTTTCTTCCTCCAAATGGACAATAGTTTGGATCTTAGTATCTTGCAGATGTTAGCATCTCCTTCTAAAAACAAGGACATAATCTTTTGCATGCTTGTTTTGATATTGTTTGGATGAGCTAATGTAATGCTGGTGTAAAAGTTCTGGGACACCTGAAAGATCAAGTCCTCACATTCCATATTCAACATGAATGTTCCAAAGCTAAACTCTACCATGAGTTCTAAGATTCCGCGCCACTTCTGAAAGGTAGGAAGCATGATGTTGTTCAACCCCTAAAGTGATTTTACTATCAACTGCAATATATCTCTCATGGTATCATTATTGTAAGGCATTAGTGGCGATATTAACGCTATGATCCTGCTGAGACAAGAAGCAATTGTGAGCCTGACCTCTTCATAAGGACGCTCCCAAAGTTTGGATTGTCCTAATCCAAACATGGATGGCTTGAGAGCCCAACTGAGTTTCTTCCATTCTAGCTTGCCCCACCCTAGACAGACATGTGTCTAATTCTTCCAACTTATGAAGGTCTATGATTGAATTTGTTTGTTGCAATTCAGAGCCAAGTGTGAAGAGCTTAGCCCCTCTAATCTGTCCTTCCTTCACTTCCCATGGATGCTTTAGCTGCATAATGGCATAAACCCTTTTTGAGAAAGGTTTGCTATTCTGATCTAAAGTGGTATCTTTCAGAAAATCCCCCCATGTTTCTTTTATTTCATCTAAAATTTTGTCCAGAAGTTTATGGGCGCTTTCTAGGGTCTCTTCAAAGCCCATCTTCCTGTATACCAAAATAGCAAAATATGCAAAAATATACAAAATTTTTTCAACCACCATTGAATCTTCCATCAACCTTTAAATTATGGTGAGAATCGTAAAAGCCCAACTTTCTTATCCTTAAACAATTACTAATTTATGGGTGTAAATGAAATTGGAGCATCTATTTATGAGTGAGGGGTACATACACTCTTTGCTTTGAACTAAGCGCATGAATGTAGAATAAGATACCATAAGAAATTGCCCCACCATAAAATTATATCCAAGTGTTCGGTTTCGTCAACGTTGAAGATACTCCTCAATTATAACTCAGTTGTGAATCGCGATTGATGAATCTATCGAGGTAGCAACCGCACGAGGTCCTAATCGGTTCCAATCTGAGTTCCCCTGTATTATCTCATATATGTGGTTGCACATAGGCCCACGGTTTTAGAGACTTCACCACAACGATATTTTGGCTTGCTCTTCCTTGATAATGAGAACTCGGATTAGTCCCCCACGTGACCCCCAATCCTAAATACCCTTCTCGGTCTCATGAAACTCGGTCCTCTAGGCATTATGGAGAATCGGCCTCCCAAAGATAGGTCTTGGCCTTAAATAATTATGGTGCCCAAGCTGCGGGGAATTCGACCTGCAGACTCAAGTTATCAATTCATAAATTCGAACTTCACCCTTGGACAGTCTCGGCGATTGTTGTGAGGCTTCACAATGTTTCTAACTTCACATAATGAATTTTGGTTGTATGTATCGCGCTCGGCCCTCGATCACCTGTGTGAAGGGTTTATGGCACCTCCCAGTTTGGTGTCCACTATTCAAGAGTTGGTGGCCCCGACACACACTTTCCTGGATGATGCATCCACACCTCTCGGCCACAAGGCCCACCTGGTTCATACAACGCCTTTGCAAAACACGTTCAAGCTCCAGGTACCAATCCTCACAGTCATAACTGCGTTCCAAGTACCGACCTCCACATCTAATGCTCTTGAGACTAAGCCACAAAGATGTCTGTGTACTCCCCTGGAACTCTTCAATGGCGGCTGATAGAATATGATGTGTTGTGCCGTATGTGGCCTCAAGAGATCAGAATTTTTGTTTGTAACCTGAAGATCGTTTCCTGTTCTCAATCCAATCACCATGACCAATTGTTAAATGGCGTGGATCTACTTCCTAACAGATCCTCTGTCCTCTGAGATGCTACGATCTTGCGGCCTGTTAGCGAAGGAATTGATCCGCAAGGAGGAACTAGATCTGCCTATCTTAGTGAAATTCAGACAATCTTTGAATGAGTCGACCTGCTGAGGATAATTTAAAACTAGATCTTATCTCCCCTTGGTAATACTTGATGTGGTTCTTTCTGCCACAAACACTAGTGCCTCAAATCGATCGCCTCAAAAGATTGTACACAGTCACCCACTCGGCTACCAGTAAGAAGAATAGTTTTGCCTTCTGCAATTCAATGTATCATGCAATGGTCAAAGATAAACTCTCCCTATGATGAAAAGATGACGCAAATGTAGTAATGTTTTATGGGCTCTCGTACTATCAGAATCCAACACTGTTGCAAATGGCCTCACGACCCTGCGATGTGATCCTCACAGTTTTGACTTTAATTTGATCGTTTGTTGACTCCTTCCAGTGCTTCCACGGTGGCCGAATCTACTGTAGAATCCTTAACTCCTCGGTTGTGGCTCTGATTTAGCGACCTTCCGCTTGGTGGTGGTCTTGCAACCCTTATGTTTTTCACCGATGACAGATGGGTCCCCAAAATCTACTGTGCCTTGCCACTGTTAGTAACGGTGATATTTTGTCTACGTTAGGATCTCCATGAGGCGTTTATATATATATATATATATATATATCTATCCAGTTTTCTCCTTAGGTGCGTGACCTTGATCAACCCACGACTGCGATCAATCCTTGTGTGCTATTTGGATTTATGCAAGGGTTTTCGGCCTCCCACAGGCTGCTGCAACTTGGTGTACAAATCACTTGGCTTGGCCCAATGTGATCATAATGGGTCCGCTTAGATAAGTTGTTATGTACCTGCAGAAAAACTCAAAACCAATGCCCTCAACCCAAAAAAACTGATAGATGCGAAACTCCCGGAAAAATGATTTTTTTGTTTTTGTTTTTTGTTTTTCGTGAAACCTTTTGCCCCAATATATATATATATATATATATATATATATATATATATATATATTTTTTCTCCTTAGGTGCATGACCTTGATCAACCCACAACTGCGATCAATCTTTGTGTGCTATTTCGATTTATGCAAGCGTTTTTGGCCTCCCACAGGTTGTTGCAATTTGGTGTACAGATCACTTGGCCTTACCCAATGTGATCATAATGGGTCCGCTCAGATAAGTTGTTATGTACCTGCAGAAAAACTCAAAACCAATGCCCTCAAACCCAAAAAAAACTAATAGATGTGAAACTCCTGGATTTTTTTTTTAATTAATTAATTTATTTTCGTGAAACCTTTTGCCCCATTATCAATATATATATATATATATATATATATTCAGTTTTCTCCTTAGGTGCATGATTTTGATCAACCCATGACCGCGATCAATCCTTGTGTGCTATTTGGATTTATGCAAGGGTTTTCGGCCTCCCACAGGCTGCTGCAACTTGGTGTACAAATCACTTGGCCTGGCCCAATGTGATCATAATGGGTTTGCTTAGATAAGTTGTTATGTACTTGCAGAAAAACTCAAAACCAATGCCCTCAAACCCAAAAAAAACTGATAGATGCGAAACTCTTGGAAAAATGTTTTTTTGTTTCGTTTTGTTTTTGTTTTTGTTTTTTCGTGAAGCCTTTTGCCCCAATATGGATCTAGATTCGTTCCTCTGAATTGGCAGGTAGGAAAACTTCCAAAAGGGACCAACTAGGGTGATATTAAATATCACCGAAGATGGATATGCTGGCTAGGGTGAGAGTAAATCCCATCGAAGTTCCCTGCATAGAACCCTCAGGCTGGCAGGATGCACAACTCTGATACCACTGTAAGATCCCAAACAACGAAATAATCAACAAATCTGGCACATTTAGGTGTTCTCAAAAAAAAAAAAAACAAGACACTGAACACAAAGGGATCTGGAAAAATGCAGCCCTTGTTTCAATTAATACTTGGGAAACGAGACATGCCCAAATACAAGCAAAATAATGGAGCCCCTACCTCAGCATACACGACTGCTCAATGAACAAGAAAATAAAGACACTGAAGCACAAACGTGAACCCTAGTTGGATCCACCAACAAATGTCACCACAAGGTTTTTGTCCCGGGATCAAGCTAGAACTAACCATGCCAAGTACTCGACAAAACACAAATAGATAGACAAGTCAGAATGATCCAAATGTCTAGCTCCTATCCCGTTTAATAGGTTCGAGGGACTCTCTAGAAACCTTATTTTATTATTTTTCCCTCGAAAAACGAGGTCAAATACTATGGGTAGATCCCATGGGCAAATACCATGGTAAATACCATGGGTAGATTCCGTCCATTTTGACCTTATCAGGAAAAGAAAATATTACATCACAAGACAAACACAACGTTAGCCACTTCCACAATGTAAATGCTAGGAACAAGTAACAACAAAATATAGAATTATGAAAACACTTACGCACTTTATGTTCCAATGATCCTCATGTGAGCAATAAGTGACTGTAATGAAAACAGTAAGAGACTTGCGACAACAAGTAAATTTGCTTTAGATATCAAATTCAAAGTGTATATGCTTGCCCAATGTCATAAAGAGAAATCCAACTACCAAATAAAATTAGCCAAATTAAGAATCAGATGTATTAGCCCTCTTGATATATTTTGCCACTGTTTTATCAGATCTGAAATGTTAATTACAGCAGTAAGGAAAGTGCATGAACAGTGAGCTATTAATGCTTGAACAAATGCCAAAATTAAGCCAAAACATGGAAAAAATTACCAAAATTGAAAAATCAAGTTTTTAAGCCTTTTAGAGTGTGTTGTTCAGAAAATTTCAGAACTGATTTAGTGATTTATTCAGAATATTCCAGCAAACAAAACTTTATATCTAGGCTAGACCCTGATGCCGAAGTGGCCAAAATTTAGGAAAATTCAAATTTTGCAATTTTAAGTTATTTTGTTCAATTTAAATGTGATTTTAGAGCTTATAATATCACTGTTATATACTAAAACTTACAACAATAATAAAACCGTGAAAATTAGGGTTTAGAGATCATACCCTATGCCCAAGGCCTTGAAGATCCCTTGGTCAAAATTCGCTGAAACTTTGGGATCAAGTTTCCACCTAAAAAATAGATCTTTTGAGGCCCAAAATCCGCAAAACCACCAAGTATTCAGTCTAGAAAAATCAGAGGTGAATTTAGGGTAGATTAGGGCCAAGGAGGGCCAACGCTGGGCCTAATAGGGCTAGTGTTGAGGGATAAGGAGGTTGAGGAAAGGGGAAATGAGGAAGAAAAAGGCCAAGGAAAGTCAACAATGAAGGGATAAGGGCCTACAAGGCTGGACGACTAAGGTTAGAGGGAAAAATAGGGCTTGAAAAGCCCACGCCTACACCAAAGGCAGTTGTCTAGGGTGGAGGAAGGAGGCCGAGGCTTCCTGAGGCCACAAATAGGCCAAAAACGACCTACAAACCCCAGCACAGGGCCAAGGAGGGAAGGCCGAGGCCCCTAGGGCTTACGGCCAACCCTAATCAGGGCTAAAAGGATGATGCAAAAGTTTTTAAGGCTGGCGCAAAGGCTGAGAAGGGGGGCGTTGGCATTGGAGAGGCCATATCTAGGCCCGAGAGGCCTAAAACTCAAAAACTCGGCTTCAGAAAATTTTCTTCCTTCAGATCTGAAATTTGCTGCAAAATTTCCAATCCCTGACCCTGCAAAAAATTGTAGAGACTAGTTCTTACCATCAAGGGCCTAGATCTAACTCTACTTCAACCTCTTTTCTTGATTTCACCTGCAGAAATGGAAATAAAATACCCAAACCTCAAATATATACAAAATCTTATAACCCCAAAACCCAAATTAGCAAAATATTTTACAAATTTAATCTACAAAATTATTCACAAAATTTACAAATACACAAGGGTTTTGAAAATTGAATTTTTTGAGAAATAAATTTTTATGGTTATTTTCTTTGATAAATGACTAAAAAACACTTTAGAAACCCCATGCACACTATAGCCTTAGTGAAGATTTAATCCATCACATAAATATTCAGGATCCAAACAAAGTTGATTCTTGCCCACAGTTTGTGAACTTGGATACCAATGAATAAAGTACCTGCAAACACTATGTATTTATCTCAAGACTAGATCTTACCATCCAGGGCCTAGATCTAACTTTACTTCAGCCTCTTCTCTTGATTTCACCTGCAAAAATGGAAATAAAACACCCAAACCCCAAATATATACAAAATCTTAAAACCCCAAAACCCAAATTAGTAAAATATTTTACAAATTTAATCTACAAAATTATTCACAAAATTTACAAATATAAAAGGGTTTTGAAAATTGAATTTTTTGAGAAATAATTTTTTATGGTTATTTTCTTTGATAAATGACTAAAAAACACTTTAGAAACCCCATGCACATTATAGCATTAGTGAAGATTTAATTCACCACATAAATATTCAGGATCCAAACAAAGTTGATTCTTGCCCACAGTTTGTGAACTTGGATACCAAGCACTGAAGTACCTGCAAACACTATGTATTTATCTCAAGACTAGATCTTACCATCAAGGGCCTAGATCTAACTCTACTTCAGCCTCTTCTCTTGATTTCATCTGCATAAATGGAAATAAAACACCCAAACCCCAAATATATACAAAATCTTAAAGCCCCAAAACCCAAATTATCAAAATATTTTACAAATTTAATCTACAAAATTATTGACAAAATTTACAAATATACAAGGGTTTTGAAAATTGAATTTTTTGAGAAATAATTTTTTATGGTTATTTTCTTTGATAAATGACTAAAAAACACTTTAGAAACCCCCTGCACACTATAGCCTTAGTGAAGATTTAATCCACCACATAAATATTCAGGATCCAAACAAAGTTGATTCTTGCCCACAATTTGTGAACTTGGATACCAAGGACTGAAGTATCTGCAAACATTGTATTTATCTCAAGACAATCTGTTAATCATATGGCGAATCAAATCACCTAAGATTAGCCCAAAACTATCAATAGAATGACTTTATCTTCATCTAATGAAAAACAAATCTTACCATTTATCAACACAACATAGGAAAGTCCGTAGTCAATGCATACCACAAATCAATGAACATGGAACACCTTGAATTGCACCCCAAAGCCTTTATTATGATAGAAAAAATAGTTCCCAGTGGGACAATAGTTTACATGAATGCTTCATCAACAATTTCGTAACTAGAAATGAGATGGCTAGAGACTCAAATGACTTTAATGTATAGATAAATCCTCCATGTGGAAAAATAAAGGCTAGTTTGCTTGATCATTGTCAAAATAATCTCAACTGTCAAAAAATACTTGATCATCTTTTAATCTTAGCCGTTGAATTTTTATTTTTGAGGAATTTTCGAATTTATCATTTAATTCCATTTTTATTAGCTCAAAATTAATTATTCTGAGCTAATTTCCTCAAAAAATTGACTTTGACTTAACCACCAAAGTCCAAGGGTCCATTTTTCTTGAAATATCCAAAATTTCCTTGGTGGAGGGCCTCCAAAAATTAATTCTTTTGATATCCACGAATTTTCCACTTGGAGTATTTAATTTTTCTAGGACATTTTAATTTGGCTCTAGTTAATTAATTTTCAGGCTTAGGATTTAATTTACTTTTTGTCAGAAAAATTAATTAATTAACACTTGAGGGGATTTGTTATTTTTTTCACCCTCTAATATTTTAACCATGGTGTCTAAGTATGAGAGACCATGCATTAAGATATGTTTTACATAAGATTTACAATTTCAACCCTTAAAGAGGGACTGCTTGTTCGGCTTAGACCCTCAAATTACATACCCAATCTACGACACAATATTATTTAGTAGACCAAGTGATTTGTAATAAAATAATTTATTCAACTAGCTTAAATTATTCCCAAATCACTTTTACATACGACTCGACTAGAACACTAAGATCCACCTAAGACTTTGACGAACAATTCCACGCTAGTTTTAGGGTGAAGTTGGACGGAAAAACTCTGCCGACCATCCGTGTTTAGAAACACAAATAAATCAGTGAGACGAAAAACCTCCTAGGATGAAACTCTCACCAAAATAATAGGCTTTCCTAGGTTGTTACATATATTCACGGTCTTACTACCATCATTTATATTATATAACTTGCAGAATGGGTTTACAATGACACATGAACCACTGATAGATAATCCGATCCCGTTGAAAAAATTGGCACTTCTGCTTCCTTGGAACTTTGACAAAAATTGTGCAACAGGGGTCATTGAACTAACTTAGGGAAAATCCTTTGGTTAAGCTGCAGGTATGGATGTAATGCCAGTTCTGTGATTCCCACACCTCTTGAATCCAGTTTCGGATGATTGAATTAAGGGGCACTGGCCCTGCAAGTTATCCTAGGATGGAGCCTGCTCTGGACAAATTATATAAACTATCATATCCAGAATCCCTAAATTAAATATTAGGGGGAAGGTCATCACCTTGTGATACACCTTCGGAACAAGTTTGCAGGGTACTTTCATCATCATCACTACTCTCTAGGACAGTAGCAGAGGCAACAATGACAAAGACTTTTTCAGGTGAGGCCATGTTGCCTCCCCTGTGATCGAAAGGCCACAGCCAGACAGGCTAGTCAGGGTGCAGTTAATTCAAAAAAACTGCACAATAATGCAGCAATCATGCTGCAATAACCCCCAGGATCATGATTCTTCAGGCCATGGTTCAAACTCTCACAACCCTAGCTTCTCTCCCCTATGAAAAATCAAAACCTTTTTCCATTGTTGCTATTGATCACACATCTATGACTGGTGAGTATATGGCTGGATCCCAAAAGGCAGATTATCAGAGATCTCCTATTTCTCCTCTTTTTCCTCAAGGTACTGAGTCAAGAATTCTATTGCGGTGAAAGAAACCAAAATGAATGATAATTTAATCCAATATTCTCCTTCACACAATGGTGGTTCCTGTGAAGGCCAAAAATACAATCATGAAAGTATCCCATATACCACTGCACATTCACATGAGATCTCTATATGCATTCGATCTTTATCTAGTGGCAGTCCTATATCTTTCACATCACTCACAGACTTATATGATTCCTGATATTTCCATTCAGCAGAGGATGCAGCTGACCCAGCTGGAAATTGTTACGGTGACAATAAGCAGCCAGCAAATTTCAAGATTTCAGAGGAGATAGCAACAGCACATTTGAGGGCTAAAGGTGATGATCCTGCAAATATGGAAGAAGTCTATGGGAATCATAACCTTCCATCTAATTCAGAGTGGAGTCCAGAGTCAGAGATCCCTCAAGGTGATATAAAATGTTTGCTCATTGAATGTGCAAAAGCTATTGCAGATAACCGTAATGCAGATAAGTTGATTGCAGAGTTGAGACAAGCTGTTTCTATATTTGGGGATCCAATGCAAAGGTTAGGTGCATATATGTTAGAAGCTCTTGTAGCAAGGTTGCAGTTTTCAGGAGGACATATTTGCAAAACCTTAAAATGCAAGGAGCCTACCAGTGCCGAACTCCTCTCTTACATGCAAATTTTCTACAAAATTTGTCCTTATTTCAAATTTGGGCATATGTCTGCGAATGCTGTCATTGTAGAAGCTCTTAATGACAAAGACAGGGTGCACATAATTGATTTTCAGATTGCTCTAGGTACCCAGTGGGTACCAGTGATTCAAGCATTTGCAGCGAGACAAGGTGGCTCACCTCATGTTCGCATTACTGGTGTGGATGATCCTGTATCAGAGTTTGCTCGGGGTCAAGGATTACAATTGGTTGGCCAAAGATTATCAAAGCTTGCTGAAACTTGTCAGGTTCCTTTCGAATTTCATGCTTTGCCTGTGTATGCATCTGACGTTCATGCTGATATGCTTGATATTCGACCTGGGGAAGCATTGGCTGTAAATTTTCATTTAGTGCTCCATCATATACCTGATGAAAGTGTGAGTACAAATAACCATCGAGACCGGCTTATAAGAATGGTGAAAGGCTTTGCTCCAAGTGTGGTAACGTTGGTGGAGCAAGAAGCTAATACTAATACTGCACGTTTCTTTCCAAGATTCATGGAGACTTTAAGTTATTATACAGCTATGTTTGAATCTTTGGATTTAACTCTGCCAAGGGAAAGCAAAGAGCGTGTCAGTGTGGAGCAGCACTGTCTAGCACGTGATGTTGTGAATATTATTGCATGTGAAGGTGCTGAAAGGGTGGAAAGGCATGAACTTTTTGGCAAGTGGAGGTCCCGTTTGACTATGGCTGGCTTTAAATCTCACGCTCTAAGCTCACGTGTTAATGCCACTATCAAGGTTGCCTTGGAGTCTTATAATCAGAATTACAGGGTGGTAGAAAAGGATGATGTTCTTTATCTGGGTTGGTTAGGCAGGGACTTGTATGTGTCTTCTGCATGGAAGTAATGTGTTAACATAGCCTCTCCTAGTGAAGGTAAGTATCTGTCATGTGACTTGGGCTTAACTTATTGAAAACATTTAGCAGTGCATGTCATCTTTCATCGATAGACATGTATGTATGAAAAGAGTTGCTTAGCCACAAGATTATCAAAGCTGTTATGGCTGAATTCCAAAATTGTAATTAAAGTTATTTGCAAGATATGTATTTGGGATTTACCAAAACTGAAAATTTCTGCGCATGATTTTATTAATTAATCAATTTTCTCGTTTCAAGAACTGAAACATATACCTGAGAAAACAGATTGCTTAACTAAAAATTAGTGGCCAAACAGCAGTATTGTTCGGAATGCTTGTGCAGTGGATAGAAAATATTTGTCTCAACATCTTGGTTAGATATTTCAATCATGAGAAAATGTACACTAATGGGTTACTTGTCAGCATCTGCATGAAACTTGATCAAATTCAGAGTTTCTGGTAACACTTAGAACTTTAATTGTCTCATTTAGTATATTTTTTTGGAAGAAAGTTGAAATTCACTCAATGTTAAACGCCAGGGAGTAAATTTGCGAGGTTCAGAAAGCATAATTGCCATGATTGAACCGAATCGGCCAGGCAAATTTATTTTATAAAAATCGCAAAAAACTTGTTAAAGGAGTTTTTTTTTTTTTTTTTAAACTTAAACACACAAACTTGACATTTAATTTGACTCATCTTTAGTCGAATTTGAAGTTATAAAGAATTTTGATTTTTAAAACAATGTGAAGTTATAACCAAATTTGCGTAATTCGCTTAATTCTCTTTGCTGAATTTAATGGCAATTTCTATGGTGCTAGCAGTTAGAACCTTGGTCACACTGTATTTGGCCTTTGTTTCCTTTTTTTTTAATTGAAATTGGCAGAATCTCAATGACTACAATTATTACGATTTTTGTTGAGCTAGCAGTTAGAAGCTTAGTCATACTGTAATCGGGTGTTAAGGGAAAAAATTGAAATTCGTAGACCTCAAAGATTGCAATCATTAAGATTCTTGTTTTGGGGCTAAAAAATAAATTTAGAGAAAACAATACGCTGATCTTGTACACATAGATATATAGATCTGTTTTTCCAACATATGATGTAATATCTGAATTCAAGTTTCTGTGATCCATATAAACAATACGCTGATCTTGTACACATAGATATATAGATCTGTTTTTCCAACATATGATGTAATATCTGAATTCAAATTTCTGTGATCCATATTATGAATGTTGAGAGATCTTTCAGTAAAAATCACATAAAGAAACTATAAATCGACGCGTTTTGAATCATCTAGTGTGGTTTATCTTTAAAACAAGATCTCTCAACATTCAATATATGATATTTTAAGTTTTAGCAGGCTCTTTGACAGATGCTTTGTTTAATGAAATCAAGTTCTCAGAGATGTCATTTTATTTGACGTTTTTTCTGAATCAAATTTGAAATTAAGAAATGCTTTTTCCGTAAAGTGAAATTATAGCAAGTAATACACAGACGTTTAATGGGTTTGATTAGATGTTTTATGATGGAGTTCATTGTGAGGTCTTTGTTTCTAATCTGGTTGTGGTTTGAGTTTCTAAGTGGGTTGGTTCGATCAGTTTAAATAGATGTTACATGATGGAGTTCACTGAGGTTTTTGTTTCTAATCTGGTTGAAGTATGAGCTTGTTTGAGTGTGGTTTACCAGGCAATATTGTGGCTTGATGTTGGGTTGTCCTCCATCCAGATGTTCCAGGAAAGATAGAGAATCCCATGTGGTTTTCCTTTGTACATATCAATGGAGTTTGTGCGAGAAACGAGTCTCTATATATTACCCAAAAAAAATTATGTTTTAAAACTTAATATAATCCAAAAATACAAATTTTAAAAATACGTTAAAACATCACATTGCACTCTATATATATTACTGACTGACTCTGTTATTGTGCTGATTGTAGAAGTTTTGAACAAGTTTGTGAAGATGCATTATTAGGAATCCACTGCTCTATGATATATTTGAATGTTTAAACTTCTGTTCAAATATTGTTCTGATCTTTAATACATTATGCTTAGAAATTTGATGCCAATGTGAAATGGCTTTTTTTTTTGAAAATTAAATTCTAGTTTGTTGGGTAGCAATGTCGTCAAAGATTTTGTATTGCTATCACTTTTTGACAGACTTCTTTTCTTGATCCATTTCATAAATCTCTATCCATCTTGATTCTGATGTATTAAAAATATAAAATAGACATTTTGATTGGGATTCAAATTCTAGAGTATTTTTTGGAAGTTTAATTAATAATCCTGGATTTTGTCAATTAATATTTCATGTGTATTTAATTTAGATAATAAATTTATAGTAATTAATATTGTTTATATATATATATATATATATATATATATATATATAAAAGTTGTTTAGTTTAATAGGTATTAGTAGATGTGCCATGGTGGAATTTATTATGAGATTTATTTTTAATTTGTTATAGGTTTCATTTAATTGAGTTTTGCTGGTTTATTAGTTATTATTATAACGTGAGGTTATGTTCTAATTAAATATTCTAGAAAAGATGGAAGGATTCATTAAATACACACATGAAAGTCATTTGTTTCTTGGTAGAGATTCTATTAAAATGTGGATAATAAATTCACACATGAAAGTCATTTGTTTCTTGGTAGATATTCTATTAAAATGTGGATAATAAATTCACTAAACAGATGTATTTACAAATATTGAAAAAAACTAATATTAAATACAATTGTTATTTAAATTTTGAATTTAATTCAATTAAACCTTAAAATTAAAACAAAAATTTCAAATTAAAGTTAAATGCCATTTTCAAAATATATTAAAACATTATCTATATATATATATATATATATATATATATATATATATTGATTATTGGAGTTGATTATAGGAAGTTTGGATCAAGTTTGTCGAAATGTAATGTGATACCTTTGATTGTTTGAAATTGTTTGTTGAATCTTTGATTTTGATTGTCTTTAATACACTACATTTAGAAATTTGATGACCAGTATAAAATGTGTTTTAGGGAAGTTAAGAAGGTATCTCTGATTTTGATTGTTTCTTCCCTTATTGGCGTTGATTACATTACAGGAGTTCAGATCAAATTTGTTGAAATGTATCCTTAAGAAGAACTGCAAGACGGCTTGCTATGTGATATCCTTGATTGTTTGAAATTGTTTGTTGAATCTTTGATTTTGATTGTAATTAATACACTACATTTAGAATTTTGATGACTTGTATAAAATGAATTTAGGGAAGCTAAGAAAGGTATTTTTTTGTTGGTTAAAAAAATTATTTAACACTTCAGATCGTCATAATATTTGACAGAAATCTTGATTTTGTATTAATTTTGAAATATATATCATAATCAAAACCCATAAATCTTTGAACCTTCATTTTGTATTAATTTTGAAATATATGTTCATAATCAAAACCTTGTAGGATCTTTGCTGAAAATTACAGAGAGGATGAAAGACAATTTCTCAAGGTTTTTTCAGGAAAAGTTGTAAGGAACATCAAGGAATAAAGACTTTTCAAAATGTTGGAAAATAACTTAGGAATGAGGATTGAATCAATTAAATTTCCAAAATCTTTTACTGTATATCAAAGAAGTATGAAGAAACTTTCCATAGTTTTAAAGAAGAGAAATATTGGGGCAACTTACAAGTCCCTAACTACAATTAGAAATTCCCTCATGTTGGTTAAGAAACCTAATAATCCCATGAACCAAAAATTGTATTTACATCATTCTCTAATTGTGGAAAACCCCACATTGGTTAAATGGAATGCTCCATCCATACTATAATACAAGAAAATGTGACATATATTACGCATGATTGTGTTCATCCGTTTACACTAGACAAACATTGCACAAGACAAAGTGCCATATTTGCATTGAGAAACCCAAAATATTGGCCAAAATTGACCTTTATTACAATAGAAAAATCAAGGAAGTTGAGATGGGAACAAAAAGACGTCGATCACCTCCTTTAGACATGTAGCGGATGAGATAGATGGTAAAGATTGAAAGCAAGTTTGGCTTGCAAGATGTATGGAGTTTAAGGCAATTGATACCACACTCCCTTCAATGGTACCAACGATGTCCTCCCTAACTACGAGATAATATGGGTTGTACTCACCTCCCATATTTGATCATAATGGAGCATGATCAAGCACATTTTAAACCTAGAATGATTCCTTGTTCATCACTAGAACAAGACTTGCTAATCATGCGTAGTGGGGTAAGTACTTTCAATTGATCAATGTCGATTTTTTTTGCACTATAATCATTATTTTGGCTTGGGTTTAGTTTCTAAATTGGGTATCACTCCTTGGTATCTCTTAGTTATATCCCATTACCACTTTAGCTCCTTCCTTATTTCAAGCTTGCTTCTCTTCTTGTGATTGCTCGCAACCTTCACAGGTTGCTTTTTACCTTGCTTTTCCTACTTGTTTATCTCACTCCTATGTCTCACAAGTCTGCCCTTTCTCGTTGTTGGCCTCATCTCATCCTCACTCATTACTCAACCTCTAAATTCATCTCTTCTTACCAACTTTGTATCCCAATCATATGTATTTTTCCTTTCATTCCCACATTATCAATCTCTCTGTCACCCTTAGTTTGAGTCTTGGCTCCTTGCACTTTAATGCAAATGCCTAAGCATAAAATGGTCAACATGGCCACTCTAGGGGTAGTCTCAGAGGCTACCCTTACATGAGGGCTCAAGGAAGTGCTGAAAACTCAATTGCTATTTATTGGGAGCAAACTTCTTAGGAGGCCCAAAAGTGGCCCAAAATGAGATAAATCTTGTTGAAAAAGAGGAAGGAATAGAGAGGAGATTCATACAAGATGGAGTAATAAAAAATGTTGAATAGTGATAGCAGGCAAAGGGACGAGCACATGGAGATTTAATAGATATATGTAAGTTGTAGACATCTATTGGCAAGTGAAACCGATAATGGGAAAAGTGTTAGCAGAGAGGAGTGAGGCTCAACAAAGAACAATTTCGTGTATAAATTTGCTCTAGTTTCAAGTCCAAAAGCTGGATCAAAAGATCACACAGGTGGCCAATAAATAGTAGACTAGGAATTTCCTAAAGTAGATGAGGAAGCAAACCAACTTGTAGCAACATAGCAACCTTCACACTCTGAGTTGCTATGATCAAACTAAATCTTTTTGTTATGCTTTTTATATGTAGTAAAGTTGATACATAATTTAAACTTAGACATTCTCAGAGTTATTCAGATATAATATAAGGTTATTTTTGAAATCTTTGTTCATATGGACAAAGACTATGCTACTTTTCTATTCGTTTGGTTTCCCTAGTGGTAAGCCGATGGCAAGACATCTGTATTTTTTAATTCTAACTTGAATGAATTATATTAGAAAAGTAGAATTTACACTAAAAAAATATAATAAAAAATATCTCAAGAATTTTTTAACTATGAATAGACTATCTATCTATCTATATATATAAAGAACCCTACTAGACATGTCTGAAATTTTATTTTGGTAGAATATTTAAATATAAAACTAAATCAATATATTTATAATTTTGTTTTTATAAAATATTTAAATAGAAAATTAAACGCACACAATTCTTAATAATATAACAAAATATATTTGTATTTCTCATTTTGAAAATGATATGCAAGGTAAGTCTTCAATTCTTCAAAGCACAAAATGAATGAACACAATTATAATGTTATATATATATATATATATATATATATATATATATATATATATATATAAAACAAAATATTTAAATAGAAAACTAAACACATTTAATTCTTAATATTAATATAAAAAAATATTTCTATATCTCTCCTTTTGAAAATAATATACAAAGTAAGCCTTCAATTCTTCAAAGCACAATGAATGAACACAATTATATATATAATTCTTAATAAAAAAATGTGCATTTTTTCATTTTGAAAATGGTAAATAGTCTAAATATTAGATTCTAGGAAATGAGGTTAGTTAACAAGAAGTCTAGAAGCCATTTATATATTTTTTATGAGCTCAACATTACTTATAATAATTGAACCTTGGTGAAGAGGATAACAATTATTCCTCCCAACCACATAAAATAAACACACAAAATATAAATGAAATGCATATACAAGTTGCGTCGTGACAAAAAAGTTATCATTTTCATGGAGTCTTGGGTAGGTCACCAACATCTAAGCAAAGACTTATGCTTTATTTCAAGTGCCGCTCCAATCCATCTTGCTCAATCTTCATAATCTAATCATATTTGGGGACTCAAAGATTATAATTCGACACCTTCATCATGGTTCCTCTCCAATATATTTCACGCTTAATGTTCTATTTAAAAGATGCCATTTGTATAGTTTGAGTGAGTTCACAACTGACCATATTTTGTAGCATAACAACTATATAGTGTACCGATTAGCAAACAAGGTGACATCATTAGAAGTTAACACCCTCCTTGTAAATGAAAGGGTGTCACTTGCCAATTATAGAATAACATGAGATGTGGAGGTGAGTGTTGGATTTGGTAGGCTATCACAAAAGTGAAATATGTGTATATGTGGAAAACTATTTTAATGGAGCCAATGAATCTCCAAGTGGAAGTATACTAGAATTCTTAACTTAACACGTGTGTGGAAGTTAAATTTTGTTTGATATAAGCATTGTATTGTAGAATTTACATTATTAAGATCTATAATAGGAAGTCTTCTTGTTAAAATCCTACTATGATATAAGAGTTTTTGAATAACTAGAAGCTTATAACTTGAATTTTAACTCTTTGTATCTCTGACATAATGTTGTGCTTCTAGCAACATATTTATTTTGTCTTTGAGATTTCTGCGAGTTTCACATCCTGAAGATGAACCACCGTTGCTGGTTCGAATCGTCGATCAAAAAGAAACCTAATGCGATGTATCCGGAAGATAATCTACATAAACATATTTATTGATATAATATTTTCAATTATGGTTAAAAAATATTAATGAATTGATTCTTTATAAGTATAAATATTTATTTATATATGCATAACTATTTTTATATGTGATTTATATATTTAAATGGATTCATATAATTATGTTTTTAAATATACATAATTATTTATAAATACATGAATTATATATTCACATGTAAAATATTATTTTCTCAATAAGATGTATATTTAAGTTTATTGAGAAATTCCCCTTATTTTGAGGAAGGTATTGAAAGTAAATCAACCAATTATAATTTAATTTTGATTAATCTGATCAAGATATCAAGTGAGACCTGTAATATTTAGAGGGACTTAAGCCCACAACTCTATATTTATAATTCATAATTTATAACACTTAATTGCTTAAATTAACCCAAGTTCATTTAATGTAGCAAGAAACCAAGGAGTTGAAGAGATCTTGTCAACTTTTGGCTCGTGAGGATGAGATAGCTCAACTAGCAGCTCATGCACAAATGAATCAAGAAATGACTCAACAATAAACCTTACAATGATTATCAAGGTGTGTACCTAGATTTGACATTCATTCAAATTGTTAATTGAAAGGTGGAAAATTAGTAGTTTTCTTCTTATAGTTGTTACATTTTCTAGATTTAGCAACTCCAACCTTAATACAATCAAGATTCTAACAAGAAATACTTGGTCTAATCTTATTTCTAAAACTCATCTACATCTCGTTCCTGAAAAGCTTATTTCAAAAGCTAACAAATAAGGAGGCTTGCTTGCTTCATTTTTTGTTTCTCTTGAAAATGAGGAGCAAACCATTCTCGAGGAGGAGTGCATTTAAATGCTAACTAACTTCCATCCACCAATCCCTGAGTGAAGTCCTACTAGACCTCCTTAATTAAAATATTCCTTTAGTTGATCTTTCTTTTTCTAGTTTTTCCTGGTTGGACCATTGGACAATTCTCTACCATTTTAAAGGTTTTTTTCACCTAAAATAAAAAATAACCAACAAAGAATATGTCTCCTAGACAAAATGCATGGGTGGGTTCGAGGTACAAATCATTAGGCTTTCCTTAAATTTTACATGATTTTCTTGATAGATATGATATGCAATTGATCAAATTTAGTGGCTATAGTGAAGTAATTGTAAAGAGCATATTATTGCATTCCAAGATTGTATACACAATCTTGGACTGGAAGAAGATGATGGTTTCATTAGGATGTTTGTGAAAAGATTCTATGGTGATGCTAGTAAGTGTTTTTGAAATCTCCTAACAAATTCAATTGATTCATACTTGAAGTCGAAAGAAATTTTCCTCAAACAATGGGGAGAAAAGAGGGACACCAATATTATGTAATTGAATTCTCCTCTTCGAAAATAAAAGTAGTGAATCAATATAAAATTTCATTGAATGGTTTAATAAGTGTTATACAAGACTACCCGCATATATTAAACCCTCAAGCAAGTAACCAAGGTGTCTTATGCTTTGGCATTTTAACCTGATCTTACCATGATGTTGCGTGAAATAAGGTTAGCACCTTTGAATGATATCTAAAGTGAAGGTATAGATATTAAGGGATATATGGAAAAATTGGGTAAAATTAAACTAAACTAAATGGAAAAAGATAAGAAAATAAAGTGGAAGAAATTTTTGCAGAAGCCTCTACTTCAAAAAACCCAAAAGAACATAAACTTGAAGAAATGTCAGAACATATTAAAACCTTATCTAATAAAATTTAGAACATTGAAACGAGGAATATAATTGGGGAAAAAGCACCCACAAATGTTGCACCTTAATGAATTTTCCCCTGAAATAATGCAGGACCTAGAAATCCCAATGCTCCTCTAAGGAACCAAAATCCTTACTAGATACCTTTTAATCCACAATTCCTATAGAGGGATAGGAGAGTTGGAGAGCCTCACATTCAACCTCCTTTAAGAAAGAATGCAAATGTAGTGGACTATGATGACGATAGTGTTAGCCACGAGCTACTTATTAATGAAAACAATTATCCTAAGGTAAACTAGTTGGATGAGGAATGCACTTACTCTTATGCTAACTAGTATGAATATCAACAAAATGATGCTTTTAGAAATAAAAATATTGATTACACACTTGATGTTGATATTTTTTCTTCACAATACAATTCTTTTGCTGATGCCATAGAGGTAAAGTTGCAAATCAAGTAGAACTTGAAGCCAGGGGATAATTCAAAACATAAAATAGTAACCCAACCTTAGGAAGACAAACAAATTGTAGAACCAAAGGATACATATGAAAATCACCCAAAGGTCATTAATAAAAGGGTTACTCAAAATAAAGAAGTTAATGAGGATTACGAGGTGCATCCAAATTCCTTTTATTTAATGCATGAGTTAAATAAATTTAAGATTTATGTTCCTTTGAATGAAACTATAAAAATATGAACTTCCAAAAGTGATGTATATAAATTCATTGGCAAGCCTTCAAACATGCAAGAACCTAACCGTGTTGCAGTCATTGATTCAATTAATATACAAGATGATTATCCTAGGGTTCATGTTGGACCTTACCTAGAAAGAGAAGAAAACCTTGTTCTTGCTTTTTACGTCGTTTTTTTTTTTTTTTTTTTTTATTATTATTATCAAACCTTGCATAAATATATACTAGACTTATGGGAATCTCACAATATGATGCCAAAGGAGATTATGGAGAAATTGGGTCTATACATCACTAGAAAATATAAAGACTTATAATATTTTGACTTCAACAAGGTTAAATGTTTGGGGTTAATTAAGGACATAGTGATGGTTTTGGTGCAAGTTCCTATTAGAAGTATTATTATGGATGTCATAGTGGTTCACATCCGAGTTGGTTATGGAATGTTTCTCTTTTGATCCCTATAGACTAAATTGGGAGGAACTCTACAATTATATCTATTCTGCATTACCATTCCCATTTATGGTGTCCAAACCCGATGATTGTATAGAGAATACCACTTAGCATATACCTTGAGTAATGATCAACATCCAGACAATTATCCCATTTATTCTATCGATGTTGATCTTGAAAAACTTTGTTTTGATTATTTCTGATGAGGAACAAACAATCAAAAAAGAAAAATATAATTTAGGAATGTCCATTTGGATGACAATCTAGTCTGGAAAATTTACTTTAATGGAGCCTCATCAAAGGATGGGTGAGGAGCTAGAGTTGTGTTTACCTCTCCTAGTAAAGAAGACATTATTCTATCATTTGAACTCAATTTTGAAACAACCAATAATGTGGACGAGTACAAATCCTTAGTTTTGGGACTTCAAATAGAAAGAATATGAACATTCAAAATTTGTCTATTTTTGGTGATTTTGAGTTAAAAATAAAGCAAGTCACTGCTAAATTCCAAACAAAACATTCACGCTTAAGTGCATATCAAAATCAAGTGTGGGACTTAATGGAATTTTTTTTCTTTTCCATGAAATTTACTTCAATACCTAGAGAAAGAAATCACTTAGTCGATTCATTATCAATGACAATTGGTACTTTTATCCCTCCTAATGAAACCGAAATGTGATATGGGATCGAAATCCTTTATAGACCATCAATACCTAAGAATGTTAAACATTGACGAGTCTTCGAGGAAAATCAAGAGCTTAATCTATCTTTAGAATGTGTAGCATAATTTTTAGCCTACTACATGGATTATGAGGCCAATGGAACTAATGAAGAGAAAAATGATACAATAATTAAAAATAAAATTGGAAATGATGAAATGCTACAATTAAAAAAAAATACACTCTTATAGGATTGACTGGGCCTATAGAGAAACTATTCGATCAAAAGAATGTTACATCGATATCAATGCTTAAACCCCTGAATGGAGATATTGAAGAAACAAAATTGGGCACTTTGGAAAGCTCGAGGCTAATCAAATGATCAAAATCCTTACCTGATTGCAATCAACAAAATTACACTAAGATTTTGAAGGAACATAATGATATTTTACCTTGGAGTTATGATGATTTATAAAATTATGATAAGAACATAATCTAGCACTAGATCCCTTTAAAAGACAATGTAAAAGCTTTTAGGCAGAAGCTTAGACAAGTGAACCCTTTGCTTCTACCTCTAATTGAAAAAGATGTTAAAAAGTTTCTTGAAGCTAAAATTATTGTCCCTCTTAGATATTCTGAATGAGAAGCTACTTTAGTACCTATTCAAAAGAAAACCACATAAATTCAATTATTTGTTGACTTTCGAAAACTAAATCAAACATTTGAAAGGAAATTACCCCTCGTCAAAGATAGATCATATTTTACAAAAGGTAATTGGTGCTTCTAGGATTTCTATGATGGATAGATTTTCTGGTTATAACCAAATAACGGTTTAGAGAGAAGACACATAAAAAAAATCACTACTCCTTGGGGTACATTCATGTATGAAATATTTTCCTTTGGGCTCGTGATTGCTGAAGCCGCCTTCAAGAGACCTATGGACATGGCATTTGCTGATTATAAATACCATTTTATAGAAATCTATCTAGATGATATGTAAATGCTTTCTATGTCAGATCAACAACATCGTAAAATCCTTAAGTAGGTCTTTATTAAGTGCCATAAATACAAGCTCTCTCTGAACCCTAAGAAATAATTCTTTTATCATGTTTGAAGGGAAACTTCTACGACATATTGTTTTAAGGGAAGGGGTAAGGATTGATACTAAGCGAGTCAAATCAATAGTAAACATATCTTTCTCCATGCATGTTGAGAAATCTAGGGGCAATAAGATGGGTGATTTCTCTTACTTTGATAACTACTTATGATGTATTTTACTTAACCTAATTAGATTCTTCTTTCACTTGATTATATTTAGTGTAATTTTCATAACAAAACTACCAAAACATAATTAACAATAATACAAGAGGATACAATATATAGGTGATCATTCAGGGCGAAAACCTCTCCAACTAAGAGGAATACCCACAAGAATTCTTCTCTTCTTATAAGACTTCAATTGAAAAATTCCAAGACCTATGACCCTTGACCAAGACCCCTCCAAGGCTAAGTCAAATCAATTCTTTCGATTAACACACCTCCCACAAAGTCAACGCTGGTCAAACTGACTACAATACTACAAATTTCAACTTCTTTTGAATTTTTCTGGCTTCTATTACAGGTCTGCAATTTTGGCCTGCTTGTAATCTATGTGATTCCATAGGACTGATTAGGGGAGATGTTAGGTGTGTGTTATATTATTTCCACAACTACCCACACGCGGGGGGCGGTAGGCCCCCTGTATGTTGCGCTAGCACAACAGGGGGGTGGTAGCCCCCCTGCATGGGGTCTGGGGCAACGCCCCGGGAATTTTTTTTTGGACCCTATATTAGGTGGCCAGACCTACCTATGGTTTTGTGCATGGATTTCGCATATGGTTTTGGGCATGATGGTTTTTTGCCAATGGTATTTTGTAGATTCGGTCAAGGGAACTACAACTATGTTCTAATCCACAGTTAATGGATTGGGGTTTATGGATGCTTTGACATGTGTATGTATGTATATATATATATATATATATACATATACATATAGTAAAATTGAAAGGAATATAATGAAAAATCAATATGGTAGTCTCGATTTTTGGATCCAGGGGAAAATCTCTGTGTATCTCTGTTTTATGTTCTCACCATTATTTATTTTCTATTTTTAGAATTCGTATGATATTTCTTCCTTGACAACTCGACTTAGAAAATTTATCCTAGACACGTTATTTTTCGGCCTACTGAAGTGACTGCAAGTTTTATCTTCATGGCTACAAAAAGTAGCCCTAACTGTCTCGTACGTGTGAAGTGAATGATCAAAAAATAATCCTTATAACCTTTGTTTTACTGCTTCTTTTCTTCTCTCCCTTTTGCTGGACTTTCTCGAAATTCTTGTGCTTCATATCAAACTTGATTGATGCCCTTATAAATGAGGTTGACCTCTCTATTTATAGGCTTCATGTCACTGCTTTGTAGGCCGACTTGTCACTGTCCCTAGGCTAACTTGTCTTTGAGAAAGCTGTCTCTTTTCTTGCACCATGAAAAGGTCTTGGATGGTCTTTTGACTCTAGATTTGACTCAAATAAATTTTCTTTACAATATGTAATATCCCCAAATGGGTCTTCAATACATGAAAATAACTCAATTGACCTAGAAGCACTCAATGGGTGCTTGAACTAAAACGGAAGTTTCCCTTGAGCATGAAACTCATGTCTCAAGAACAATAATAATAATATTTTTTTTTCTCTTTACATTAAATACATAAAATCATGATTACATATGTTATTGTGAAGACCGAACCTAGTTACATATTTCAACACTCCCTCTTAACTAGGGAGCTATTCATAATCCATACAAGGTACTTGGACATTCTCAATCTGAAGAATTCTCATAAGAAGAGTCGGATTGGTAAGCCATCTTAGAGAATCTCATCATATCAACCAAAAGTATCACATAGCAAGGCCTTGACTAACAACTCTATCTCTCCACAAGATAAAAGAACAATGCTGGCGAGACCAATGATTAATAGATACCATCATTATTGTCTCTAAGGCACATACCCCACCCTAGTGTCCATAGAGTATTTCCTTTTAGTACTCTTCCTGTCTTGGAATAACACATCCTAAAGGAATTTCCTCTTCGAATACCCTTATCTTGGATGCCATACATTATCCTCAAAGAGTATTGGAACTAGTCTCAGATGCTTACCCAATCCTCCACTCTTTCTTCACAAAATGAAGACAAGAATGGCATGTCTTTCTCTCTTCATGGCCTTCACTAAGACTTACGCCTGTTAGTCTTGGTATAGTGCACGACACATGAAGTAGAGAACCATATATGTCTCTCCCTCTTATCCTGGGAGAATAAACTCATTCTTCTAAAAAGGAATATACCCAAGCTCCCTCTCAACTAGGGATTTGTTTCCAATAACAACTCTTTGGTGGAGATCATGGTACCTTTAGCTTCTAGTAGGGATCTTCCTTTTGATGTCATGAACTACATCCTCTTCATTATGGAGCCTTTATATTTTGTAGGGAATCAACCATCCATCACTTTCCTTCTCGAACCATATTAGTCATGTCATCCTTCTCTTCATCGGAAAGAGATATTTTAGTCCACATCTAGCTTTTCTTTATACCACTACCTCTTCCAAGTCATGTTTCCATTATGATCTTCCATACAACCACATGAGTTCTAGTTGTAGGTGACATCTACAACTCTCTTTTGGTAGCCCTGTATCAACCCATTTAGATGTTGTTCAAAAATAAAAAAATGAACATTAAATCAAAGTTACCTTTGTGATGGCCTTTCATCATGACATCTGCTTTCTTTCAACATCAACATCCTACACATTTATAAACACATCTCGAAGGATTTATATGTCAATGGTATCCTTTCTTTACAGACCTTAACAGGGTCTTCATACCTTCTCTATGGAGATGTATCAAATGTTGATTTACTTTTTCTTATGTGACCATAGTTGCATTTTTTACGATCTCTTATTTCTTTCTTTCTTCACATATTTCTCCCCAAGAACTTTCATCCATGGTTGCTTCATTTTTGTCAACTACCTCATATTCAATAGGAGGACATATTTTGTTGATTTCATCACGTTAATATGTGAATCACGCCTTCATGCATATTTCTAAAGGAAGAGATCCTTTTGTTCGATCATGCTCATGAGATAGAGCATTTACCCATGCTATTTGGAAACTATATGATGACATGACTTAATATGTCAAATATATACAACCCCTTTTCTCCTTTTGGTCCTCTAGACTTCCTTCAACAACTTCCTTTCCTTGATTGGAAGTACTTCAACCATCTTGACATGCTGCACTCCTTTGTCACCATACCATCATCCTTCTAAACAATGGATCCAACACAAGGTGGAATGATCAATTAGACATTTGCTTCTTCTAAGAGAGGTGAAACTTATAATGAATATTCCAATGAAGGATATTTATTATCCTCATCCCATAAATTCTTCTTTCTAATGATGATGATGTATGATGATTTATTTTTACCATGCTAGATGATTTTCTCCGTGTGCGCTACTCGTGCTTTTAGTGAGGTTACCAAGATCTACTTCCCTTATATGATGACTGCTACATCCATGTAGACTTCTACTTCAACTATTCTTTCAAGCTTCTCTAATGATGTCATGAGCTCTTGCTTCAATTGTATGCTTCTAATATGATGTCATCTTCTACTAAGATGCATCTAGTCATAATTCTTCTCATCTTGACTTCCATGGTAGAGGGTTTCTGACCTCCTACTTCTCCTTGTTATGCATCAGAGAAACCATAATAGTGAAGATATATCCCTTTGGATTTATTCTCATCAGGTTCTTCCACTTATTCAGTGATATGGGCTTCAATTCTTTCTTTCCTTTTCTTGTTGCCCTTCTAGAGTTTTGGACAATCTCTCTTGAAGTGCCCATATTCTTGACAACCATAGCATTGGATCTTCGACATCCTTTTTTTTCTTTTTTCTAAGGACCAAACTTTCCTTTTCTCTTAGCCATGACAAAAAATGCTTGAACTTGTTCATTTGATACCACATCACTTTTTGCATTTAATATGATTTCTTTAATCTTACACAATGACCAGAGTTCACTGAATGGGGTGGATTCCTTCTTTCCATAGATGATTGATACGAAGTTTCCCCATTCATCAGGTAGTGCATTGAGCACCACGATGGTAATTTCTTTATTAGAAATTATTTCCCTCGACTCTTGCAGTTGGTCCCTTATTTTTGACATCCTTAGGCCATCCCTTCTTCCTTTGCTATCTTCATCTTATATAGCTCAATTTTTAAAGATATGACTTCTCTAGTGGTGCTTACGGAAAAAAATTCTACTAACTTCTCGTAGATTTAATTTGATGTCTCCAACTTTGATATATAAGGTATGAGGGGATCCTTGATGGATTCTATAAGTATCCTTTGAGCCTGTATTTCCCCTTTCATATACTTAGTTAGAGCTCGAGCCTCTTCCTTTGGAGGTTTAGTGATTGAACCCTTAACGACTTCATTTTCTATGAGGATCAAATATTTCCTCTTTTTCCATGCAAGAAATTTTGATGACCTAACCAATTTATTGCTCTCCTTGCAAAATGAAGTCATTTTGATGGATTTAGACATAGATATAAAGATACTTACTTGTTAAGTGAAGATACTCCTTAATGATGATATCTTCAACTTGGTGCCTTCTTGATTTTGATGATGATGTTGATAATATAAGATGTCTTCTTGATGAATATGTCTTCCTTCAAATGTTATCCTTGGGTCAAATAGAGGGAGATCACCTTTATTCCTTGATGATGATGACAACACCTCTTCTTTCTTCCTCGAATGATAATGTAGAATGTGGTGGATTTCCCAAGGTGCTTCAAATTTAGGGTCTTTCTTTGATTCAGTGGATGTTGGGTCCTTGTGATATCCTTTCCTCGGTGATGAATATTGTTCAATGTGCAAGCTTCCCAAGAATGCTTCAATTGAAAAACCCTTTCTTTGAATGAGCTAGGGTGTTGAGGTCTTCTTTGATGCTCCTTAATTACTTTCTTCAATATGATGAGAGGGTTAGTCCTTCTTGATGATTGATGCTCTTGATGTTTCCAAGATGATTTTCTTGTGCTTCGGCCCTTGAGTATCCTTCTTTAATATGCCTTTCCTTGCCTTGTTACCTTAGCTCTGATATCATGTTGAGAAATCTAGGGGTAGCAAGATGGGTGATTTTTTCTTACTTTGATAACTGCTTGTGATGTATTTTACTTAACTTAATTAGATTATTCTTTCACGTGATTATATTTAGTGTTATTTTTGTCAAACAAATACCAAACCATAAATAAAAATAAGATAAGAGGACACAATATATGGGTGATTAGCCATCCAAAACCTCTCCAACTAAGAGGAAAACCCACAAGAGTTCTTCTCTTATATAAATTCAATTGACGAATTCCAAGACCTATGACCCTTGAACAAGACCCATCTAAGACCAAGTAAAATCACTTATTTAGATCAACACTTATCCCACAAAGTCAACACTAGTCAATCTGACCGCAATACTAGAGATTTCAGCTTCTTTTGAATTTTTTTGGCAGAGTCTATTACAGGTCTGCAATTTCGGTCTACCTCTAATCTCTATGATTCCACATGACTGATTAGGGAAGATTTTCAAGACTTCTTTTCTTCACTGGGGATGATATTTCTTCCTTGACAACTCATCTTGGCAAACTAATCCTAGAAACCTTATTTTCGGCCTCCTAAAGTGACTACAACTCTGATCTTCACAACTACAAAAAGTAGCCCTAACTATCTTGAACATGTGAAATGAATGACCCAAAACAATCCTTATAACCTTTGTTTTACTCTTCCTTTGCTTCTCTCTCTTTCGATGGACTTCCTCAAACTTCTTGCACTTTAGATCGAACTTGATTGACTCCCTTACAAATGAGGTTGATCTCTCTATTTATAGGCTTCATTTCAATGGTTTGTAGGCCGACTTGTATTTGGGAAGGTTGAATTGTTTCTTGCACCATGACAAGGACTTGGAGGGTCTTTTGACTCTATATTTGACTCAAATAATTTTTCTTTACAATATGTAATATCCCCAAATGGGTCTTCAACACATGACAATGATTTGACCTAAAAAATAAATTTCCCTTGAGCATGAAACCCATATCTCAAGAACGACAATAATCAATTTAATTTTTTCTCTTTACATTAAATACATAAAATCACGATTACATATGTTATTATGAAGAAACCTAGTTACATATTCAACAATGCATAAATAGGTGGAGCAATCTCTTTTGGGAAAAATATTTTTTCTCAGGCACTTCATTCCTATTTTTTTTGAGATTATCAAAGACATTATTCAAATGATAAATAAGGGAAGTGCAATAAAATGGACCGAATAAAAAATAAATTCATTCTCCCAAATAAAAAAATTCTTTGACAGAAACCCTACTTTTAATAATTCTTAATTATACTAAATATTTTATAATATTACCTTGTATTCAAACATACTATTTCCACATTATTATTACATAAAATCAAGGAAGGAAATGAGAAACCCATCACATTTTTTTAGTAAAGAATTACAAGATTTTGAACTGAATAATATAATGGAAAATAAAGCTTATGCTTTGGTGAAATCTTTAGTTTTTTAGAGTTTATTTTTTTGCATTCTAAAATTATAGTTCATGTCCCTAATCCCATGGTAAAGGATATTTTAATTCAACACAAAAGTGATGGAAGAAGGGGTAAATGGAAGATAAGAATTCCATAATATGATCTAGAGCTAAAACTGAAAAACTTGTGAAAGGATAGGGTTTAGCTAAATTGCTCCTTGAGTTGAATTTTGATGCTTTAGGTATCAAAGAGATTATTCACACCAACTTCATTGTTCAGGTTAAGTGTGAAAGATAAGATACACAATCATTGTTGCTTCTACCTGTTGAACACTAGCACCAAGTAGATGAAAGACACACCTCATCTTCTTAGTATGGTGATCTAATGACCTACCTTCAAACCTTGCAGTGTCCAACTAGTTTGAGTTAAGTCCCAATGCCATTCCTCAAAATTTAAATCTATAACATATTGTATCATAAATGGTAAATTGTATTTGAAAGATCTTGTAGGTATCTTATTAAATTATGATTAGAGCATGATATAGATGCCCTAATAGTGAAGCATCATAGCAATGCATGTGGGGGCCATTATTCCCAGAAATCCTCCACTCATAAGATTCTTAGATGTAAGTTCTATTGGCCAAATTTGTTTGTTGATGTGGATAAAAAAGTTAGAACCTGATATCAATGTTATAAATTTGTTGGTAAACAAAATTTGGCAGTCTTACCCCTAAAGCCTATAAATGCTAAAGCACCTTTTAAACAATGAGGTCTAGATTTCATTGGTAAAATTATCCCTCATTCTAGTGGTCAATAGTATTGGATCTTGACTGCTACTTACTATTTCACCAAATGGTTGGAAGTTATATCTGTAAGCCAAGTAATAAGTATAATGGTGATGAAGCTCTTGGAGCATAATATATTTTCAAGATTTGGATGTCCTAGGAAAAATTCTACCATTAATGCCAAAGCATTCACATTCGTTTCTTTTCAAAAATTCTGCTAAAATTACAATGTAAGTATTGGATATTATCTTGCTTATTATCCCCAAGGGAATGGATAAGCATAAGCTACTGATAATAATCTTGTGAAAATTATCAAAATAATTTTGGGCTCAAGAAAAAGGAATTGGGATTCAATATTAGAATACATTGTTTAGACTAATAGAATCAACACTAAGCATTCCATTGGAACTTCCCATTTTCATTTGGTATATGACATTGATGTTTTCATCCCCATTCACTTAGAGTTTAGAGTAATGGAACTATTTCAAGAAATAAATGAAGAACGTAATGATCTACAAAGATGAATTAATCAAATAATTTATGTTCAACAATCTTGTGATTATGTCAACCACTGATTAAACAAATATCAACAAAAAATGAAATAACTATTCAATAAAAGACTCCAAGAAAATACTTTTGAGCTTGGTGATCTTATTTTAAAATGAGATAAAAGGAGGGAAGAACGAGATAAGCATGGTAAGTTTGATAATTTATGGATATGACACTTCATAATAAACATAATTGAAGGTCAAGATTCCATTTCCCTAAAAACGTTTGATAGAGAGACCGTTGGGTGTTTTCTAAACAATTACCATACTTAATGATCTTAATTTTATTTATTTATTTATTTTAATATAAAAATTATTTTGACCTAATGTAAAAATTTTGTATTTAAGGTCCTTGATTATTAATCATTTAATTTATAATATAACTAATTAAATCATTGGAATGAAAAAAAAATCACATTCCTCCCTTAAGTTTGATATACATGTCTATTTATAGTTGTCAAAAGCTTCAAGTCTAGCATGTTCACATGTCCATATCATTATGAAGTTCTCAGATTAAAGATACCTTTAAAACCACTTTTAAAGTTAAATCATTAAGAGGCTACCTTTCATCCTTTAAAAGATAGACCTTAATCATAATATATATCATCATTTCAATAACAAAAGTATTCAACTTTATCCTAACAAAGTGGAAAATGCATATATCTCTACCGGGGATATACACACTTGCTAGTAGTGGAGATATATTTGTGGTATTGGGTCTTCACCTAGCGCATAAACATTGTTTTTTTTTAACAAAGTCGGTTATGATATATTCATTTGAAAAAAAGAGGGAGGTTTAACTTATCCGAACTTAAACAGGAATGCAACAAAATACAGATATAACCACAAATACAGAGATGCAACAAAAACAACACTTCATTTCATTAATACCAAAGAACTGAAATATGCTTACAAATAAAATGGAAATAAACTAGCTTGAATGATGGTAGCTTATCTCTGAGAAGAGATGTGGTAGATACATGCCTCTGAACTATGTTACAATGAGTTTCGAAGGTCTATTTATCATTGAAAAACAATGGAAAACCTTAAACATTTGAAAACCTAACCCTAGGAGATGAAGCACCAAAACTATGAGCCTCGTTTGGGTAAATTGGTACATCAAGTACCTGAGGTCGTAACTTTGACATACGATCTCTGTTTGACACATACAATACCTCGTTAGAAAGATTTATCCGAGGACTAGAAATTTTGGTAGAAAACATGATTCAAAGACCCATGTTTGCTCGTTTTCCAAAACACATTGTTTAGGGCCGCAAAACGGCTCTGAAAGTTCATGACTCGAAAAAATATCAAAAATAGTAAACTGTGCTACAATTAAGGAAGCTGAAAAATTGCAAGAAACAAATATGGGGGTTCAAGTGGAATAGGAAGGTGGCCAGAAATATCCACTTGGATCAGTAACGCCTTGATATAGAGATTTTAAGTAGATAAGGATGAGACCAAGGGAAAAACTCCTAGATCTGTTGTTTCCTACTTTTACATGTAGCTGAAAAATACCTATTTTACCTACTACATTTAGATTATATACGCTAACATATTGTTGTAGTAGCAAAGTACATTTACTATTCATTGATCACTATGATGATATTCAAAACACTAGAAAGAGAAGCATTCATTTTGATTGAGGGAAGGTTCTCATGGATCTGAGATGAAGCTGAAACTATCTCCTCCTTTTACTATTTGTTAATGGATTTTTCCTCCTTCTATGGATGAAAGCTGCTTCGGTCATTGGAGCTTGATTTCTCAGAAAACTTCTTTTTGACCAAGTTTCGCAAAGAGTAAAGAGATTGTTCAATGTGGGAGCAACATTGGCTAATCTTGTTCAAGGAGTTCCTAAGGTTAGTGCCTTGGTGATATAGGAACCCCAGCTCTGAGGAGCATCGCTCCTTCCACTGATAATACATAATTTTAACCTATTCCAATTCTTCTATGAGGGAGCTGCAATGAGGACAACCATGATTCAGATCCATTGGTCAAGGATTGAGGAGGGAAGATGGAAGAAGTGAGAAAACTGGAAATGATGATGGCACTGAGAGCGAAGAGAATGCATATTGAGAAGGAGAAATACACAACCGATGAAGGGAGGCCTACAGATGGTTCTAAAGGCACCACATGGGAAAGGGAATGAAGCAGGAGGAAGGAGCTAAGAAAGAGACTGCTTGCTAGGGCTAGGAAGGGAGCAGTGGAAATTTATGGAAGGAGAAGAGTGAGGAAAATTCACGTGAAACTTTTGAAGGAGCGAACAAATATTTGTGATAAGAGATAGATGCAAGGGATGTGATTTCAAGGATTGGCTCCTATCCACTTGGAAATTGGAGATTTGAATAATGAAGATATACTGCAAATTTCTTAGAAGTCTGTCTATAGTGCATACACATTGTTTAGGTCTCCACCTAATGCATAAATTTTTTTTATAAGGAAAATATAAAAAATGAATTGCCTATTCTTAATTGGTAAATACATTTATCTCCATTGGGGCTATGAACACTTGCTAGTAGTGGAACAATGAATGTGATACTAGAGACTCCATTGGGGCTATGGATGCTAGCTGATATTGGAGAAACATCATATTTTAGGAAACGTATGTAAAAAAATATTTTTTAAACCTATCATGACTGACCG
Organism: Pinus tabuliformis; assembly: GCA_031772625.1. Lineage (NCBI taxonomy): Eukaryota > Viridiplantae > Streptophyta > Pinopsida > Pinales > Pinaceae > Pinus > Pinus tabuliformis. The sequence goes on from CM062820.1 coordinate 484,416,348, forward strand.
AAGGTGAATTTGAATTTCAAATATGTGAAGCTTCATGAACTTTAATATTATGCTAATATCATGTTTTAAGTAATTTATTTAGGAGGAAATACCTGGTAGGTTGTGGATTTGAGGAGCGATGGAACTAGGGTTTCAAACCTGCAACATTTGACTGTAGGCGTGAGGCTTGCAGGGCGGAGACAATGATAGGGAGGAGGTACGGGAGACGACCAGATGGAATCAGCAGGTTCAAGGCTGTCAGGCACGCGAGGATAGGTGGAAGGTGACATGTTTGAACATGTATGCTATAGGAATTATACCAATAAACCTATGAACTAAGCAGAGGATGGAAAACAATGAAAAAGATTTAAGGGATAATCTTAGTTGTGCTGCCATCTTTTACCCTCAGCATGCACCTGGAGTCGGAGTAGAGAGGGCTATTTTCTTCGCTAAGATGTTAATAGGAAACAGGAGGGTGGAAGATGGTCAAACAGAGCGATGCTGTTGATCTTGACCCCGAACCTAGGGACATACTGTTGGTCTGGGGTCTGGAGGTAACAGACCAAAATATAGAGCAGTATATTCATCCAGTTGGACAGTCAGGGAGGAAGAAAGGAGGTTCGTAAGCGGGTTGGAAGCAGAGAAAATCCCTAGGACTCCTGGAGGAAAGTTTAGGGTTGTCGCGTCTGGAGAATTGGGAAGGGCAGTAGTTGCAAGAGAGGTTGTCCTTTTTTGAGCACGGAGCGGCGGAAAGTGAGGGTTTTCAAGTAAGTTATGACCCTCCTCATTCTCTTAATCAATTTTACTCAGGCGGGTTAGAGGATATAGTAATCAGTTGTGGATTTAAAGGCCAAGAAGGCCAGCATACCTGCCTGGCGGAGGGTTTAGGGCCGGGAAAAGAGGAGAGAGGGTTGAGCCTGAATAACACCCTTGCATGCAGAAGCCTGCATAATAATGGAAGTAGAAGTGCCATGTGGAAAAACCCATTTACAGGGGCGGGCATTGATGGCCTGTTAGAGATAGCAGAGGACTCATAAGGTGGCCGGAAGGTGGTTGGAGATAGGTTTGAGGAGGGTGGGAAGAGAGGAGGAGCCAAGTAGACTGAGGCTAGGATGGAAACTATAATCAAAAGGAAAGGGCAGCCGGGTGGTAAGGAATTTACCACAGGGGTAGAGGAGACAAACAAAGTAGGTGAAAGGTCCTTCGAAGGGATTATAATATATAGAAAAGAGGGACATTCAAGAACGCTCCCGAGAGTAGCAACCAATGTGGAAGAAAACACACAGAATAGGGAGGGAGGGTTTTGACAGTGGTAGGCGGGGGAGAAAAGGAAAAAGCGTAAAATAATCAAGAAATCTGAGGCTGTAGCTAACTTGGTCTTGAGAATGGATGTCAAAATCAACGAGGCCATGGAGGTCACTGAAGTAACCTTGGTAGGAAGGGAAAGAGGAAAGAAATACTTGACCAGCTATATACAAGAATGGACCACAAAAAACTGGCAGGAAGCATCGGACTCAACCTTTGTGGTCACAACACTGGCGAAAGGTTGGTTCATGGTCAAGTTCGGGAAGAGAGAATTGACGGAATGGGTCATGGCGAGGAATTGGTGCTTCAAGAGATATCCAATTTTCTTTAAGAAATGGAACCCCATGTTTGATGCACAGAGGGAAAGAGTAGACGAATCACCTGTGTGGGTACACATGCCTGGACCACTGCCATTTCTTTGGGTCGAATCAGTATTCAGGGCTATTGGCAATCACTTGGGAAAATTCATGGAAGCTGATATGTCGTTTCTGCAAACGAGAGATCAAGGGATGGCCCGTGCATTGGTAAGCTTAAACCCTCGTGTAGGTTTGGTAGAGGAAATAAATTTACAATACAAGGATTTCACTTATACTCAAATCTTAGATTATGAACACCTGCCATTCAGATGTCACAGGTGTCATAAATATGGACACCTGGCAAAAGAATGTCTGATGGGCTTCAAGCGAAGAAGAAAGCAGAGGAAGGAAGAGGGAGGGAAAGCAGTAGAGGAGGAGAACAAGGGGAGAAAGACAAATAAGGGATTGGGGGACGATCATATGGATATTGATAAGCCTCAGGAGGATACCGTGGAGAATATGGAAGTGAAGGAAGAAGAACATCTAGTAATTTAGCATATTCAACATAAGGAGACACGTCCAGAACTAGCAACAATGGAGGCCGGGAGCCATAATCCTCCAAAAAAAGGTACGGTTCCAGTTTCTACCCCTACTCATATTTCTCCTATTCATTCTTTGATTCTTCCTGAATTAGTGCCTAGTCCCTCCAGGCCTTAGAACTTTGTAATTCCCTTCTCAAACATTGCTAATGAACAACTCCATAGTATTATTACATCAATCCCTGATTTAGATATGAACTGAAAGACTGGGAAGGGTGAGGAAGTCACTAACTTTGTTGATACCCATGATATTAAACCCTTCAAAAATCTTAGACCCCACGAGAAAAAACCCCCTCCTTGGGAGGCTGTGGGAGGGCTTGGAATGCAGAATATCCAAGAAAGGGACCAGAAGGCTAGAGGGAGGAAATCAAACTTGTCAAAGGCTCAATTGAGAGCCAAATTGGACATTGCGGATGGGAAGAAAATGTCCATATCCAGGGTGCTTAGAGCAACGAAAAACCCCCATAGGTAATATAATGATTATTATATCTCTGAGTTCTAAGGGTTTAGCCATTGATCCTAAAAAACTGGCTCTAAAGGAGGTGATTCACAATTACAACCTAGACATTCTACTCTTACAAGAAACTTTGGGTGCTGGAACTGAAGTATCAAAAACTCTGTCTAAACTAATGCTAAGATGGCACATCCAGGCCTTGGATGCCAAAGGCCGTTCAAGAGGGCTGGCATTGGGTGTAAAAGAAGGTAAATTAAGAGTTCTGAATACTTAGGGGCTGGACCAAGTGATCAAAATATAAGCTTATTCCTTAGACATCTAAACAAACTTGCTGATTCTCAATATTTATGGGCCATGTCAAGACAGAGTCCATTTTTGGAATAATCTATGTTCCAAGTCCATTATGGATAACCTGAACCTGGTGATTGGGGGCGACCTAAATTTTTCCCTGGGTATTGCTAAAACCTGGGGCCCCTCTGCATGTGAAGACCCACTCTTGGATTTTTTTCTCAAAAATCATTATAGAGAATAAGTTGCTAGATATTAATTTGCTAAAACTGAGACCAACGTGGAGGAATAAGAGAATAGGGGAAGACCAAGTGGCCAAAAGACTGGATCAGTTTCTACTGAGAGAGGAGGTAGCGGCAAAGATCCCTGTGTTCCATAAGTGGGTAGGGGATGGAGGTGATTCTGATCATCTGCCCATATTTCTCGAACTAAAAGGGCCTCTCAGAAAGCCGACAACTCCTTTCAAATTCAATCCAACTTGGCTAATGGAGGATTCCTATAACACCCTCTTTAAAAAAACTTGGAGACCTGTGAGGCCAAGTGAGAATGGGGACAAAGCTTTCCACTTTATGGAGAACCTAAAATGCCTTAAGAAGGCTATGATTGAATGGGCCAGAGATAAGAAATTGAAAGAAGATGAAAATCTAAAACAAATAGGGGTGGAGCTCGATGAGCTCGAATGTCTGGAAGCTGATGGATATGAGACAACTGAAAAAAGGGATAGGATCAAGATGTTGGAAACCCAAAGGAGGAAAATCCTTTTAGCAAGAGAAGAATAGTGGCGCTTGAAAAGTAGGGCCATCTGGTTAAGGGCTGGGGATGAAAACACTAAATTCTTCCAAAATTATGCAAAAGGAAGGAAAAATGCAAATACCATTTGGTCATTAAAATCAGAGGATGGAAGGCAGGCAAACTCTTTTGAGGAATTATCCACAATGGGAATAAGCCACTTCAAAAATCTTTTTAAAGCACCTTCGGAAGTGTCGTTAGATGAGGTGATCCGAACAGCTCAGGATTTCCCTCGCTATGTGGATGAGGAGGATTCTGAAGAGCTCATGGGGGAAGTCACAAGAGGGGAGGTCGAAGGAATCATAAAATCAATGCCAAAGGACAAGAGTCCAGGTCCAGATGGTTGGACAGTGGAGCTGTTTCAACACTTTTTCGAGACTATAGGCAATGAATTAACTAATGTGGTTGAAGAATCCAAAAGAAAAGGTGCAATTTTTGAACCCTTTAATGCCACCTTTATAACCCTTATTCCCAAGAAGGAAGACCCATCCTCTTTTGAGGATTTTAGACCATTTTATTTGTGCAATTGTTTCTACAAAATAATTGCAAAGGTGATAGATGTCAGATTGAAGCCATTGCTTTCAAGGCATATTTCAAAAGAAAAATTTGGATTCCTGGATGGAAGACAAATTCATGAAGCAATAGGAGTGGCTCAGGAAACCATTCATAACATAAAATTAAACAAGAGAAAAGGAGAAGTAGTGAAAATTGACCTCTCTAAAGCCTATGATAGAATCAGTTGGATGTACCTTCGAATGCTTCTAACTCACCTGGGATTTCAAGTGGACTTCATAAACTGGGTCATGGGGTGCTTGAACAATGTGAGCTTTGCAGTGTTAATCAATGGGGCGACATCCTCCTTTTTTCAAGGTCAAAGAGGGTTGAGACAAGGCTGCCCCTTATCTCCTCTCCTCTTCCTCCTAGCAACAGAAGGTCTAATTTAGTTGTTACTAGAAGCAAGAAGGAAAGGAGATATCCAAGGAGTTGAAGTGGAAATAAACCTATATTTAACTCATTTAATGTTTGTGGATGACATCCTTCTCTTGAACAATGGAAGAAGGAGTGAAACAAAGGAGTTAAAAAAGATATTGGAACTATTCCTCAAGGTGACGGGCATGCTCGTCAATAAGGAAAAATCCTCATTAATTCTGGAAGGATTTAATAGAATGGAATCTAGGAATATAGTAGAAGACCTGCCCTTTGAAGATCAGAAGTTGGAGGATAGTTTCAAGTACCTAGGATTCTTCCTAAAGCCACACTCATACAGGAAACAAGATTGGTTCTAGTTGGTGGCAAAAATAGAATCCAAGATTAATCATTGGAGTTTCAAATGGCTGTCTAGAGCAGGAAGACTGACACTCATAAAATCAGTCCTATTGGCCATTCCAGTGTACTGGGCGGCACTTACATGGGTTCCGAAAGGAATTCTGGAAAGGATTAGACGAGTATGCAACTGTTTCCTTTGGGTTGGTTCAAAGGAGGAATCAGTGCTGCCCTGGGTGGCCTAGGATAAGGTGGAAAGACCAAAGAAATGGGGAGGATGGGGAATAAAAGAGTTATCAACCTTTGGACCATATCTAGCAACAAAATTGGGATGGAGATTAATAAAGATGGAAAATTTGTGGACTATAGTGGTCAAATGAAAGTACATTGATCCCATTCATTTGGATGATTGGATCAGGACGCCAAATAAGAAGAAAGGGAATGCATCAGTGGTGTGGAAAGCTACCATTGATGCCTTCAATATCATAGAACAAGCCTCTCCTGGCACATAGGAAATGGAGAACAAGTCAGTATAGGGAAGGATCCTTGGGTGGGTGCAACGAAGGATTTTCACTATCTCCGGGTCTTATAAACCAACTAGACTCAAGAGGCATCCAACATATAAGCTAGATTGGAAAAAATGGTCATTCCACAATATGGGGCCAAGCCTGGTTATCTGGGACTGACCTAAATCTCAATCAGCAATGGAGGGAGGAGTGGAAAAACTTCACCAAGGAACTGACCGAGTCAAATGTCAGGCTTAGAGATAGACCAAATCAGCTAGTCTGGGCGCACGTACCCACGAGCTACTATTCTCCTAAACAGGTTATAAATTTCTCATGTCAAGAAAGGGGTGGGGGAATTAGGAATGGTAGTTGAGCCTCATTTGGAAGCTGAAATGCCCAGTAAAAGCATGTATGTTATTTTTTGTGCATACTAAAGAATAAAGTGCCAACCCAGGACATATTATAGAGGAGATACAAGTCAGGCGCAGGAAGTTGTGCCTTATGTAAAAATGACATAGAAATGATCCACCATCTCTTCCTAAAATTCCCATTCACAAAGGAGGTGTGGATGGAATTAGGGAGATTGATTCAGACCAGGATGACCTGGGAAGGGGAAACCCTATCAAAAGTATGGAATAAATGGTGGAAGGATTATCCAGAAGGAAATATGAGAAATCTCCCCCTAATCATAGCCTGGGGTATCTGGATGGCCCGCAACAACAATATTTTCAAAGACCAAACTCCCTCAGTAGGACACATTGTTGTAGGATGCACTGCAATTTATGTAAGTATTCCTAAGCCAATCCGGGATGAAAATCCAAGAATCGTAAGAGAGGAACAAATAAGAGAAGGAACTCCGTGGGCCTATTTTGACGGGGCCTCAGATCAAAACAATAAATGTGGGGCAGGATTGTTGATACATCTAAATGACCACAGGAGTCTTAAAGCCTCTTTTGGATTGGGGAATGGAACCAACAATTACGCAGAACTTCTTGCTTTAAAACTACTCCTTTGTTGGCTTACTCACCTGGGCATTCACTCGGTTCAGATCTTCGAGGATTCGATGAATATTATCAAATGGTTCAATGGCGAGAGTAGATGCTAGAATTATATTCTATCTCCTTTGTTAGAAGAAGCAAAATACTTAAAACATTTTTTTAATGATATTTCAATATGTCATATCTATAGGGAACGCAATAGTGCAGCAGACCAGCTTTCTAAAGCGGGTCTACAACAGGATCTGGACAGTTGGAGGATAGAGGAAGCTGAGTTGGATGAGATTCGTGTGTTGGATCAACCACCATTTTGAGAATCTTGCCACATAGTCTCTTGGCTTCGGCCTATGATACTTTTTCATTACTGTTTAATTGTTTAGTTTTTAGTTTTAAGCAGCAACCAAACTTATTATCATGTTAACTCCTATTCTTGAAAACAAACAACAACATGGTTAAATACTTTGTCAAACTGTAAGCTGAAATAAATTCCTGTTTGGGATGTTTTCCTCAATAAGGAGGCTCAGGAATGGCTTAGGGATTACTTTTGGTACTTTGGTTTTTTCCAGTTATCAGTAGGTGATGATAGTTTTTGGGGGTTATTTACTGAAATCTGACCAATATCCTATTTGGGATGTTTTCCTCATAGAGGAGGCCTGGGATAATGATTTCAACGATCTTGATTTAGCAAAGATGAGATGGTAGAGTTAGAAGACACTCAAACTTACCATTTCAGAACAACTCTATGCTTTGAACAAAGTCATACAGTTTACTGAATGCTTCAATGCATATAGTATGTAACTTTTTATTACCTTAATAAAAAGTTCGATTTTTTCTTTGGAAAAAAAAAAAGTAATTTATTTAGTGGATGTCTATTATAAATTCATATAAAAACATTAAGGGAATAAAGATGTATATTATTTGTATTACCACACAATGTTGTTAGGAAACAATAAATTGTTCAAGTCTCTTTCTATAACATGACTAGGCTATATGATCACTTTAAAGATAATATTTTATATTCTTCATATATATATATATATATATATATATAGACAAAAACAAAAAAATGATAAATTTAAAAGTACAAAACAATTACATCACAAGAAAATGAAAATAAATAAAAATTTCATTTTATAGACATTAAAGAGTCAAAATAATTTCATGTTTATAGAAAAGGGAAGCATTATCTAATAATTTCATGATAACAAGTACTATTTAACTTTCAAATTCTTGTCCTTTTCTAGATTCTAGCCAATGAAGAGCTGAATTATACCAGAAAGGACATACTAGGATTTGAAAATTCATAATTAACCCAGTCTGATATGTATATAAAATTATTCAAATAACCTTTATTTGAAGAAGCTCTATTATAAGAAACTTCATTTGAAGCAAATCCAATTTGAAACATAGGATGAACCATCTGAAAGGTTGTTTCAAGAATTATGAGATGCTCATGCACCATTTCCAATTTCACTTTCAATTCTCCTTGATTCTGCAACACTTTATCCATTTTTGATGCCAAGGTTTCCCATGAATACCTATTTGTCCTTGAAGCACTAATTTTGGATAGACTGACTTCAAATTTGTTTTTCCCTTTATACATAATTAGCAGGTTCTCATTGTTTCAATAAGAAAAAGTTCAATGAGTTCCCCAAATAGAGCATATACCTAAGAAAAAAACAATTCAAATGAATTCAATGAATAAGTATGACATATATTTACGTATATATTCTTTTCCGTATAATGATAATTTAAATTACCTAAGGGATAACGTAAATTTCCATAAAGGGAATTGTTCATATGAATCAAGTCACACATGTGAATTGATGGAAAAAAATGTTAGGTCCTTCTACTACTAGTGTAGCCCCTTATTGTTATTAGTGCAGCCCCCTTGTTGTATAGTTGTGCCCATGTAGTCCCCATATTATTATTATTGTGCCCTATAGAAGGCCACTATTGTTATTGTTGTGCCCTTACAATATTATTGTTATGTGGGCTCTGATACTATGACCCCTTAGACTCCTATATATAGAAATGAGGTCTTTTCATTTGTATCATCCATGAAAGGTTCATTTGTGTAATGTGAAGGAGTTTTTCCCCTCGAAGAGGCTAATTTTGAAGTTGTTTATCTATCTCTTCTTTTATTTTGTGAGTTGGTTTCATAACATTCGGTATCAGAGCTTTGGATTCTAGGGTTTCGCTGCTGCAAACATGTCATTGTGGAATTTTTGCTATAACATTTTTTCTACAAATTTTTAGAAGCTAAATTTTTTATCACAAGGAACTGAAATCCGGATGAGCTTCATGTAAAAATATCAGATCTTGGTTCGCTATATTTTCAGAGATATGATCCAATGAAGTTATGGTTTCTGCATGACCCAGAATTTCGTCTCAAATAGTTGACCTTGGGAAAATCATCATATCTTCCTTTATGAGCATGGGATTTGAATTTCATAAAAATTGGTCGAAATAGAATATACTTTAGTATCTTGTGTATCAATTTTAGGGTCGAAGGTCGAAATAGTGACATGTGGAACTCCACACAAGTTTGCTCTACTGAACCAGTCTATAATGAGGCCATCATGGGAGATTGGACATAACTTTTTCTTGAAGAATCAAAATTTGGTTTTACTTGTGGAATTGGAAATAATACTCAAAGGGCTACCATAGAACCACATTTCAGACCTTGGAGATCCGAATTTATAGAGATATAATAAATTCAACATTGAGCTCCTACAAAGCAAGAAAAATGTGTGTATTTTTAAAAATTGCATAAGTTTTGTTTGAAAAATCAATTTGAAGTGATTCGAGGGGCATAGTGAAGCATAAATATCATTGTTTGATTCGAAAATGACTTGAAGCAAGAAAATGGAAACACCTAGTAAGCAACCAAAAATCTCTACTATGACACATGAAGAAGAGGAAGAAATGCAACATGATATATCAAAATTACAAGACCAAGTGCAACAAATTTCACTCGCGCAAAGAGTAACCAGAAATGAAATGGAAGCTAAGATGGAGGGCTTGAAAAATGGTTTAAAAGAAGACATGGAAGGTTTTAAATATGGAATAGAAGCAAAAATGAAAGGCAACATGGAATATTTGAAGAATGGTTTAAAAGTAGACATGGAAGGTTTGAAGGAAGGCTTCACAAAGTTGCTACAAGAAATGATTCCTAACGACGAAAAGGTATTAGATGAAACTCATGATGAGAACAAAATGAATGTTACTCATGATTTAATAGGCTCTAACTTTGGATTGAAGACCCACCATATTCCAAATATCGATATGAGGAAGTTTGATGGCAAGGATCCGCTAACATGGATACTGCAGATGGAGCAATATTTTGATCTCCATAATGTGAAACACACACAAAAGATATGCATTGCATCTTTATATTTAGAATCAAATCAGTTTGTATGGTATCGATGGCTTTGTTCTCGTAAGACACTTGTCACTTGGTCATTTTTTATGGAGGAAATGATAGCACATTATGAGGATACAAAGAGAAACACCTTCTTTAGCCAATTGATAAATCTCAAACAAAAGGGTTCAATGGAAGAGAACATTGAAGACTTCCAAAAATTGAATATAAGAGTAAATGATATTCTAGAGGAGCATAGGATTGATGTCTTCATAGGGACTTTAAATGATAACATTCAACATGACGTTCACCTTTGGGAACCTGATTCATTGGAGAAGGCATTCAGGGTGGCCAGAAAAGTGGAAAGCAAAATTATTGCAATAAGGAAGTCTAACACTCACAACTATAAAGATAGAAGTGTTTCTACTCCTTGCCTTCCACAATCTACAAGGTTGACACCACAATAGTTGGAGGGAAAAAGAGAAAAAGGAATTTGTTGTAGTTGTGATAGCAAATACAATAAAGGTCATAAGTGTGTCGAGAAGAAATTATTTTACATAGATTGTGAAGAGGAGGAAGAAAAGGATCAAGAAACGTCAAAAGAAGAGGATATAAACAAGGAACGAACCCCAGAGAAAGAAGAAATGAATCTGACCATATATTCTAATGCATTGGCAGGAATTACCACTCAAACTATCAAGATAGAAGGATATATCAAAAAGAAAAAGGTAATAGTATTGATTGATTCGGGTAGTATCCAAAATTTTATTCATTGTAAGATAGCCAAGGAATTGAATTGCTTCCTATATCCAACACTAGAGTGTCAAGTAATGGTTGCAAATGGAGTAACTATAAATTACTCTGGAAAGTGTCATAATATCAAGCAATCCATGGGGGAATATGTATTGAATAGTACAATGATTTCCATTCCAATGAGTGATGCTGATGTTGTACTAGGAATCCCATGGTTACAATCTTTGGGGATGATACCTTTTAATTTTCAAGAATTTTTCTTGAAATTTTTCGGGAAGGAAAGGAAATTGAATTAAGGGGTATGACGGGGAAATCATGAAAGATAATCATCTCTAATGGCATGAAAAATCTTCTAAAGAAAGAACAACGAGGTGTAATTGCACAATTATGCTCACTAGATGTTCAAACATCGAAATCATCTATTTCTCCGGATCTACAAAGAGTCTTGGGCAATCATTCCAAGGTATTTGAGACTTCAAAAGGTCTCCCACCTATTCATGATCATTATCATGCTATTCATTTGATTCTAGGAAGTGTTCCCCCAAACATTAGGCCTTATAGATATCTGTATGCCTAAAAGAGTGAAATTAAACATATGGTTGCAGAAATATTAGAGGTTGGTATATTTCAACCTAGTCAAAGTTCTTTCTCTGCTCCAGTAGTATTAGTGCACAAGAATGATGGATCATCGTGCATGCATCTAGATAATAGGGAGCTCAACAAGCTCATTATTAAAGAAAAATTTTCCATTCATGTTATTTATGAATTGTTGGATGAATTACATGGAGAAATTTACTTCACCAAGTTGGATCTTCGTTCAGGATATCATCAAATTAGAATGAAGAACGAAGATATTCTGAAAACAACATTTATAACTCATGAGGGTCATTATGAATTTTTGGTCATGCCTTTTGGACTTACTAATGCACCTTCAACATTTCAAGGTTTGATGAATTCCATTTTCAAACCCTTCCTTAGAAAATTTGTGTTAGTATTTTTTGATGATATACTAATCTACAACAAGTCTTGGAAGGATCATGTTCAACATGTTGACAGGGTGCTCAAATTGTTGGAGGAGAAACAATTATATGAAAAAACCTCCAAAGGTTTCTTTGGAGTACAGGAGGTGGAATATTTTCATCATATTGTATCTCATGAGGGTGTTAAGGTAGACCCTAACAAAATTAAATGCATTAAGGAATGAAAAATCGCCACAACCATAAATCATATTCAAGGATTTCTCGGGTTGACAGGGTATTATCGCAAGTTTATTAAGAATTATGGGAGAATAACGAAACCTCTAACATCATTATTTAAGAAAGATGCATTTTCTTCGAATCGAGAAGCAACTAAGGCCTTTGAACATCTTAAAGAGGCAATGTGCCAAGCATGGTCTTAGCTACACCAGACTTCACAAAAACCTTTATTGTGGAATGTGATGCCTTGGCAAATAGAATTGGTGTTGTTTTAATGAAAGAAGGAAGACCCATTGCTTTTCAAAGTCGTCCAATCAAAGGAAAGTATTTACACAAACCTATTTATGAGAAGGAAATGTTGGCAATACTACATGCACTGAAACAATGACAACCTTACCTAATGGGAAGATACTTAAAGGTAAAAATAGATCAAAATAGTCTTAAATAATTTTTGGAAAAAATATTATCTTCAGAAGAGCAGCAAAAATGGGTCACAAAGATGTTGGGTTATGACTTTGAAATCATCTACAAAAAAGGGAAGAAAACTGTTGTGGCAAATGCACTCTCAAGAAAGGATGAGGATGTGGAAGGATTTCTTTGTGCCATTTCTATTATCCAACCATATTGGATTACCGAAGCAAGGGATGAATGGAAAAATGATGAAGAAGTGTGGACGCTCAATCAAAAGTTGCAACAAGATCCCAGCATATCTGATACATTTAGATGGAAAAATTATTCATTATGGTACAAAGATCGATTATATCTTTGTAAGAATTCCCAACTCAAACAAAAGAATATTTTGGAATTACACACCTCTCCCTTAGGAGGGCACTCAAGATCTTTAAAAACTTACCACAACGAAAGATCAGAGAAGCTCTTGAAATTATCAAACACCCGCATAATCTCAACAGAAACAATGGTATGGAGATTAGTGGAAGCTGGCTTCCCCTAATCAGAGAAATTAACTCGCTTTATTAATATTAGTATAATAATAATAATAATAATAATAATAATAAGTACACAATTAATCATTTACATTATTAATTTTGATAATGACCTTTATCATTAATTACCCATATTAATTACTTTGATTATTAATATTAAAATATCTATTTTAATATAATAATAATAATTATTAATATTTATACATTTAAATAATTTTAACTAATTTTAATAATATCCCATTACACTAATAATACTTCTCCCAAAATATCAAAAATATATTGATAATAATTCTATTTAAAATAAAAATAACATTGTACTAACACATGTGTTACATATAATTATTATTAAATAATAAATAATAAATATTATATTCAATATTCTAAGATTAATATTATCAAAATTATATATTAATACAATATTCTAGGATTAATTTGATCAATGATCATTATTAATTTCATTAATACTAATTATTATATTAATAAATAATAATTATTAATAACAATAATATTTACAATTAACAATAATTTCTTTACTAAGCTAAATAGTAACCTATTCTTAAAAATTTATTAAAAAATTGTACCAACATATATTATAATAAATATTAAATATTAATTCAATATACTAAAATTAATATTTTTAACATTAATTATGATCAATATAATATCATTAATACTAATTATTATTATTAATTATTATAATTCTAATTATTATTACTAATTATTATATTAATAATAATAATTAATGATAATAATAATAATAATTACAATTAATATTAATAATAAATAATAATAAATATTAATGATCAATCATTTATTATAAATATTAAATATTAATTCAATTTTCTAGGATTAATTCTTTTTAACATTAACTATGATCAATATAATATCATTAATACTAATTATTATAATACTAATTATTTTTATTATTAATTAGTATATTAATAATAATTAATAATAGAATTAATATTAATAATAACTATCATATTTAATTAAAAGTAACTAATTAATATTAATAATTTTTTTTTATTATGATAATGATCAATCTTAATAATAATAATAAAAAAAATGAACGATCACCTCAAATGTGGTAGTTATAAGAAACTGAGCAATAACCCCATCCCCAAGATTATGAAAGAAGTGAAAAAGGCAATTTTGGAATCCAACCTTGATGATAAATTAAAAAAGAAATTAATTCCCTCTAGTGAATGCATCCCTAGGATTTATGGGTTACCCAAGATCCATAAAGAAGGAGTCCCTCTTAGACCAATAGTCAATACCATTGGATCCCCAACCTATGAGCTCGCTAAGTATGTTGCAAAAATCCTCAAGCCCCTTGTCGGAAACACTGATTCTTTCATCAAAGACTCCCATGACTTCGTGAATCTCATTAAGAATGAGAAGATAGAACGTGATGACATCCTTGTTAGCTTTGACGTAGTGTCCTTATTCACCAAGATTCCTCTTGAAGAAGCCATTCAGGTTATAAAAGATGTTACTGATCCAGGGACTGCAAGGTTGGCCGAAATCTGCTTGCGATCAACAGTTTTCACCTTCCAGGGAACATATTATGAGCAAACATCTGGAGTGGCAATGGGATCCCCCCTTTCGCCAATCGTGGCCAACTTATACATGGAATATTTTGAAAAGAAGGCCCTGGAATCTTACCCTTTGAAACCAGCATGGTGGAAGCGATTCGTCGATGATACTAATATAAAATGGACACATGGTAAAGCAGAGCTTGACAAGTTTTTTATTCACCTAAATTCCATCTCTTCAGAAATAAAATTCACTATGGAGCTTGAAGAAAACATGAGCATCCCTTTTTTAGACATCCTCATCATGAGAAAAGAGGATGGCTCCATAGGGCACAAAGTCTTCAGGAAGTCAACCCATACAGAAAACTACCTCCACGCTAATTCCCACCATCATCCAGCCCATAAATTTGGTGTTCTAAACAGTCTTGCTATCAGGGCCCTTCGAATTTCTGACGTTGATCATTTGAATGAAGAAAAGAAGCATTTAGTCTCAACCTTTAAGGGTATAGGCTACAAAGAAAATGAGATTAAAAGAGCAATTTAGAAAGCCGAGAAAAGGATGTTATCTCATGAACCTAAGGCCCGAGATCAACCTGAGGGTGGTAGGGTTTTTCTACCTTACATTCATGGAGTTACAGATAAGATTGCGAAAATCCTAAGAAGGAAAAACATAAGCACGCAATTCTCAGCACCTGGAACTATTAGGCAAGGTATGAGATCTGTCAAGGATAATATTGATAGACATCAACTTAAAGGGGTCTATAAAATTGATTGCTCATGTGGGAAAAGCTACATTGGTGAAACAGGTCGCTCCCTGCAGACCAGACTCAAGGAACATGGAGCTGATATTAAGAATGAAAGGTCTCGTACTTCCGCCCTGGCAGAACACTCCTCAAAAACTAAGCACCATGTCTGCTTGGAAAGCGCCTCTATTATCGCTAGGGAAGAGCAACACCATAGGCGAAAGATCAGAGAAGCTCTTGAAATTATCAAACACCCGCATAATCTCAACAGAGACAATGGTATGGAGATTAGTGGAAGCTGGCTTCCCCTAATCAGAGAAATTAACTCGCTTTATTAATATTAGTATAATAATAATAATAATAATAATTAGTACACAATTAATCATTTACATTATTAATTATGATAATGACCTTTATCATTAATTAATTAATTTATTAATTACCCATATTAATTACTTTGATTCTTAATATTAAAATATCTATTTTAATATAATAATAATAATTATTAATATTTATACATTTAAATAATTTTAACTAATTTTAATAATATCCCATTACACTAATAATACTTCTCCCAAAATATCAAAAATATATTGATAATAATTCTATTTAAAAATAAAAATAACATTGTACTAACACGTGTTATATATAATTATTATTAAATAATAAATAATAAATATTATATTCCATATTCTAGGATTAATATTATCAGAATTATGTATTAATACAATATTCTAGGATTAATTTGATCAATTCTAATTATGATCATTATTAATTTCATTAATACTAATTATTATTATTAATTATTATATTAATAAATAATAATTATTAATAACAATGATATTTACCATTAACATAATTTCTTTATTAATTTCTTTACTAAGCTAAATAGTAATCTATTCTTAAAAATTTATTAATAAAAAATTGTACCAACATATATTATAATAAATATTAAATATTAAATATTAATTCAATATACTAAAATTAATATTTTTAACATTAATTATGATCAATATAATATCATTAATACTAATTATTATTATTAATTATTATAATTCTAATTATTATATTAATAAATAATAATTAATGATGATAATAATAATAATTACAATTAATATTAATAATAAATAATAATAAATATTAATCCTCAATCATTTATTATAAATATTAAATATTAATTCAATTTTCTAGGATTAATTCTTTTTAACATTAACTATGATCAATATAATATCATTAATACTAATTATTATTAATTATTACAATACTAGTTATTTTTATTATTAATTAGTATATTAATAATAATTAATAATAGAATTAATATTAATAATAACTATCATATTTAATTAAAAGTAACTAATTAAAATTAATAATTTTTTTTATTATGATAATGATCAATCTTAATTATATATATATATATATATATATATATATATTAAAATTAATTAATTAATTAAATTAATTAGAGACAGCCGACATCTCATCAAAAATTATTTTTCAAAAATTGAAAGCCGACATTCATCTCTTTTTTCTCTCCTCATTACTATTTAATCCCTCAAATAAGCTCTTCTTCTATCAAGCATTCAAGTTGTCCTGATGATGGATCCCGGTTGGGATTTGAAACGTTGGCAGAAAATGGTTCTTACTGTGGATTCTCTGGTAACTAAGTCGAAAGTAATAAACCACAGAGGTCTTAAATCCAGAATGATGTAATTATTGTAAAATATTGACTCCATTGACTAAGGAATAAGGAACATTTTTGTAGTTATTTTCTTCTTATGGGGTCAAGCCATCCTTATTAGGAGCCAGATGTTATAGTTTATTTCTAACTCTATCAAAAATACATTGTTTTTTGAATCCTTTGAAATTCTAAAATTTTATTCCATCACATAAATTCTATATTTGATAATTGAAAGGCTTAACATATGGGGTATGTTAGAAAAACATAAAAGCATAAATATTTTCTTATCTTGATAATTACTTGTGATGTATTTGATTTCTTATTGGCTTCTTTTATTATTAATTTTATCTTCTTATCATCAAACAACTATCAAAAACCAAAAGCATGAAGGTCAAGACGACAATTGTCACAATATGTAGGCTCTCAACTAGGGAAAAACCCCTCTTCTAGGGGAAAACCCAAAAATTCTCTTCTCTTCTTCAAGAACCAAATAAAATAAGACAACCAAGACCTTTTGACGAACAATAATACCTCCTCCAATCCACCAAGTCAGCCTCCCAAGACGACTAGTCAAACATTAGTTAAGATCTCCAAAAATCAACACAAGTAAACTTCCTTCAAGTTTATTCAAACTTCAAATTTCAGCTTCCTGCATTATAATTTCGGCCTCTACTATAGACCTGGAACCTTTGACCCTCCTACAACTAAAAAATATTACACGTGTGAGGGAAAATAAGAGAAAAAATGAGCTTCTCTCCTTTGCTAAGGTTCATCCTTTCTTTACTAGGGTTTTTCTTCCCTTTTCAAGTCTTTTTCACCTCCTTTTCTTGCCTTCACACTTACTTGTAATTGCATATATAAATTCACTTGGATGGATGCAAAATAGGTCGAATGCACTAATTATATATAGTATTATGGTGTGGTCGAATCCCTTCAATGAAGTTGACTTGACAGTTCTTGAGGCCGACTTGGCGGATGAGGTTTACATGAACAAATCACATAAAATAATTTTTCTTCTTTGATACAAAATGCCCAATAAGGGTCTATTACATGATAAAAAGGACTATAACACTCGACACAACCCTAGAAGCACTCAATGGGTGCTTAGACATAGAAACATAATCAATAGAGCATGAAACCCATGCTTATAAAACTAATTTTCTTTTATCTTTACAAAATATTTTTTTCTTCTTTTTACAAATACATATAAATTTCATCATGTCATGAGCTAGAAAATAGTTATGAAGACCAATACTAATTATTTTCAACACTCCCTCTTAACTATGGAGGTATTCATAATCTTTCAACTGATACAAGGATGACCTTAATTTGAAGTGTTACAAGAAGAGTACAACAACATATACAATGCTAGATACCATCAAGGCCAAAAATGCCAAGGTATCAACCCAGGTGTCATCAAGGCTACTTTCCAAGACACCAAATTAACAGGGACTAAGGTGTCATCAAGGAAACTTGCCACTATAGGTACCATCAGGATATAACCATTGTATCAATATAAACTTAGATACTTTAGGCCTTCATGCCAAGACACCAATCTTTACATGGATCTAGGTATCATCAAGGTCAAGATATCATCACTAAAACAGAGATCCAAATCATCAAGACCAAGGTACCCTTGTGACACCAGGATCTAAACATCATCAAGGCCAAACTATAACTGAGATCTCAATACCAACTTGGCCAAGATGTCCTCCCAAGTACCATCATACAGGCACACAACCTAATGTACTCATCTCTGCCTCTCAATCAAATTAGAGATATCCATCAAATCAAGCATGATTATAATGTATTCAAACTTCTTAGGGAGAGACCAACATATCAACTACTTGTTCATCCATCAAAACATATTGTAACTTCACGACCCCAACTAGTATCAAACTCCCAATATATTGGTTCTTACTATCTATATGCTAGCATAAATTTCAAGTTCAACAACCATTCTGATGCTGCATATGTCATCACAATGCTCAAACAAAGATCGACGAAAGATTGCGTTTCCAACTTCTCAAGAAGCACCAAACTCAGCCTCAACACTTCTCAAAACAACCAAGTCTTGTTCACAATTCATTAAACACGAATAACCATCAGTAGTGCTTTAGCCATTCTCTAATCTCATTCTTTCCTCATGGCCTTTACTAGGTGTAAGACTGCTAGTCATGACACATAAAGCAAAGAATCATGTCCCCCCTCTCAACTAAGGAGGATATACTCTTTCCTTACCCTTATACGTACCTTATAACAATCTTACCTTGCCCTTTCTTGAAATTTACTGCTTTCCAAGGATACAGTTGTAGATCTCATTATACTTCCTTCATAATTGACTTCAAGAGAGAATTTCCAAAGAAACTCTTCCCAAGGAGACTTCTCTTGAATTCAAGCTCAACGTCTTATCCTTTCTTGCGAAGAATTAGTCCCTATATGACTTTATTTTCTCCCCAAGGATAAGATATTTTTCTCATGGATTCCTTGAGTGATATATGTCAATCCTCCACTATTACTGATGATAGGAATGTCAAACCTTTAGATAAGTCTCACTATAGTTACTATAAAGCTTTGATGCTCGGCTTAAAAAGGTCTCTTCAACTTGCAGTATCATAACTTCTACAAGTTTCCTTATTTGATTGGAATTCAAACATGAGATTTTATTTCTTCAATCTTCAAAAGCTAGAACAAAACAAGATCCTTCTGTAAAGACTTGGAATTCTCTCACTATAGTTTCAACGTTACTGCAATTTCAGACTTCTAAGAATACTACTATACCATTTATGCAATTTTCAGACTACTGAAACTCTTTACTACAATTTCAGACTTCAGAGATACTACTATACCTGCAACCTGAGGTTTTAGTCCAGGAGCAGACTTCTTAATGTTTCAGTCTCCTTTAAACAATATATTGCTAAGGTGAACAATGCTCCTTCAAAATAATAACGTGGATGTTTCTTATAAACCAAGAATTCTATATCAATACTTCATTCTTTCTTGCAAATGGAATCCTTAAAATAATTATGACAACTATTGATCTTCAAGTTTCCTTTTTCTTTTTCTATTTCACCTCAGCTATGATACCATGTTATAAAATTAGAAAGACAAAAATGTTTTTTTACATTGATAATTACTTGTGATGTATTTGATTTCTTATTAGCTTCTTTTATGTCTTATTTTATCTTATTATATTCAAGCAACTATCAAAAACCAAAAGCATGAAGATCAATACAACAAGTGACACATGTTGAAAATGGAAACAAGAAAATCCTGATTTAAGTTTCCCTTAAATGAAATGAGGAGAAAATTGTAATTCCACATCACAAGATAACAAGAATGAGTTTTAATTTCACTTACTTGGCTCAGTTAATTCGAGTTGAGGGCCTAACTTGAGTCCTGTAGAGTGGTTCTTAAATTTTAGGAGCCTAGGTTGAGTTTAATTTGATTTGTAATAGTTTAATTCAGTTAAACTGAGTTAAAGTGAGTTAAATTAGTTCCAACCGTTGGAGGAACTAGTAGGAGGTCTGGTAGTGGGGTGAAACTTCAGTGTTCAACCAATTAACTGATAAATTAGCTATATTTAACTCATGCATGGATGAAATTTGAGTTATTAAGTTGAGATTGGAATTCAAGGGAAATGCACTATCAGTTGTATAATTTTCCAAGTTGTACAAGTGGTGCATGCAGTCAGAGAAGGGCCTATAGGGATTGCACAATTCTAATTTGGAATTTCCATAATTAATAGGGGATAATTCCCAAGGAAAGAACACAAGGAAATAAGAGCTTGGAAGGCAACAAAATTGGCTAGGTATTGGCCAGAGTCAGCTTATGAGGTAGTGAGATAGATTATACTTGTGCAGAGATTGTTCAGGCTTGAACAAGCATTATATTTCTTCTCTATTTTCTAACTAATGAAATACAGATAGGAAAGGGTTTTGAGCAGTTTCTTCCCCTTAGATAAATATCTAAGCATATGTGATTGAATACTGTCTCATGTTTATGTTGTGATTTCTCGATCGATTAACTATTTTCGCTGATGAGTATAATAGATTCAAGTCTTTTGTTTTAGCATATTTCTTAAGTATTTATCTACAGGGAATTTCTACAACACAATATGTAGGCTTGCAACCAGGGAAAAACCCCTCTTCTAGCAGAAAACCCAAAAAATTTCTTCTCTTCTTCAAGAAACAAATCAAATGATACAACCAATACCTTTTTACCAACAATAAGACCTACAATCGACCAAGTCAACCTCCAAATATGACCACTAAAACTTTAGTTAATATCTCCAAAAGTCAACACAAGTCAACTTCCTTCAAGTTTAGTCAAACTTCAGATTTCAACTTCTTGCATCATAATTTCGGCCTCTACTATAGACCTACAACCTTCAGCCCTTCTGCAACTTAGAATTCTTGAACGTGTGAGGGAAAACAAGAGAAAGAATGAGTTTCTCTCCCTCACTAGGGTTTCTCCTTTCTTTGTTAGGGTTTTTCTTCCCTCTTCAAGTATTTTTCACCTCCTTTTCTTGCCTTCATACTTCCTTGTAATTGCAAATCATAACTCACTTGGATGGATACGAAATTGGTTAAATGCACTTCTTATATATAGTCTTATGGTGTGGTTGAATCCCTTTAACGAGGTCAACTTGACGATTCTTGAGGCTGACTTGGTGGAGGAGGTTTACATGACCAAATTACATAAATTATTTTTTCTTCTTTGATACAAAATGCCCTATAAGGGTCTATTACATGATGAAAAGGACTATAACACATGACACAACCATATGATCACTCAATGGGTTCTTAGATCGAGAAACATAATAAATAAAGCATGAAACCATGGTTATAAAAATAATTTTCTTTTATCTTTACAATAACTTTTTTTCTTCTTCTTTTTACAAATATATAGAAATTTCATCATGTTATGAGCTAGACAACAATTTTGAAGACTAATACTAGTTACATTTTCATTAGGGTCAAAGTTCTTCACTTGAATATTCTCGTCTTCATTTATTCAAAAGATCTATTGTCAAATTCTAAATTCGAATATGGGAATTAGTTGTTATTTATAGGTGGAAATATGCTGAGTTGTTATGAAAAATGACACACTATGGCCATGGATAATTCTTAATAAATGGTTGGAAATATATATCAAGACCTAATGAGCTTGCCAGTTAATCCATAATTATTACCCAATAGATTTGACAACTTGAGGATCCGTATGATTGATGATTAAAAAATCCTACTGAAAATAGAATTGCTTGTGTGTTAAAGGTAAGTTGAAGGTATGGTGGATTGGACGGTGGTGACAATATTTGATACAATGGTAGATATGATATATCTGAACTTGACATGATAACATGTTAATTCCATGTTGTTGATCTGATGGATCTGTTGGTTTGGAAAAATAGAGATCAACAACTAAGTTTCCATATTAGAGTTTGAAATAGTTGGACTTTAATAAAAACCTACACATCTAATGGATTGCAAGATAGAAAAAATTAATCAATCTATGTTCCATGGACCGTGTTGGGTTTTGAAATAAATGAGTTTTAATGATAGGGTGCACATTTGATGGATTGGACGGTCTTCATCACTCAATCAATGGTGATTATCCACATCGAATTATGGAATTATAATATTTATAAGCTTAAGTTACTTCATGAGGAATCTGACAACACTTCATTTTAATCAATGATGATGTCGTCTCTTTGTTTTTCAAGTTGTTTGTTGTATATTGTGCAAGGTCCATTTGATCCATATCCTTCATTGTCATATTAAATAATTTTGGAATTAATGTGGTTGGTACTAACATATATTATGCAGGTATCTATTATTTACACAAACATAACCATTTTCACTCATTTTAATGCTAATTTCAAAGAATATGCTCTATAACCACTCTACATGTAAAAGAGAAACATGCATCACAACTGTGGTTTGCCAATATTTTTGAGAATGTAGATTATTTAGTAAGTACTTACTATCTTATTCTATGGTTTTAAATTCAAAATATAATTTCTAGTCTAAAAATAGATTCTACTACTAGAACATGGAATTCCAAGAAACATGACAATGTATTGGTCGATAATCTAGCTAGGATAAGAGATACCATGAAGGGAAATTCAACATAGTTGGCCTTATAAGTAAAAGAAATGTTGAATTCTAAATGGGAATATAAGAATCCCTATTTTTAGGTTACAAGCATGCTAAATTAAGTGCAACCTTGGTGCTCAAAGGTTGAATCAACCTCACAATATTCTTTGATAGTAATCTCAATTCTGGAATTAAACCTTTATAGACCAAGTTGTTACGCACTTATGGTGGATCCTTGCTGAGGGATTTCGTTTTTTCATAATGGCCATAGGGGTGAGGGGAGTATCTATGTCCTTTCGGAAAACTCTTACAGGAAAAGGTATTCAACCAACAAACGCTCATGATTCAAAGGTAGGGACTTCAACTCTGTCACAGACGCTAATCCTAGGTGATAAATGACAAGAGAGTCTGCGAGGATGTTGTATACCCAAAGAAACTACAAACCATAGATTCATTATACCCTTTAAATGTTTAGAGGATCATCGAAAATGAATGAGAGATCATGCTTTCATCTGTAAATTTATTGGAATTTGGCCAACTGAGAGGGAGCTCAAACGTTTGATTCAACAATACTAGCATCCCAAAAGGGAGGTAGACCCAAGACTAGGCCCAAAAGGATTTTTCACAGTCATCTTTTGTAATTTAGAGGATAAAGAACATATCTTTGAAGGAGGGTCATACTTTTACAATAATGTTAGGTTATATACTCGTCATTGGGAAGCATGTTTCAACTCAGATAAGGAGGAATTTACTGTGACCACAGTCTAGGTAAGGATTTATTCTCTTCTCATCGATTTTTGGATATCGGAAATACTGGAGGGAATCGATCATACCTTGGGGAAGTTTGTCAAATTTTTAGAAGTGACCAGGCAAGGACAAAATATGTCCTTTGCTTGCTTATGTGTATATATGAACATATCTCAACCATTACCAAAATCCATTGAGTTGGATTACCAAGGTGAAATATGGACTCAAACATTGGACTATGAACATGTCCCATTTCGATGTCAATTATGTCATCAACATGGCCACCTTATTTTGGAATGTCCCCATCATAGAAAGGACCAGGAATCAAGTCTACTTTTGGGCAATGAAGGGTTTACAAAGGCCCCCTAAGGAGATGCAATCAGAAGAATTAGACTACTTCAAATATTATGTTGTTAGAGGACAATAATTCATTCTCTATTGTGGAGGAAATGGAAGCAATGGAAGAAGACATAGAAAATATAAATGATATCAACATGATCAATAACTTAGATGCAACTTTAGTAGATGAACAGGCAAAAAAATGAAAACTGGAGGGTTATAATCCTTTTTTCGTCTTACTAGGTTTTAATGAAGTTGTTCCCCTACTTACCCAAGAATATGTGGCCCTCTCTGCAGAAGCATTGCACTTGACTGGTATCATAAATGAATTGGCAATGCAAGATCTTGTGGAATTGAATAAAGACCAGTGTGAACAATATGGGAATGCATATCTGTCATAGAAAACCAAAAATGCACAAGCCCATAAATTAGCCATGGGGGAAGGACAACCAAAACAAGGGTTAGATATGTTACTTAAAGATCTATCCAAATATATTAAGAAAAGGAAAAAAATAACTGCAAGGAGGTAGTGCAATCCTCATATCATGGCACACGTATGACTGGTCAGGTAGTAACCTTACCTGAGGCTCAATTTAAACTTACCAGCTTATCATAATGGAAGTTATATAATGGAGCATTCGAGGACTGGATAGTAAAGGCAAGAAAAGACATATTTGGCAAAGAATCCGTAAGGAGAAATCGACGATTCTAATTCTACAAGAAACCAAAATGATGAATGATAGGTTGACCAGTGTTGCCTCATACTATTGGATAAGGTGTCAATTTGTGGTGATAGAAGAAAAAGGAAATGCTGGGGGACTAGCAATTTGGTGGAATCCTCATGAAGTCTAATTTCGAAATTTATTGGAAACTAAACATACTCTTACATGCCAATTCATATATATAGGCACTAAGGAGTATGTATATTTTATAGTAGCCTATGGCTCATCCGCTGAGGGGGAGAAACTTAACTTTCTACAACAACTGGCACATATTAAAAGTATAGGAGATGAATCCTTATGGATTGTCGGTGGAGATTTAATCTAATCAAATCACTGTAGGAGAAAAAGGGAGGAGTGCGATGATTAATGCAAACACCAATAGATTTTGATGCCTATATGATTAGTTTCACTTAGTGGATGTACCCGAACTCAATCGTTTATTCACTTGGAATAATGGACAAGGCGATCCTCATTAGATAACAAGTTGGTTGGACAAATTTCTTTTATCTCAAGGAGCCATTCAAAGGGACATTTACCTTGAAGTTTCCATTTTGCATTAGATGGGATGAAATCATTGGTCACTCTGGTTAGAACTTGATTTAAATGAATGACCTGTTAATCAACCCTTTCGTTTTGAATGGTTCTGGTTTCAATAACCACGTTTTGTAGATATTCTACACAACTAGTGGATGAAACTCAATATTACAGGCACATCCAAGATGCATACTTTTCAACTGAAGTTAAAAACTTTAAAGAGTAAAATTAAACAATGGAATCAACAAGTTTTTGGAAATATTTTGGTGGATAAGAAACTACTGGAACAAAAAATGGATGAAATCCAACAACGAATGATTTGTGAAGGAAGATCTCAGGAATTGGTAGTAGAAGAAGGGATCACACTGGTCAAACTGGAGTAATGCAGAAAACAAGAGGAGGAGCTGTGGAGATAGAAATCAAGGATTCAATGTCTAAAAGAAGGAGAATGAAATACATTTTTTTCACAATTATATGATTCAACGGCAACATGTCAATAGTATCTTCTCAATTATCTCTCAGGATGGTGACCGTAAATTACAACACCAAGATATTAAGAGGGCACTGATAGCTTATTACAAGGATATTCTCACGAAGGACTCCTATAAGCAGAAACCAACTATTGATGTTGATACTCAACATATGCCCCAGTTAGTAACTTCTGAGAAAAACATTGCCTTGATGAGTCTAACCTCTCTTCAAGCACTAAAGATGGTAGTTATGAGTATGATGAAGAATAAAGAACCAGGCCATGATAGATATACTTCAGACTTCTTTAAAACCTATTGGAGTTTTTAGGCTAATGAAATCCATGAGTTAGTTGAAGAATCACATCAAACCATGACCGTATACCATGGTCTTAATGCTACCCTTTTTACCCTCATACCCAAAACAAGCCATTCAAAGAATCTTAATTGTTTCTGACCTATAGCACTTTGCAACATCATTTACAAGATTATATCTTCAGTCATTGTCAATAGACTAAAGCTTATCCTACCACACCTTATTTCACCTGCCCAAACTGGTTTTGTGAGGGGCCACTAGATTGCTGACGAGATTATTGAAACCTAAGAAATCATTCACTCACTGAGGATGACAAAGAGACCAGGTATGCTTATTAAAATTGATCTGTCTAAAGCCTATGATCGTATAAGTAGGAGTTTTTTTGTTTCAAATACTTAGTTCTTATGGATTTTCTAATCAATGGATATGGTGGGTATCATCCTTAGTCTCCACAACCTTTTTTTCAATCCATATCAATGGACCTCCCTTTAAAACATTTTCGGTTTCAAGAGGACTACGAAAAGGAGATCCTTTATCTCCTTTCTTGTTCATTTTAATAATGGAAGGCCTTAGACGAATTATACAAACATCTTGTTCCCTGGGGCATATTCATGGGTTGAAATTGCATGGTGCAGGATTTACCATTTCTCATCGACAATATGTTGATGATGTTGTTATATATGGTTTTCCCACAATGAAAGAGGGACGTGGGATCATGAAAATTTTACAATTTTTCATAGAAGCATAGGGTACACTGATCAACAAAGAGAAGAAAAACATATTTTTTAATTGCCCAAACCTCCTTCAGACATAGTTAACCTGAGTAATCATATTTAAAAAGGGTCATCTCCATTCCAAATACTTGGGAGTACCATTGGTTGTGCATAAAAACATAATTTCTACCTAGGAAGACCTTATTGAGAGGACTCGAAGGAAGATCACCAATTGGAATGTTAGGTCATTCAATCTCTCCGGGCACCTCATCATAATGAAAGTAGTCTCACAAGAAATACCCAATTATCAATTAGTGACAATGCCACTCCCAACTGTAGTGGCCTCTCTTTTTATATCATTACGGAAAAACTTCTTGTGGAAATGTGTTGCGAAAGACTGAAAGTGGGCCCTAGTTGGTTGGGACACTTTAATAACAATTAAGAGTAAGGGTGTTTGGGAATCAAAGATCCCTAGTTGGTTAGCCAAGGGTATGCTATGAAATTATGCTAGCTCTGGGTTCAAGGAGGACCACAAATTTGGAAGCAGATCTGGTGGAGGAAGTATCTACCTCTCTCTTCGTAGGAGGAGCGAATAATATTTAATGAGATAATTAAGGGCTCACCCATATGGAATTGGGCTAGTCAATGCCAAGACCTCATCCATTGCCATGAATTTTGGGATATCAAAGATGGGAATAGAACAAATTTTTGGGAAGAATCGTGGAATCAACTCCCATGTTTAGTAGAGATACCACACCTCCACCCTGATACAACACCTCTCTAAAATTCTTGGGGCATATTCACTCGCAGATTTCTCTAGAAACCATGTTTGGCTAATCAAGAATGGAGAGTATGGAAGAAAAAATATGATTTAATTGGTATTGCCAATTACACTTGGAAGGAGTTTCACAAATTATTAGATCGTAGACCAATTAGGGTCTCAAAGCAACAATATTTTCTCCGATGGGGTCATAAATAAAAAATAAAGTTTGAGATAAAAGAAGCCTATCAAATAGTAGCATATTTCCATGAAGGAGACAAGTCAGAGTTGTGGAGAAAATTGTGGGATTGTAAGAGCTGGCCAAAAATAGTTCTTTTTTTTTATGGCTACTGGCACATGTGAAAAATCTTACATGGGATTGTTTAAGGAGGAAAGGCTATGAAGGACCATCCATTTTCCTTCTATGTTCTCAAGCAGAGGAGACAACATACCATATTTTCTTGAATTGTACCTATGCATGTAATGTCTGAGAGATGATACGGAGAATATTTTGTTGTGCCATCCTTCAACCTTGTAATATAAAAGAATTAGTAATGCAATGTTTAGACAATAAGTTTAATAATCCCATGATTGCACAAGTCTCGTTACTCGTTTACGGTTTTTTCCTATGGAACCTCTAGAAAGAACGAAACCTTAATACGTTTCATGCATCCAAAAGGAATGCTGCTACTTTACAAGACATAAAAAATAAGAATATACAGGAGAAATTAGTGGCATTGTCCTCTGTATAGGGAGAATGTCCAACTTTAGGTTTCGAGGAGTTGATTTTTAAAAACTTGGATCTAAAGGAAATAACATCCAACCCATCCCCCACCAAGTCACTTTCCCTCAAGTAGAATGACAACAATTTATTCACCATGCCTCTGGAACATTTCAAAGTATTGAGTTTCGATGGTGCCTTGAAGGGAACCCAAGACCAATGGGTTATGATGATAGTTTCAGGGATGTGTCATCTCAACTTTTGAATCTATATGCTTCATCTTGTGGAATCTCAAAAAACAACATAGAGGAATTCCTTTGTCTCAAAAAAGGGTTGAAAATAGAAATACGATACGACTATACATTTTTATAGGTACATGGTGACTTCTATATTGCCATGCAATGTCTTCAAAAAAATATTGCAAGGTCAATCCGAGGAACATGTATGCCATAGTTTGAAACTAACAAGGATAATAACGAGCATTAGAAACTTGTTGGTATCATTCCAAGTCATTATCCCACATCACACAAAGTGGGAAGGCAATCAGGTGGCATATGTTATCGCTGTTGGGGTAGTTGTACACAAGGGATACAATACAATGGACCATGGTTAGTTGAGGCGCTAGTGGAGGTAGTACCTCAACTCCTTCAGTGGCTTCAATATGATTGGGATTGCTTCACTGTCAAATCCTCGATTGTTCATTGGCGTACAAGGGGGCAAGAGTTGGGACCCCCCTGATGGGGGTGCCATTAAGGATGGCCGGTTTGATAATCTACATGATTGCCATGCGTGAACGGGGAATGGATGATCAGGAGGCTAACCGAAAAGGTAGAAAAGAGGTGACCACCTTTCTCATGGTAGTGCATGTCTGGCTTCCCCACCATTTATACGATACCAAAGGGTGTCCCTTGTCTCATGAATTTAAATTTGGGCAAGTGGAGGACATAGAGTTTTAGTCCAACATTCCCCTGTTTTATGATTTTCGGCAGGTGAGTTCACTCATGGTGGTACCTCAACTGTGTATGCACATGTTTGGGGTGTTAAATGTGGGCATGAATTTTTGTGCCCCAGCATCCACTTGTCTTTCCTATGTCATTGATCCTTCAGACACTGCATTTGTCCCATTATACTCATCGGTAGGGAGTTTGATTTATAAGGTGTGGGACTATTAATGTAGGGTGGTGGATTCTCTATTCTGTGCTCGTGGATACACACCCAATTCTCATTGCACCAAATTACAATAGTGATTCATTGTTGCTTAGGAACCTCTATTCAGGTATATTTTCCTACTTGTATTCGCCCTGGTTTTCTGTCATGGGTTATCTCAATTCTCACTTGATTCTCATTGGATTTGGCACAAAGTTTATTTGTGGTAACTGTCTATGTTTTTCTTTCTGTTCATCCACAATACAGTGACATGTCCATCCTTCAAAATTGTTGCTGTATTTCCCTTCGCTTCCTCTCAGATCCATGACTATGCAGGAATTTCATTCAGATTCCCAGTTCTTGTTTGTGAGATGTGGTATCTAAGAACTTTTTCCTTGTGGTTTTGATTACTAGTTTGATTTTCAGGTCTATAGGCCAGTATTAAGTCTTCAAACTGGTTATGTGCAGTCTATATATGGTAAACTTGTTTCATGTCCTCAAGATCTTCCTCACCAGCCATTATATGGTCCAATTATGGTGGTAGGTCGAGGCCTGATTGTTTTAGGATATACTCGACTTTTGGTTTATTTTCACCCTCATGACGCCCTTTTGGAATCTCCTTTGAACTACCGTGACCATCTACACTTTTTTCCAGTGCCACCTTTCTCTTACTTTGGCACTTTGGTTTGGGTGTTTCACTCCTATCTCGACGACGAATATCTATAGTTTCGTCTCAAAAATTATGTTTTGGTGTATAATTTTTAAGTGTTGTCTCCCTCATACTAGGGTAATTTGGCTTGGGTGGTTTCACAACCCGAAATTGTTCATCTGCCTACTCCTATTTTGTGGTGTCAACCCCTACCAAGACGATATCTGTCAACTGTGCTTATGGCACCATGACTCTGACAACCTAGTTGATAGGGAGGCATGTTAAGTGCTTCTTCCTCTCAACCTCAACACCTTTTTAGATGACATTATGCGACTTATCATTTCGATGTAGTTCCTCTTGAGGTTATAAATGCAATTCTTCAATTGCAAGCTAAGTAATTTAGAGATAATTCTTATCGTTTACACTAAAAAATAACTGGTTCAACATTCCAATGGACTCCTGATCTGGGTAAATTTCAAAAAATGAGACTTTATTTCCTACACTCATTAGCTCTACACATGCAATTAGACACCTTGCTACATATGGTCATACGAGACAATCAAGTTGATAACTATCAACTATTTGTCGGGCATGAGGAGATCAAAAATATTCTCTGAGACATAAGATAAAACTTGGATGATTTAGACTCCAGGATGACCCGGGTGGAATGTCATGTGGATTCAGACTCAGACTCTAGGTCCAGTTTGCAGCCTTTTACTCCAACTGTCATCACCGCACTAGAAAAAGACATTCCTCAAGGCAAAGTCAATGAAATTTCTCCAGTTATTTTTCTATATTAGTATTCCTACTCTTGGTCCATTTTGGTCAATGTTTAGTTATTTCTCTACTTTGCCATCATGGCGACTGTAATGCCCCCTCCCAGGTCTACCCAAAGTAATAATGAAATCCAGGGAACACATGAGATGAGAGGCTACTATGATTAGATTCGACCTACTATGTGACCTTAAGGAAATGGAATTGACGAAACATCACACACAGTGATCCAACATCATCGACAAAACCCTCAGGAGACAAGTTAACCACTCAGACAACCTGTCCTTGGGTCCCACTATTGTTCTGGATCTCTTAGGCCATAGTCACTCTCATGCTATGGGCAAGGGAGTGACAAAAAACCTAAATTTGTGGTCATAGGTCTGTCTACCATGGTACTGTGGACCAAAATTACCAGTTCTGTACCAGTGACCCTGGGATTTAAGTCACTTTTCTAGCCCATAATCCCAGCCTCTGCCCAGAACTTGCTACAACCTTCACAATTCATTCAAGACATGATAACAATGCTAATAATTCAAAATCAACCTCAGGACTAGGCCTGAGCATCCCCAATCAAGGCTGAATTTCTGTCAAACACTTGACATCAATGCAACCTACAGGTATAGGATACAAGAGAGAGCATAAATGACTGAAACAACTTATGAAACATAACCAGAAGGATCACCTCCTTCTCCATTGAACTACTGCATCATCAATTAGGTATTGCATCCATCCATTTAATAGTTACAAGTATATACATGAAATAACCATGACATGAACCAGTCATTTAACCATGCTTATAACTAGCATAAATCCATGTAAATATCATAGATAAGACAACCATTAAATCCACATATAAATCAATGAAAAAGTAATATAACTTAGCTTTTATTAATCATAGGAAAATCTGACTAGGTTCAATACTTCCACGTACCACCCAACCATACACATGGCTGAACCAAATCTCTCTTTCAACTAGTCAGCCTCGTGCCATATTCCCAGCATGAATGTGGGATATCATAGAACAACCAATCCAAGAACAACCAAGGGAATCCATAGGTTAAACCAACTCCACCCTCACTAAACCATGATCACACCAAAACTGGTGCTCCGATCACAACCAAACCGAACTCGGAATTCCATCCAGAATCCATCACTATCCTTCAGGAATTTTCTGTCTCCTTGCCTCTCAGGCTTTACCGCAATACAAACTCGGATCACTAGGCCCTAAGTCGAGACATCTCGCTCAGGATTTACCGTGTATCCCACCAGAACTAGTCAAGGGATTCCTAGGCCTTTGGGAATGGAACTTGAGACCACCTCCACCACCGGATTCTAAAATCCATCCGAAAAATCAAATCTCAAAACTGAAACAAACATCCCAACACCATGACATCTAGAAAAAGGAAAGGCTATCCAGAAAACCACTATCATAACTCGAAAAAACCATGCCACCGACAACAAGATAACCATACACCAACATGCAAAGCCATGCATATTGTCCAAACCATTTAGGAAATCACACATGAAAAAGGTTACATGCAAGCATTCTGGCTGACGCTGCTTGATCTCGCTTTCCTTTCCTTGATCCTTGCTTTTCCTTCCTTTCCCTTTTTCTTGTTTTTCCTTCCTTGATCCAAAGTTAGAGTGCTCCAACAAAACTCTAAGTGACCAAGAGAGTGAGAGAGAGAGAGAGAGAATAATGAGAGATATCTCAAAATTTAAGTTGAAAAAAGCCATGGACTGATCCTCAGAAGCATTTCTATGCATGAGGCCTCTAATTTATTCATTTTCCATTATTTTCCTTCAATTTCCTCCTCACATGCAACCTATAACATTTCACCTTAATTTTCTCTTAATTTCCTTTATTTTCATAAATAAACATGCAAAAATGCCTTTTTTTCTTTTAATTCCTTTTCCTTAGCCTTTTTCAATTTTCCTTAGTGAAAACACATCCAGTGATGCCCACTAGGATATCTTTTCCCAACATTCAGTTTGGAATAAGTTTCCCTTGACCATGGTTATTTTTCCTTTATTAACCTTTATTACATGAAATTTTCCCGAGGGCTATTACAAAACCCTCCCCCTTGGGGGAACACCGCCCTCGTTGCTAAACCACATCATGACCTTAGCAAAACTGCTAAAAAGAAAACATACTGCCTATGGAGCTTTATAACTTAACTCGTTGCAATATTTACAATGAAAGACCTCCTCAAAAGAAAAACACCATGACAACATGACAATATAACAACCATAATAATATGACACCCATACCGCTTATTGGAGCTTTATAACTTAGCTCCTGGCGGTATTTACATCTATATACATATACCAAAACATCAGCAAGACATATGCCAAACATATACCAACATCAAACCAAAACTACTTTGCCTCAACCACAAATAATGAAGGATACAGGGCCTGCATCTGATCCACCATTTCCCATCTAGCTTCTTTAGGCCCAAAGTGCTTCCACTACACTTCAACTTGCTCTATGGCTTTGTTCTTGAGAATGATATGTTTCTGCTGCAATATGCACTAAGGCTCTGGCTGGAACTCTCCTTCTTTCTCCACTTTCAATACTGTACCAATCAATAACATGATAAACATACTTTATATACTTCTTAAGCAATGAAATATGGAAAACATCATGGAATTCACTATTGGAGGTAGTGCAAGTCGATATGCCACTAGTCCAATCCTCTCAAGGATCTTGAAAGGCCCGAAATACTGTGGTGCCAACTTGGAACATGAACCAATACTCAAAGAGATTTTCTTGGGTTTGATGTGCAAATACACATGCTCCCCAACCTAAAACTCATTGAAAAACTTGTTCCTATCTGCATAGATATTCTTCCTATCCTGTGTTGCCTTTAGATTCCTCTTTATAACCTGCATTTCTTGCTTCATGTCTTCCAGCATATCCAGTCCAATAAGTGTCTTGTTCACTAGATCACTTCATTTGATAGGAGTATTATAGCTCTGCTCATACAATGCCTTGAAAGGACTCATCCTCAATGACTCCTGATAACCATTGTTGTATGCGAATTCAACTAAAGGAGCATATTCTTCCCATTTCCTCTAATTATGCATCATGTACATCCTCAAGGTATCCTCCAAAATCCTATTGACCCTCTCTGTCTCTCCATTTGTTTGCGGATGATAAGATCTAGTGAAGGCCAACTCTATAACCAAGTCTAGAAATAACTCCTTCCAAAACTTGTAAGTGAACTTTGCATCCCTACATGACACAATCTTCTTTAGAACACCATGCAGTCTCACTATCTCTCTAATGAAAACTTGTTCTACCTCACTGGATGAATATGTAATCTTCACTAGAATGAAGTGAGCTACCTTGCTCAACCTATCAACCATGACCATAATAGAATCATGTTGCTTCACTGCCCTCGGAAGTCCTATAATGAAATCCATGGAAATGACCTCCCATTTCCATTTTGGAATTGCTATAGGTTGTAGTAAACCACTTGGATGCTTACATTCCGCCTTGACCTGTTGACAATCTAAATATCTAGCCACGAACTATGCCACTTCCTTCTTCAAATTCAGCCAATATTAGAACTTCTTTATCGTTGTCAATGTCTTCTGATATCCTGTATGACCCAAGTATGACTTGACATGAAACTCCCTCAAGATAAGCTTCTTGATCTCACTTCAATTCGACATATAGATCCTATCCCTGAATCTCACCAAACCATTTGTCGTGAGATGATAGTCTGCATCCTGATCACCTATACCTATACTCTGCTGTAACCTATGCATGATCTCCATGTATTTTTCATCCCGCTATCCTACCTCCAAGATCCTATCCTGTAACTCTGTCCCATAAGAACTCATAGATGCTATATGATTTACCTATACCTTCCTGCTAAGAGCATCTACAACCTAGTTCTCCTTCTCTTTGATATATCTCATCTCGAAGTCAAACTCACTATGGGTGGCCAACCATCTAGCTTTCCTGGAATTTAGATTTCACTGGTCAAACAAATACCTCAACCCACTGTGATCGCTCGTCAGTACAAATCTCCTGCCAAGAAGATAGTGCCTCCACATCTTTAATGCATGTATGATCGCTGCCAACTCAAGATCATGTGTTGGGTAGTTCTACTCGTGCTCATTCAGTTTCCGTAAATCATAGCACACTACCTATCCTTCTTGCATGAGAAATCCACCAAGTCCTCTCTTGTAAGCATCTATACACACTACAAACTCCTTTTCCTAATCCACAATCTTCAGCACTGGTGCATGTGTCAACAACTGCTTAAGCTACTCAAAACTAGTCTCACATTCATCTTTCCATTCAAGCTTCTTACCTTTCCTCTGCAATGATGTGATAGGATATGAAATATGTGAGAAGTTCTTGATGAACCTCCTGTAGTAACCTGCCAATCCCATAAATGATCTCACCTCATATACATTCTTAGGAGTTTCCCACTCCATGATGACCCTTATCTTTTTTGGATATAGTGCAATGCCTTCCTTGGAGATAACATGTCCCAAGTAGTGTACCTTAGTCTGAAATAAGCTACACTTGCTAATATTAGCATACAAATGATGCTCTCTTAACAACCTCAACACTGCTGCTAAATGTTCGGCATGATCTTGTTCATTTTTAATATATACCAGTATGTCATCAATGAATACAATAACAAAGTTTTCCAGATAAGGACACACCACACTATTCATCAAACACATAAATCTAGCTGGAGCATTAGTCAAACCGAATGGAACAACAACAAACTCATAATTCCCATACCCTGTCCTGAATGCAGTCTTGAAGATATCCTCTTCCTTGATGCATACTTGATGGTATCCCGATCTCAGGTCGATGTTAGAGAACACTGCTGCTCCCTTTAGCTGATAAAACAAATCATCAATCCTTGGAAAAGGGTATATGTTCTTGATTTTTACTTTGTTCAGCTGCCTATAATCAATGTACAATCTAAGAGTACTATCTTTCTTCTTTATGAACAACACTAGCGCACCCAAGGCGATACACTTGGCCTAATGTACCCCTTGTCCAACATTTGCTTCAGCTGCAACTTCAACTCTACCAACTCTGGGGTGCTTATCCTATAAGGTACTTTTGATGCTGGAGCTGCCCTTGGCACTAATTCAATAGATAAATCTACCTCCCTGTGAGGTGGAAACTCTGTAATGTCCTCAAGCAATACATCCTGAAACTGCTAAAAAACTGGGTACCTTCTCAACACATCTGCGTTATCAACCTCCTTACCCTTGTAACTAGAAATGTGCATTGCAAATATCACACAACCTTTTCTGTGACCACACTTAGCCTGCATAGCGGTAACCATCCTCATTGATGTAGGTTTCTTCTTTCCCTGAAAAGTCCTCTTTTCCCCACTATTATCCACTCACTAAATGGGCTTGTTGAAGCAATCAACTTTGGTTTTGTGAAGGTATAGCCAATCCATACCTAAAAGCATTCTATATGATCCCAATGACAACACATTCAAATGCGTTGATGTAGGCATTGTTGGGTTGTGTTATATTCTTTCCATGACTAGCCCATGTAGTTAAGCGGGGGGGGGTTAGAAGGGGGGCAGAGCCCCCCCTTTGTTGCGCCAATTGCGTAGCGGGGGCAGTCACAAGGGGTTTGAGGGGTGAAGGTAACCCCACTCGATGGGGTCAGGGGCAGTGCCTCAATTTTTTTTGTTTTTGGACCTTATATTAGGTTGGGCGGACCTACCTATGGTTTTATGCATGATTTTTCGCACATGGTTTTGGACGTGATGGTTTTCGGTCCATGGTTTTGGACGCGATGGTTTTTCGATCCATGGTATTAGATGCTTCGACATATATAAATATGTATTGTAACATTGAAAGGAACATAATGAAAAATCAAGTTCGTAGTCTCGGTTTTGGGATCCAGGGGAAAATCTCTGTGTATATGTGTTTTATGTGTTATGCTCTTGCATTGTTTGTTTTCTGTGTTTTAGAATTCGTATGCGGGTAATTTCTGTATGGGGTTAAAACCTACATTTGGTATCAGAGTCGTTTTGGCTTCAAGGGGACGCCTTTGTTGTTGAGGGGTTTCGCTCGGGCCTGTGGTAAACCCTGTTTAGTGGGAGATCTGCGAGATCGATTCTGGTGGTGAAAGAAGATGGCGAGCAGTGGAAAGATAGAGGTCGAGAAATTTAATGGTCAGAGTTTTGAGTTATGGAAACTAAAGATGGAGGATCTGTTGGCGGATAAAGATCTGTGGGTCGCGGTAGATCCAGGGACTAAACCAACAGGAGTGTCTGATGAAGAATGGAAGCAGTTGGATCAGAAGGCTAAGAGCACAATACGATTATGCGTCTCAGATTCAGTATTTCTGAATGTATCAGGGGAAGCTATGACGAAGGCTTTGTGGGACAAGTTAGGGACTTTGTACCAATCTAAGTCTTTGGTGAATAAATTGTTCCTATGGAAAAAGCTGTATAACCTAAGGATGAAAGATGGAGACTTGGTGACAGAACATCTGAACGCATTTAATACTGTGGTAAGTCAATTATTATATGTTGATATTAAAATTTCAGACGAAGATAAGTGCATCAGTTTGTTGTGTTCTCTACCAGATTCGTGGGATAGTCTGGTTATTGCAATAGGTAGCAATGCAACTGCCTTGCAGTTCGATGAAATAGTCTCATCCTTGCTGACGGAGGAGATGAGACAGAAAAATATGGAGAGCCATAATGGTGATGCCTTGTCTGTGTGAGGACAGTCCCAAAACAGAAACAAAAATAAGTCATCAAGTGGGATATCTAAATCTAGAGGGAGATCTAAATCTCCAGGAAAGACTATAAAGGTGGTGTGCTGGAAATGTGGAAAGGAAGGGCACTACAAAAGGGACTGTAAATCTAAAGCTCCTGATAAAGGAAAGGGATCTGATGATGCTCCTTCTGTAGAGGCGAAAACCACCTCTAATGAAGGTGGGGATGTGTACTTGGCTTCTTCAAGTACACATGTAGATCACAAGGCATGGTTGATTGACTCAGGTGCATCCTTTCACTTCACTCCCCATAGAGAGTGGTTTTGCAAGTATGAGAAATATGATGGTGGTGATGTCTTCTTGGGGGATGACAGGAAGGCTAGAATCATTGGTCGCGGAAAATTAAAGTTGAAGTTGCAAGGTGGAAGGGTTAGAACACTTCTAGGTGTTCTGCATATTCCTTCATTAGCCAGAAATCTGATTTCTGTAAGCAAGCTGGATGATGTACGTTTAAAAACAGTGTTCGAGAAGGATACCTACAAGATGGTTCGAGGGGCACTGGTATTGATGCGGGGAGTTTGAATTGGAACTTTGTACAAGCTGCAAGGTAGCACAGTTGTTGATGGGTGCAACCGTTCCGTGGTGCCTAAAAGTGGAGCAGAAAATCTAGTGGTCCCTGGAGAGAAGACCATGTTGTGGCATCAAAGGCTTGGACATATTGGAGAGAATGGCCTTCGAATACTTCATGGTAAAGGTATGGTACAAGGTATGAGTAATAGCTCTCTGGATTTTGATTTCTATGAAAATTGTGTATATGGGAAGCAGAATCGAGTAAGTTTCCCCTCTGGTGGTAAGAGGGCGAAACATATATTAGAACTTGTGCATAGTGATGTGTTTGGACCTGTGAAGCTTCCATCACTGGGTAAGTCTGTGTACTATGTATCATTTATAGATGACTTCTTAAGGAATACATGGATATATTTCCTTAAGAAGAAATCTGAAGTCTTTGACAGGTTTAAAGAATTTAAGGCTCTGGTGGAAAACAAGATAGAGAAGAAGATAAAGGTGATGAGGACAGATAATGGTGGAGAGTTTTGCAGTAAGGAATTTGAAGAATTCTGTAAGAAGTGTGGTATATCACGGCAGAAGGCTACTCCATATACACCTCAGAAAAATGGAGTTGCAGAAAGAATGAACAAGACGTTGATGGAAAGGGCCAGAAGCATGCTCAGTGGTGTCGGGATAGGACAAGAACTCTGGGCAGAGGCAGTGGAGACTGCATGTTACCTGGTCAATAGATCACCTTCATTAGCATTGTAAGATAAGACTCCACAAGAGGTATGGACTGGTAAGAAACCTTCTCTTTCACATTTGAGGGTATTTGGATGTGATGCATATGTACATGTTCCAAAGGAGAAATGAACCAAGTTGGATAGTAAATATGAAAAGTGCATCTTTATTGGGTATAAGGATGGTTTAAAGGGTTATAAGCTTTGGAACCTAGTAACAAGGAAGGTTGTGTACAACTGAGATGTGGTGTTAAGATAGGTGAAAGATGTTATTAAACATGAAGTCCAACCAAAGGAACCTGAGAAGATACATTTTGAGCTAAAGGAGGAAGAATCAGACTCTATAGTAGAGGAGGAATTAGAAGATGAAGAGCCACAAAATACGGGTGTGAGAAGATCAGTTCAAGAAAGAAGGCAACCAAAAAGGTATAGTCCATCTGCTTTTTGTTCAAATTTTGCTTTATCTATTATTGATGATGATCCCAGGACTGTGAAGGAAGCAGTACATTCAGAGGATGGAAAACTCTGGAAAGAGGCCATGGTTGATGAAATGGCATCTTTGCACAAAAATGAGGCTTGGGATCTGGTGGAGTTGCCGGCTGGAAGGAAACCCATTGGTAGCAAATGGGTGTTCAAGAAGAAGACAAATGCAGAAGGAAAGGTGGAGAAATACAAAGCTCGGTTGGTAGCAAAAGGTTATCCCTAGGTGTTAGGAATTGATTTTGGTGATATTTTTTCTCCTGTTGGCAAGGTAACTTCTATTAGATTACTTTTATCTGTTGTTGCTGCTTTTGATTTTGAGGTAGAATAGATGGATGTCAAGACAACATTTCTTCACAGGCATTTGGAAGAGGAGATATACATGAAGAAACCTGAAGGCTTTGCGGTGAAGGGTAAGAAATAACTGGT
This sequence comes from Pinus tabuliformis, assembly GCA_031772625.1. Classification (NCBI taxonomy): domain Eukaryota; kingdom Viridiplantae; phylum Streptophyta; class Pinopsida; order Pinales; family Pinaceae; genus Pinus; species Pinus tabuliformis. The sequence continues at coordinate 484,455,949 of CM062820.1, forward strand.
ATGCAAGTTAAAGAACTCTCTGTATGGGTTAAAACAGTCACCAAGGATGTGGTATCAGAAATTTGATACATTTATACGGGGACTTGGCTTCACTAGAAGCAAAGCAGATCACTGTGTGTATTTTAAATTAATTGGTGACCATGTTATTTGTCTGGCCTTGTATGTGGATGATATGTTGCTGGTTGGAAATGACAAAGAAATTATACAGGATTTGAAGACCCATTTTTCCTCCAAATTCGACATGAAAGATCTTGGTGCTGTAAACTATATTTTGGGCATGGAAATTAAAAGGGACCAGAAAAAGAGGAAGCTCTGTTTAAACTAGAGTAAGTATGTCGAGACAATATTGCAGAGGTTTAATATGCAGGATAGTAAACCGGTGAAGGTTCCTATTCCTGTAGGTGTAAATTTATCTGCTGAACAATGTACCAAGAAACAAGAAGAGGAAGAGGACATGTCCCATGTTCCATATGCAAGTGCAGTTGGTAGCCCGATGTATGCGATGGTCTGTACTAGACTAGACATTGCACATGCAGTGGGAGTATTGAGTAGGTTTATGTCAAAACTAGGGAAGGAGCATTGGACAACAGTGAAGCGGGTTTTTAGCTATTTGCGTGGCACTAGTGATTATGGTTTGTGCTACCAAGGAAGACTAGGATTGGTCAGAGTGTTGGATATTCATGGCTTTGTTAATGCAGACTGGGCTGGAGATCTAGATCATAGAAGATCTACAAGTGGGTATGTGTTTAACCTATTTGGAGGTGCAATCAATTGGATGAGTAAGAAATAATCTGTAGTGGCACTATCAACTACAGAGGTGGAATACATGGAAGCCACTCTTGCAAGAAAGGAAGCAGTTTGGTTGCAGAGATTGTGTTCAAGTATGGGGTTAGTATAGGGAGCTATAAGGATAGACTGTGACAGCAAAAGTGCAATTTTCTTGTCGAAGAACCCTGCATATCATTCAAAGACAAAGCACATTAATGTTCAATATCACTTTGTGAGGATATGATAGAAGACAAAAAGGTGCTGCTGGTAAAGGTGGACACTTTGAAGAATACTGCAGATGCATTGACAAAATCTGTGAGCTTTGAGAAGTTCTCTTGGTGTAGAGAAACAATGGGCGTTGCAGGACTGGATAAATGACTAAGCTCTCTTGTGGCCCCCTGTGGAAAGAAAACAACAAGTGGGAGAATGTTGGGTTGTGTTATATTCTTTCCACGACTAGCCCACGTAGTTAACCGGGGGGTTAGAAGGGGGGTGGAGCCCCCCCTTCATTGCGCCGATTGCGTAGCGAGGGGAGTCATAGGGGGTTTGAGGGGTGCAGGTAACCCCACTCTATGGGGTCCAGGGTAGCGCCCTGGAAAATTTTGTTTTTGGACCCTATATTAGGTTGGGCGGACCTACCTATGGTTTTGTGCATGATTTTTCACACATGGTTTTGGACGCAATGGTTTTCGGTCCATGGTTTTAGACGCGATGGTTTTTCGGTCCATGGTATTAGATGCTTCAACATGTATAAATATGTATTATAACATTGGTAGTCCCGGTTTTGGGATCCAGGGGAAAATCTCTGTGTATATGTGTTTTATGTGTTATGCTCTCGCATGGTTTATTTTGTGTGTTTTAGAATTCGTATGCAGGTAATTTCTGTACGGGGTTAAAACCTACAGACATACAATTTAACTCAAATGCAAAAGCTCTTACCTAATGGCGGACTCGCTTCTTTGTACCTGTAGCCAACTGTACCAACCAAAATTTTGCATACACTTATTTTCTCAAACCACACTTATCCACCAAGTTAGGATTAATATAACTATAGTTAGATCCAAGATCAATCAAAATAGAAACAACTTGATCGCAAAGCTTACCGTCCATCTCAATGATTGATGTCGGATGATCTACCTTCCTGTTGTCCACAACTGCATAGATCCGAGGAATGCTATGACCAACATCGCCCACTGTATGCACCTCTTGAGCACTGTAGATATGGGGTATAACACCACTCTGATGCTGTGGACAATCCTTCTTACGATGATCCTTACCACATATCCAACACTGCAATGGTTCTCTACCACCGCCTCTGGCCTACTTCTCTCCATCTCCTTTCTCAACTGTATTAAATCTCTTGTAAGGAACTACATTTTATTTCTCACCTGCATCTTGAGGTCTTCCTCGCTTTGGTGGCCATTTTCCTTTAGCTTTCTCATTTCCTTTCAAGTCACGTTTCGACTCAACTTTGTGCTTCAACTGCTCATAACAATGCTTCAACTTTTGGATGGCCTCTTCCAACGATCTAGGTTCATTGAACTTAATCCAGTCTGTATGCTACTAGCAGTCCACTGATGAATCTTTGAACCTTGGCCTTCTCCTCCTTGAGGTAAGGCACATATCTCAACAACTCTAAAAATATGCAAGTATACTCCTTGTCTATCATAGAACCCATCCGCAACTCATAAAACTCCTTAGCTCTGTCATCATAGTACCTTTCTGAAAGTACTTCTTCTTGAAGAGCCTTTCAAATTCATGCCAAGTCAAATAATATTCATCAATAACTTTAACATTCTTCACATCTTCCCACCAAATATCTTCTTTACCTTTAAGACTAAAAAGGGCTATCCTTGCTTTCATGTTTTCTAAATAATCATGCAATTGGAAGAATATATTCATACCAAGCAACCATGCCTCTACATATTGCAATTTCTTCATATCTCCATCAAAGGTAGGTGGCTTCGCTTTCTTGAACTCATCCGATAAGTATTCCCTATCACTCTTCCTGTAAGGGTGATAACAATGATGATCATGATGTCTATCAAAACCAGAACTAGAATAGTACATGTGTCTAGTACCTCTCCTATCCAGAGTGTCCAAAAACCTGCCATCTCTGATCTTGTTAGATCTATCCGACCTGTGCCCACCATAAGTCCTGTGTCTACTAGGAGACCTACTGCCATATTCCCCATTACTTTTTCCTCTTTCCCATGGCTGATTCGAAGTGGTCAGTGTCACTGCAAATATCACAAACTCTGAAGTAGTATCACATTCACATCTGCTTGTTTCTCTTGTGCCTTCATGATTTTATCATTGTTCACTTTGAAACTCTTTATTTCTTCCCGTAAGATTCCCAATGTGTCTGCCAAATATGAAGAATACCCAACACCATGCTTCTCATCTGATGCATAGGGAGATTCTATGTAGTCTACCACATTTCTAGCCATTTATCCAATGATGCAATGAAAAAAGCACATGGGACACAAGTGTAAGAGACACACATGCAACCGACATCCATGCATGACCAACGCACACCGCCCATCTAGTCCAAGGGGTGAACCAAGCTCTGATACCAATCTGTAACACATCCTCCCAGGTCTACCCAAAATAACCATGACAACAGGGGTAAACATGAGACGAGAGGCTACTATGATTAGATTCGACCTCCTATGTGACCTTAAGGAAATGGAATTGATGAAACATCACACACAGTCATCCAACATCATAGACATAACCCTTAGGAGACAAGTTTGCCACTCAGACAACCTATCCCTGGGTCCCACTATTGTTCTAGATCTATTAGGCCATAGTCGCTCTCATTCTATGGGAAAGGGAGTGACCAACAACCTAAAGTCGCTCTCACAAGCCTACCTGCCAACGACTGTGGACCAAAATTAACAGTTTTGTGCCAGGGACCCTATGATTTAAGCCACTTTTCCAACCCAGAATACTGACCTCTGCCCAAAACTTACTACAACCTTACAAATTCTTTCAAGACATAACTAGGCCTGAGAATCCTATTGGGATGGGATCCCTAGGGTCAAATTTTATCAGTAAAGTTAAGTTTTGTAATATTTTTGTGAAAGAATGTAAAGTCTCCACGAAATGAGGAAGCGAAGTGTGAAGCTAAGTAAGAGTCAAATGGGCATTAGTCCCTCATATGGGTAGGTGATAGGTCAGTTTTGAGACTCACCCATGGTCCGCAGGCCATGGTATTGTAATGAAAATTCTATATATAGTTGAGTCATAGCGAGTCCAAAGATAACTTTTGATAGAGAATCATAGTAAGGCAAAAGTGTTAAGACATGAAAAGTCCGTTTTCATGTACTTAGGCGAAAGGAGAAGGCTCCTGCAGTTGAGTGTGTGGAGACCTTGGAAAGTCCACAGATGAGTGTGTGGGCCCCTACAACTAAGTGCTCAGGGATAATAAGTCTGTATCTGAATGTTACATCTTAATAAAGACTGATTTTGAGCAATTCTGTGCATCTGTGCCTAGTTTATTTGCTTATGTTTAAGTTTATGATTCTTCGCTCTGTGATTTGTTTTATATGAATTGATGCTAAAATTATGCACGGAAAAGATAGATCTGTAATTTTATGCATGATCAATATAATTAACCCCCTTCACGGAGATCAAGAAGTCCTTAGATAAATGTCCAGTAGTTAACTGGTCGGAAAGTGTAGATCTGCGTGAAGGCATATCTAGATCATAGGGGCTTCAGAATATATACTTTATTGCATGAAAGTAGTAAATCTATCTATTTTGTGCATGTTAAGCACAATTAAATACCTTCGCGAAGGTTTGAAGGTCTATTCGATAGAGTTGCAATAACTGACAGTCGGAAGGAATAGGTTTATGCGAAGGCAGATCTAAGCTGTAAGAATATGAGGAAGACCATCACATAGGCCTCTAGATACAAAAACCTGGTTCTAGCATCCCCCAATACTGTATCGGGATAGAATGTAGCCTGCCTTATGCAGGTTGTTGCCGAAAGGGCCATCAGTTAAGGTTTTGTTGGTTGGAACGAATAGTTATGAACCTGTGTTAGACCCCCTCAAGCCAACAAATGGTTCCGTTGTCGGGACCGAGATCAATCCGAGGAATGTGTGATGTCGAATAAATGGTTCCCTACCAAGAAAGAAATTGAGAAGTGGCTCGATCGAAAGGAACACGCATTTGTAGCTCAGGAAAATAGAAACCCGTGGTTATCCAAGGAGAAGTGGTTGAGTAGATACCTATACTCAGATGAAACTGAGAACTTTTTCTACTTCTTCCCTTGCGAATTACACGAGTGGTTGTCTAGATTTGCAGACAGTCAAGGTACGTGGAGACTTGATCGCCTTATTGTGTAGACTCTAGAGATGGTGAGACGCTTGGAAGCTTCAGAAAAAAAACATCGCGCAGGGCGATGATCAATGGATTGATCGAACACTTGGAGCATTTGTCACTGAGCTTGCGATTGATATATCTGTCAGTTATAGCGAAGCAAAACACAAACTCTTCAAGGGACTGCGAGGTAAGTATTTAAAATCTTTGAAAACTTGGATTAAGATCTTGTTATGTGAAAAATGGGTTATGCTATTACCTTGATGTTTGGAACTACACGAAGCAGAAAACTCTTCAAAAGGAACGGAGAAGCAGGCTTTGAATATAGTCCGCTAATGGGATTCACTTCAAGCGACAATGAACGAAATATTCTGAATACACCATGAAGTGCACTGTAGTTGGTAAGTCTGGGTATCTCGTAGATACCTCATCCGTCCACTCCACCTCCACCTCCACCTCCACTGCATACACCTACACCTTCACCTCCACGCCTGCCTCCACCTCCACCATTCAACATGGCGAACACAATGGAGTTGTCAATCTTTAAAGGGGTAGGGAGTGAAGACCCTGAGCAATTCTGGTTTGTTGCAGACGCTGTGTGGACCATGCAACATATCAATCATGATAATTTAAAGAAAGAACAACTGCTTACAACAATGCAGGATAGAGCATTGACCTGGTATATCAAGTACTATCAAGATCACCCTATTGCGACATTGGCAGATACCGAGCAAGCGTTGAGTTGCGAGTTTAAGAAGCCTAAATCTTAGGTGCAATCTGTTACAAATTTTAAGGAGATAAAGCAAGTGGTGAATGAATCCTCGTGGGATTTCGATCAAAGGATAAAATGCCTGATCCGACAGACTAATATGACTATCAAAGACGAACAACATAAAGATTGGTACATTTCTTCGTTGTTGCCCCACTTAAGATTACCAATGTCGCAGCAGAAGATAGAAACACAAGTAGAAGCTGTGAATATCACGATGAGTTTGGATGCCTCGCCGATATTAGATGCAAACATTGGAGTCGAACAAATTCACTCATAGCTAGAAAATCTACACTTGAAGTTGCAGAGCCTGAAGAAGGGAAAGGAAGCCCAGCTTGAGGTGCATGCTGAAGTTTGGTGCTTGAAATGCAAGGGCCATGGGCATGATAAGGACCATTGCCCAGTTTATTAGAACTATATTTTTTTTGGGGAGGGGTCTGTCCCCATAAATCCAAAAAATACCATTGGGCAGAACACAAGAGGATCACCATGGTGCGCTATCTGTCAGGTTACAGGACAACATGCCACATACAATTTTCATATAATGCAGAAGTTTGTACAAACCCCTCAGCAGTTGTTCTGCAATTTCTACAAATTTGTAGGTTACGATGAGCACCATTGTCGAAGTTATGAACTCATGATGGATAAGAGCCCTACCTACTGTATGTAGGAATAAACTCGGCCTCAAGATTAGGGTGCGGGTGCAGCACGCGGGGGATTCCAAGGCCGTGGTAGAGGAAGAGGAAGTGGGGTTGGTAGAGGACATAGACATGTTATTTGTTAACTATGGCGAAGCCGGACATTTCACGCGCGACTGTCAGAACCCAACGCATCCATATTGTCAATATTGCAGACAATTTGATCATGTGATAGAATATTGTTCAATCCTTATAGAAAATATGCAAGAGAAGAAGATACAACCCCAACGGTCTACGCAGAATATCTAGATGATGAGGGTAGAACTGCATGAAGAATATCACAATGTTAATATAGTAATTTGTAGTGGTATGGTCACGAGTGAAGATAAGGGAAAGCATCTAGAGACCAAAGGATGGGTGCGTAAGGCCACTAAAAAGGAAGTTGGGTTTGAAATCAACTGGGCTAAAGAGACTTTATGGAGGCTAAAAAGAACTTTGCTGAAGCTTCTACGTTTGGAAGTCAAGAGAAATCGGCTGTGAAGAGTGAAGTGCAAGATGTGGATCCTTCACTGTTAGCCACTTTCCTCAAGACCTGTATGAAGTTGTTGCACGAAAAGAAGGCGGTAGAAGGGCTACAAGAGTTAATAGACAACTATGCGGGTAAGATTAAGGTTCCTTTAGAACAACGCATTGTAAGGAATATAGGTAAGCATAAGAAGCAGACAGGGCACAGGATGAGGCTGACCGCGTAGATAGGAGAATATGAAATGGACCAGTTATCTTGGATCTGGGGTCTGAGGAAAATGTACTACCTAAACAAACATTGGAAAGGATGGGGAGACCTACACTGCAATGGTCTCTTATAAAACTACGCATGTCCAATCAGCATAAGATTATTCCGATGGGGCGCTTATATGGTGTGACGGTAGATATTGAGGGCACGAGAACACTGGCTGATTCTGAAGTAATAGAAATAGTAGATGACAATTATCTGTATCCTGTGACATTAGGAATCGATTGGCCCTTTGATATGGGTGCAATGATTAATCTAAAGCAGTGGAAGATGACATTTGAAAGGAAGGCGCTCAAGGTTATTGTTGCACTGGACCCTGCTAAAGGAGCTTGCTATGCTGAACCTGTTCGCAACTTTGTGGAGGATGATGATGATCTAGACCAGATATACAAGATCACGACGTGAGATGGAGATTGGATCAATATGACTGATGATGGACGAATTACGTGGGATAGGGACAACTCCTGTACCTCAGACTCGGATGAAGTACTCGAGCACTGGCAAAATCGGTTGCATGAAGTATCTACGTTGCATTACAATATGATGACCAAATCACTGTGGTGCGTATCTAATAAGGTAAGAAAGCTTCCACATTATGATGGCTTAAATGATGTTAATATATTTTTGGATGAATTTGAAAGGGAGGTGCCCAAGGAACATCGATTCCAGGCACTTGAATTGGCACTGCGCGCTATGGCCGCCTGATGGTTGGGTACACACAAGGAAAGTTTCGTTGATTGGAAGGAATATAAAAGGATGATGAAGCTAAGGTTTGGATATGATAATACTTGGATGACTAAGAAGTACAGTGGGAAGGATGACTCGCGTGAACATCTAGTGCAGTGGACTAAATCTTGGGGTGAAGAACCTCAACCAGAGTGGGTACATATTTTCTACCATACCTTAGACACTATCCTTATGAATTGGTACTTAGAGACAGAGCTGCATCACATAACGACTGAATGGGATATTCTGTGGGAGAGTTTCTTATTAACCTTCAGCTTTGAGGATGAATTTGAATGCATTGATGAAGTGCTGTAAGAGATCAATGCCACTATCTTTAGAACACATTAAGAACCAGTAGAATGGGTTCAACCAGACTGGAGTACACAGCTGTGCCACATGCTGGAATGTTACAATGTGACTATTGAAGAAGAAGAAGACGATCCAAGAAAAACAACATTCCAGAGATTAAGGGATAGCATGAGGTTGAAGGACCTGAGACAGAGAACCCTGATGTAACAAAGCCACTGAAAACCCGACAAGTAAATATTTGATTTGATGCAGAGCCTACGTTCGCGAAGATAAGATACTATTGGGATGAAGATACAGTCCAGAAGGTGGCCGAACTGCTACGTGAATACCAAGATCTATTCCCAATGAAGTTCTTGGACCTAAAGGGTATCGTAGGAGATTTGGGCGTAATGAAAATTACTTTGAAACCAGACGCAAATCTCGTCAAGCAGAGAATTTATCGGCAGAAAACCAAAGTATAAGGAAAAGGTGCACAAAGAGCTTGATAAGATGCTGGAGGCTAGAATTATTGAACCAATAGAAGAATCTGATTGGGTGAGCCCAATGGTTGTCCAGGAAAAGAAGTAGCAAGGTGAAATAAGAATATGCATATATCTGAGAAAGTTGAATGATGTCTGTGTGCATGATCCATTTCCAATGCCATTTACAGATGAAGTGTTAGAGAATGTTGGTGGACAGGAGGCTCATTCACTGATGGGTTCTCAGGATACCATCAGATTAAGATCGCACCGTAGGATCACAGGAAGACAACCTTCGTGATAGAGTGGGGTTGATTTCAGTATAAAGTGATGCCATTCAGGCTGAAGAATGCGCCCACAATCTTCTCCAGGGTAGTAATTGTGGTGTTCAAGGAGTTTATTAATAAATTATTGGAAGTGTATTTTGATGATTGGACTGTGTTCGGATTGGTGAAGCGCCATGTTGCAAGTTTGCACCTCATGCTGGATACATGTTGTAGATACCAGATCGCACTGAACTTAAAGAAGTGTATATTCTGTGTGCCTTTTGGAATTTTGCTAGGCCATGTAGTATGTAAGCAGGGATTTATGGTGGACCCTGCGAAGATAGTAGTGATCGTGAATTTAGAATCTCCCAAGAATGTTAAGCAACTACGCGCTACGCTGGGACACACAGGCTACTGTAGGAATTTTATCAAATCTTATGCCCAGATAATCGTGTTGATGGAGAAATTATTAAAGAAGGATGCGGCTTTTTGTTGGGATGAGGAGTGTCAATAGAGTCTTGATGTGTTAAAGGACAATATGGTGACTGTGCCCATATTAGTATTTCTGGATTGGAAGAAAGAATTCCATGTGCATGTAGATGCCTCATGTATTGCATTGGGTGCGGTATTGACCCAGCCTGGAAAATGTGATATTTATCATCCAATAACATTTGCAAGTAGGAAACTGTCAAAAGCCGAAAAAAACTATTCCACTACAGAGCGCGAAGGGCCGATGATGGTCTATGTGCTGTAGAAGTTTTGGGAGCAGAAGAAATCCAAGATGGAGTTGAGGAATTAGATGCTGATGAGGTTGAGCCTATCACTAGGCTCTCGACGTATATCCCTTCGCAAAAAGGGTAACTGAAGGCAACCAAGGACCCGAATTTGGGAAAATTTATGGTCTATACGCTGCTATTACTAGAAGAAGTGGTCTTTGAAGGCACGCTCTTAGCGCGTATGCCTGTGTTAAAAATGGAGGATTGGGATCTCACCGATCATGAGAAATTTCCGCATTTTGCCACCAATAAGTACATGACCAAGATTTACTATGAAGAGATTGGGGTCACAACGCTGGAACTAATGAAATGGATAAAAGGTCTCAGGTAGGACGAATTGCTACATATGCTGTGCATGGCACATTTTCACAGGTCAATTATCAATACTGTCTGTGTTTGCCAATCTCTCACGCTGGTGCATGATGGGTGTTTGTGGTTAGGTGAACCCATCCCCATAACCGATATGTTGATCCATTGAATTACAAAATTTCCCTATAAAGAGTGGATCCAGCTAAGGAATTTGGGGGAAAAAGAAAGGAGAAGGAACTTGCCGATAAAATGAAAATTGAGTATGCACTGGTCAAGAAGTCACACAGATACTCTATTCGCTCTATTGTAGACCTAGCGGGACAATTTTCCGCTCAAATTTTGGCAGGAGGGTCATGAGAAAATGTCACCCGGACGAGGTTACAACGCCAGTAATTTTGTTGGCTGCACAGTGCACAAAAGGGGTGCAGTACAACTAGGCGGAGTACCTTTGCAAGGAATTCTTAGCAAACTGTCATAAAGCACATGAGGAAATCAAGGCATTTCACTATCCCTAGCTCCTGCTGCTGATTGTACTAGTTGCATTGCGACTACCGGAGGATAGTAAGTTCCCTCAACAGGATGAGGATTTACTAGAGGCAGCAAAGTTTGCTTCGCTGTGGGCGATGAAGAATCCGGAAACGATCACAGAGTAAAAAGGTTCTGGATATTGGTTGAGATGGACCTCCGCACAATGATAAGTTAGAGGCCAAGGTTGTATCTGTTAGCCTTGTTGGAAAATGGCCTAAAAAATGGATCCAAATATGCCCCAAAGTCTCCAAATTTGCTTAAAAGCATGCCAATGGATCCATATATTCTCTTGAAGTCTTCAAAAGCCTCTTAAGGACCATTCAAAGTCAAAACCATCACATGCCAAGAGCCCTTGGAAGGGCGGAAATACACTATCGGGAGGCGAAAACACTCCAAAACCATGAAAAACCATGAAAAATAGTCCAAATCACAACAACCGTTAGATCTGGCCAATCAACGGCCCAGATCTAAGCGGCAAATCGCAATCGGCACAGGCAGGTAGCGGAAATAGGTGCAAGACATCGCCAATCAACGATTAACGATGATTGGGTCGGCACATCGCATCGGCGGATCGCAATTGGTGGAAACCAAGGGGTGACGGCAAATGGTGATTGGCGCTTAAACGAGGACCGTCAATCATGAGATCAAATCGGCGGCCCACATCGCATCGGCGGATATCGTATCGGCGGATCGCAATCAGGGAGGTGAGTTAGAGGTTATCGGCGCAGACAGTATGCAATGAGCGATCGCGATCGGCGATTCAACGTGGACCGTCGATTGCGCGCGCAGATCGATGACCCACATCACATCGGCAGATCGCAATCGGGAAAACCAAGGGGCATAGCCTTTACATGTATATGTGCGCGATGCTATAAGACCCGGACCCGATGGGTTTCAGAAGAAAAATGTATAATATTTCACGTCCGCCAAAGCCCATTTTCAATGCATTTTCAATGTATTTCGTTATATAATGAAATACAAAGGGGAACTCAGTAGCGTTGATAGCGATGAAGCCCGGACCCAAAAGGGTTCGGGAATGAAATCTATAATATTTGAAGTCCGGAGGGAGGCCTTTTTCATGTATTTCCCGTGTTTTTTCAAGTATTTCAAGGAACAAAGGGAACAAAGGGACCATGCCATCTACGATAGGTGACAGTGACCCAAAGGGCAGACCCGATAGATATATATGCCATGTTTAAGGACTTTTGAAGTTTGAAACGTTGAAGGTTTGGTAGGATTTCTCACAGTTGCATCATTTCTCCGTTATAACAGAAAGTAGTCCCCATTTGCATTTAGAAGATAACAGAGGCCCGAAGACCCATTCTATCACATAAACAAAGGCCGGGAAATAAATTCCGGGAGACAGAGGCTGAGAAGCAATCATGGGCATTGACAACACAGCTCAACAAACAAACAGAATGATTGTGGGGCATCTCTGGCATGGTAGAGCTCCTAGACAGCGCAACAACTACCCAAAATATCTGAATGCGGTTATTCCTTTGTCAGAAGAGGAAAACTGCCAGGCCATGCCTACCTATTGAGGGAATCAATCAGTTAAACAAGACAAAGGGATAGATTAAGACACCTGAAGCCTCAAAAGGCTCAGGACCATTGTAAACAAGCTATAAATAGCTGAAAACAAGATGTAACATGGGTTCAACTTTTGTAGGCTATTGAGACTTTGCTACTCAAGCTTCTCATCATCATTCGAGCAATATAAGCTTCTTTTACTGTTATATGTTCAATTTCCATTTTCTCTTCTGTTCCAAGCTTGCACTTGAATAGGTTGTTCATGTTTCTTCTGTGTCTAATGCCAGATAATTGTCATCTTATCTTTGCGTTGATAAATTAGATTTGCAAGCTTCTTTTACTTCCTGTAGTTGGCCATTCATATGTGTTTATATATGCGTCTACTGGTATAGTAGGTATTCTCCATCCATTCATTAAATCTACAAACTGTTGAGCATTAGTGGTCTAAAGCCTTGTAAAGCTGAGGGTGTTCATGCATGTCTTGAGTAAAAATAGAGTTGAAATGGTTAATCTGGCTTGATCCAAACCATCTTTCATTCCAATAGTTCAGAGAACAATATTGAAGATTATATGTTACCAGGCATCTTTGAGCTGCAACCATAGGAGAGTTTCCTGGAGTGCTAACATCAATTGGCACTGTTGCCGGGGAGAGGAAACTAAAGCTCAGCTTCCCTGGGAAATGTCACAGACCCAACTTTGATGATAGACAAAGTCTGGGCACATTTTTGGTTGTAATCATCTATTTGGCGACTCTACCAGAGGCCGAACCTCTTGGCGACTCCACTTCATAATTCTGGCTCAGTTTGTGAGGCATACTCGAAGAAATGCCCAGAAATTGCAAGCTGACCCAGTACCTGACCCGGAAAAGACCATCAAGGAGAAGAAAGTATTGCAGAAAGGAGCATCAGGTTCAGGTAAACCTAAACAATATTCTGTATCTCTTCAAGAAGATCCTGCAATAGAACAAATACATGTTGAGAGTACAGATTCTAATACTAGCAGTGAAGAAAAGCTCTCAGAAATTCATAAAGCTCCTTATTCTTTAGTTTCTCCTTTTGTTGCTAGCCCAAAGGGAACCTCACCTCCTATTCACCATACTCCTTTGGTCTCATCCATCACTCCCCCGCCTTATTTCATTCAGACTTCTAGTACTCTTTTAGTCACCACAGTTATGGCCGGTCCGCAAGCACCCACCAAAATGGAAAGAATCATAGCCGCTAGGTATGGACCTCTAATACTGCCCACTCCTTTGAATGCTATGCCCACTAGAGAGTATCAGAAGTATATGCCTAAGTTCACTGGGACTGAAGGTGTCACTGCTGAAGAACAACTTGAGTCATTTTATAGCTATGCTGATAATCTAGATATTAGTGAAGATGATGTGTGGATGAGAGTCTTTGTCCAAAGCCTAGATGGGAAGGCTAGAAAATGGTTCAGAGAACAAGCCCCAAGATCTATAGCGGATATTGAAGCTTTAGATGATACATTCCTAAAACATTGGGGGGATAAGAATGATCTCCTCTATTACCACACTGAGTTTGGGAACTTAAAGAGAGAAAATGGTGAACTGCTGTCCAATTTTAATAAGAGATTTAACCGCATGTATAGCAAGATACCAGCTGAAGTGAAGCCCACTACTACCTCTGCTAGACTCATTTATGCCAGTGCCTTTGATTATGACTTTTGTTTACTATTGAGGGAGAGGCGATGTGCTTCTTAGGCCAACATGCAGGATGCAACCTTGGAAGTAGAATCAAACATCATGGCTGCTGAGAAGCTCAAGGGAAATGCTGATAGAAGGGGACAAAGAGGCGAGTCTTCATCATCCTCTGATCCCAAGATAGATAAAATGACCAAGATGATAGAATCATTAGCCTTTTAGATCTCCAAATTAAAGTTCGAGCAACACTTTGGGAAAGGAAGAGGTCCTAACACCTTTGCTCCTCCAAATCCAAATCCATATAGAAGAGAAAATGACCAGTTGCAGATTTTGCAAAGAAACAAAGATGCCAACGAGGATCAAAGAGTGGAGACTCCTCTTCAAAATGTAGTCATGAAAGAAGAGTAGTTTGAAGAAGAGGATGAGATGCATTGTATGGAAGACAAAGGCGGTACCCCTTTTTTGACCTTAGCTGCCTATGAAAGGTCATTATTCAATGACCAGATCAGCCAAGAGTGGAACGGTGAAGCTATTCTACAAACTGAAGATCAACAAAGATATAATTTGAGGTCAAAGATGAATAATTTCAAGGAAACTCCTGTTCATAAAGCTATTGTCCCTGCAGAACAACAAGCTAATAAGTAGAAGCAACCAGCAGATGATCCGATCGCCCTCAAAGCTCTAGCCATAGAGGTAAGAGGCCTTGACAAGTCCCCTTCTTCTTTTAGTTTTCAATCAGAAATTCAGAAGCTAAGAATACCTATGCCTCTGATTGAACTAGTGAAGAATGAGTCCTTCAAGAAATCTATCCTTGAGGCTCTTGAGCCTAAAGCCATCCAAGCCTCCACTGACTATGTAAATCTGCAAGATGACCAACCAGCTATTATTCTCAGCCCAATGATTGAAAATTGTGAAGACAGCTCCCCATCATTCTATGTTTCTCTGTCTATTCATGATAAAATCCTTCACAATTGCCTTCTGGACACTAGAGCCAGCCATAATCTAATGCCCAAGGCTGTCATGGATAAATTGGGTCTTGACATTACCAAGCCTTACCATGACTTGTTTTCTTTTGACTCTAGAAAAGTGGAATGCTTGGGACTAATCAAGGATCTAACCTTCACTTCATCTCAGCTACCCATGAAGAGCATGATGATGGATATTGTGGTAGCAGATGCCCCCCCCAAGTTTGGCATGTTACTTTCTAGAGGCTGTATCAAGAGATTAGGTGGAACATTGCAAAATGATCTATCCTATGCTACTGTCCCAGTTTTTAGAGGTGATAGTAGGAGGTTATACAGAGAAGCTCAGTTGGCTTATATAATCAGTGATGAGGGGAATCCCACTAATCATCCCATCTATGCTATTGAAACTGATTTTGGAGCTTGTTTTCTTCAGATTGAAGAATTTCAGTTGGCCTCTACGCAGCTTAAAAAACCAGTTTTCTAGATTACAGAGGAAGAAGGCCCACAGATTTGGGACATGTTCTTTGAAGGAGATTTCTCTAAAGAAGCTTTTTATAGACATTTTTTGGCACTGCAACCCCAAGCATGAAATGTCCATAAACCAAGGGCTCCTAAGTCCCTAAAAGTGTTGTTCTAACCCCTAAAGGAACAAGGTCAACTGATTACATCTTCTCCCAGAAGTTCTCCATGAAAAACTGCTCAAAACTGGTCAAAACAGGATCATTTCAGCTGCTCCATAGGCAAAGTGCGTTGCATCTCACCTAAGTACACTATGTGGGTGCGTTGCATTTCAAAAAGCCCTTCTATGGGGTGCTATGGGCGAGAAGTGACAAATGGCAGTGTCAATCCGCGAGGTGGAGAGGCATGGAATCTTCCAGAAACTTCTCCTGTGACACTTGATTTTCTGAATTTGACCAAGGATGAGTAAGAGATCATCAATCTCCAAGTGGAAGCAAGAACTATCAGAGGGAAGACACTAATAAAATCACAAGCTGACTCATCTCCCTTACAGATATCTATATATGGATCCCTCATCCCAGAGATCCAGAGGTTGGAATTTTGCATCTTGTAAGGAATTGCTGTTGGTTTCTTGAGACAACATCATAGTATTGGGTGATCTAAGCTTTTTATGAGGTGAAGAAGGGCTTACTTGCTGAGAGGATGATGCTGGGTCAAAAAACTGGTTGTAACTCCCTTGGCTCTTTCTTGATTATCAATAAAAGCTATTCAAGTTTTCCTCCATACTCTTGTGTCATTTATGTTTTATGCATTTGTATGGTCAATTTACATCTGATCCTAGATTGTTTATGATTATAGATCGATGTTCTTGTATAGTGCTATGCTACTATGATCCTACAGGTACTCTGTGAAGCTGGGTGTACAAGGGAGCAAGTAGCGAAAGACTATCAAGAGAGAGAGGAATCGAACTAGGAGATAAGCGCAAGACAGAGGTTGGTCTTCTTTGTTCTTCTCTCATCTATATTTCATAAAGGAAAAACGAAAGTAGCTTTACTTTGTTTGTTTCTAAGGTAGCTACCACACCTTATTGGGATAAGCAGTTCTGTGTAGACAATTTTCCTTGTAACAAAGCTGCAGGGGAAGGTGTAGTCCTTGTGTCTCCCATAGAAGAGTGCACTGATTCACCTTTAATATTAACTTTTGAGGTCACAAATGACACAACAGAGTACAAAACAGACCTTATTATTCAGCATGCATACAAAAGCTTCCAAGTGAAACATCCAAGGCTGGGAGCATACAGAGATAAGGTGAAATATAGACCATCTATGCTTGATAATGTCAAATGCTCCAAATTTTTTGAAGTAGGTGATCAAATTAATAGGCTTTTGCAAGTCTTTGATGAATTGGCAGGTATGCATATTGACAAAGAGAAAGAAACCTTTCATAGAAAGGTAAAAAGGGTCAATTTTCAGTTTGGTGACTATTTTCTCAAAAGGAATGCATCAAAGGAAGGAGGAAATGTTTTTTATGGCCCATTCAATGGGCTGTTCATCAAACTTTATTTCAGTTAAGGCTTTCAAGCCTCAGTATTGTACATATGTTTTTCTTTCAGTTTTTATGTTATGCTAAAAAGACTCCATGCCCAATGGAACACTAGGGGAAGAATTTAATTTTGTTTTATAGGAAAGGCATTGCTCTGCAGTTCTTGAAACCTCACAGGGAGGCTTTCATCCCCAGAAGGAGCCAGTGTTAGCCTTGTTGGCAAATGGCCCAAAAAATGGATCCAAATATGCCCCAAAGTCTCCAAATTTGCTTAAAATCATGCCAATGGATCCATATATGCTCTTGAAGTCTTCAAAAGCCTCTTAAGGACCATTCAAAGTCAAAACCATCGCATGCCAAGAGCCCTTGGAAGGGCGGAAATACACTATCGGGAGGCGAAAACACTCCAAAACCATGAAAAATAGTCCAAATCACAGCAGCCGTTAGATCTGGTCGATCAACGGCCTAGATCTAAGCGGAAAATCACAATTGGCACAGGTAGGTAGCGGCAATAGGTGCAAGACATCGCCGATCAGTGATCACTGATGATCGGGTCGGCACATCGCATTGGCGGAAACCAAGGGGCGACGAAAAATGGTGATTGACGATTAGACGAGGACTGTTGATCGCGCGATCAGATCGGCGGCCCACATCGCATCGGCAGATCGCAATCGTGGAGGCGAGTTAGAGGTTATCGGTGCAGACAGTATGCAATGAGCAATCGCGATCGGCGATTCAACGTGGACTGTCGATTGTGAGCACAGATCGATGGCCCACATCGCATCGGCGGATCGCAATCGAGAAAACCAAGGGGCATAGCCTTTACATGTATATGTGCACGATGTGATAAGACCCGGACTCGATGGGTTTTAGAAGCAAAATGTATAATCTTTCACGTCTGCCAAAGCCCATTTTCAATGCATTTTCAATGTATTTTGTTATATAATGAAATACAAAGGGGAACTCGGTAGCGTCGATAGCAATGAAGCCTGGACCTGAAAGGGTTCGGGAATGAAATCTATAATATTTGAAGTCTGGAGGGAGGCCTTTTTCATGTATTTCCCGTGTTTTTTCAAGTATTTCAAGGAACAAAGGGAACAAAGGGACCATGCCATCTGCAAAGGCCCGCACCATGCCTAAGAAGATATGTTACACGTTGCCATACTTAGTGTCAGAGACAATTGTATAGGAGATTGTAGGGAGTTGGCCAGCAGAGTGGAGACAACTCACAGAACTTGGTGCAGGTACCAGCAAAGGTAGAGAAATATCTTTTGCGCAGACGATCCCTACGCAGAAATGAAAAGAAGCAACATAGGTAGCAGCACGAGAATTGGCGGAGTAGAAGAATAAAGAAGCTAATGCTAAGGAAACTGCTAACAAAGAATGCACTGAGAAAGAGGCCACAATAGAAGTCGAAGCATCAACTTCCCATATACTGAAGAGAAGGAATAGTCCAAACAGGAAGGAGGATGGGGTGATGCGCAAAGCACTCCCTTCAGGCTGTTAAACCACCAAAAGGAGACAACTTTTGGACCCATGAAGAAGCAAAAATCGGACAAACAGGCACATGCAGATCCAATGGTTCTCACTGAAGGGGACTTGGATGAGATCAGGGACAAGGTCTGAGATAGAACAATGGAACTGTGGATACAGTTCAAGTTGTACTACATGCAGATTATGGGGAGCATCCAGAAGGATTTGTGCGAGTTGCAGATTCAAACAGGTAGAATTTAGGCGATGGTGGGACAAGCAAGCGGGGTTCAAGTGAGCTTGCAACAAGCGAGGGTGAGCTTCATTGAACCAGAATGGACTCTGGACCTCAGAGTCATTTCCTTGCCAGAAGGAACATTGCGCGTGGAGTCAGAGGAAGACAATGCCCAACTTGGAAACATCAAAGGTGTGGGTATGAATTTAGCCACGTTGTCACTTCAGACCCTCCTCGGGCTTCATCAGGGGGTCTTGGATGAGCTTCAGGTTAGAGAACAATGCACGTTATCAGTGATTAGCAAAGTTAAAACAAACAACGAGCAGATCTTCGCCCAAAAATTTTAGGCTCTCAAGGAAAAATAAGAGCTAGCAGTGTGAAGTGAGACCTTAGAAGGACCAATTACATAAGCATGTAATTTAGTACCAGAGCTACACATTCCAGAGGATGCGGCCGCTTCCGAAAAAGTTTGAAAATTGGCCATTGCGGTGCGACAGTCTAAGGAGGAGGTAGGCCGAGTTACTTTCGATTTTTAGATGAAGATCTCAGAACTGCGATTGAAATTGCAGCTGACGACTCCACCAAAGGTCAGGGAGAAGTACATCCAAGGATAATTTTAGGGGCGAATGTTCGCCCTTTGGCGAAATTAAGGGGTTTTGAATTTTTAGTGGGCGAATATTTTGTATCATAGTACATTTTTACAAATCACCTCAAATAGCCCACCTTATTTTAAGGGAGAGGGTAAAAAAGGTAAATTTAGCCCTTGAAATTAGGACTTACGACCTTCCATTTGCCCATTTTCAAGAATAGGTTTTATTTAAGTGAATCCATTCGCCCATTTTCAAGAATAGGTTTTATTTAAGTAAATCCTATGGGCCAAATACCATATTTATAAAAGAGGTATTGTAAATTAATAAAAATATAAATAAATGAGAGGTATGGTAAATAAATAAAACATTTTTTATATTTACTCCATAAGTCACCTTATATACATGTAAGGGTGTAAACAAATAAAAATATAAGTAAAGTGGAGGTATGGTAAATAAATAAAACATCTTTTTATACTTACTCAAAAAGTATGGTAAATAAATAAAAATATAAATAAACTAGACGTATCGTAAATAAATAAAACCTCTTTTTATATTTAGTCCATAGCCCTCGTTCTATTTATGAAGGCTCAAGAAAGAGGTTTTATTTAAGTGAATCCTATGGGCCAAATACCATATTTGTAAAAGAGGTATGGTAAATTAATAAAAATATAAATAAACAAGAGGTATGGTAAACAAATAAAACATTTTTTTATATTTACTCCATAAGTCACCTTATATTTACGAACACTCAAAAAATGGGTTATATTTAGGTGAAACCTATGGCCAAAATACTATGGGACAAATACCATGGACTAGATTGTTATTAATACCATGCAAAAAACCATTATTAACCCTAATATTAGAATTAATAAAAATAAAAATGGCACATGGTATTGACCCATGGTATTCACCAAAATGGCACATGGTATTGACCCATGGTATTCACCTCGAATGTAGCCTATTTAAATGGGGGAATTAAACTAGCATGTAGCCTATGCTAAGATTCACTTGGACTTTACAAAGTTTTATTATTTAGTGAAAGACTCGCCAAGATCTTACAAGATTTTATAATTGAGTAAAATATTCGCCATGCCTGGTGAGAGATTTGCCAAAAAATCATATATACATATTATATTATTGATGAAATCGCCTTCCATTTTTCCTATATACCATGGAGATTCGCCCATTTATTATATTTATAAATTTAGGGGGGGTTCTTAAAATTTTCCCTGAGTACATCGCAACCATCAGAGAACACATGTCTACTTTGGACAATGCAGTATCGGGTTGCAATGATCTTTTTGAAACCACAATGGAGCTATGGACCACTTTGCAGGAGGACTTAAACCTGCAACGATTGGGTACAAAGATCCGAGAGGCACAACATAAATTTGATGAGATCGTGGCGACTGCATGCACATTGGTGCCAGTCCAGCGTTTCACGCGCTTATAAGAGATGAAGGTGCTGCATGCACAAGTTGAGGATCTGAATTGCAAAGAAAAAATTTTGAAGGCTCGGTTTCAACCATGGACAGAGGAAGCGATCCAGGCTACTTTGGCTATCCAAGAGAAGCTGAATACTTTCCAGGAGACACAGATGACCATGCGCCTCGCAATGGAGGGGAAAAATACAAAGAATATGGGCGAAGAAGTGCAACGGATCTTGAAGTCTTGAAGATGGAGTTTAGTGAACACCGCCACAAAGTGGAGAAGACAACTAAGTGACTCGAGGGCCAGTCACCATATTTGTGTTGGGGGCTTGTTGGGATGGGATCCCTAGGTTCAAATTTGATCAGTAAAGTCAAGTTTTGTAATAGTTTTGTGAAAGAATGTAAAGTCTCTGCGAAATGAGGAAGCAGAGTGCAAAGCTAAGTAAGAGTCAAAGGGGCATTAGTCCCTTGTATGGGTAGGTGATAGGTCGATTTTGAGACTCACCTATGGTCCGCGGACCATGGTATTGTAATGAAAAGGCTATATATAGTTGAGTCATAGCAAGTCCAAAGATAACTTTTGATAGAGAATCATAGTAAGGGCAAGGTGCTAAGACATGAAAAGTATGTTTTCTTGTACTTAGGCGAAAGGCGAAGGCTCTTGCAGCTGAGTGCGCAGAGACCTTGGCAAGTCCACAACTGAGTGCACAGGTCCCTGTAGCTGAGTGCGTAGGGATAAGAAGTCTGTATCTAGACATTACATCTTAATAAAGGCCGATTTTGAGCAATTATGTGCATCTGTGCCTAGTTTATTTACTTTTGTTTAAGTTTATGAATCGTCGCTCTATGATATGTTTTATATGAATTAATGGTTAAATTTTGCATGGAAAAGATAGATCTGTAATTTTATGCATGATCAACATAATTAAACCCCTTCACGGAGATCGGGAAGTCCTTAGAGAAATATGCAGTAGTTAACTAGTCGGAAAGTGTAGATCTGTGCAAAGGCAGATCTAGATCATAGGGGATTCAAAATATACAGTTTATTGTGTGAAAGTAGTAAATCTATCTCTTTTGTGCATGTTAAGCACAAGTAAATACCTTCGCGAAGGTATGTTCGATAGAGTTGCAATAACTGAAAGTCGGAAGAAATAGGTTTGCGCAAAGGCATATCTAAGATGTAAGAACCCGAGGAAGACCATCACACATGCCTCTGGATGCAGAAACCTGGTTCAAGCATCCCCCAATACTGCTTTGGGTGAGACTGCAGCCTATGCTACGCAGGTTGTTGCCAAAAGGGCCAGCAGTTAGGGTTTTGTTGGTTGGCGCGAATAACTCTGAACCTGGGCCAACCCCCCTTCAGCCAACACATCCCCAATTGGGACTGACATTCTGTCAAACATTTGGCATCAATGCAACTTACAGGTCTAGGATGCAAGAAAAAGCATAAATGACTGAAACAACTTATGAAACATAACCAGAAGTATCATCTCCTTCTCCATTGAACTACTACATCATCAATTAGTCCTTGCATCCATCCATTTAATAGTTACAATTAAATACATGAAATAACCATGACATGAACCAGTCATTTGACCATGCTTATAACTAGCATAAATCCATGTAGATATCAGAGATAAGACAACCATTAAATCCATATGTAAATCAGTGCAAAAGTAAGAGAACTTAACTTTTAATAATCATAGGCAAATCTGAGCAGGTTTGGGACTTCCACGTACCACCCGACCATAGACATAGCTGAACCCAATCTCTCTTTCAGCTAGTCATCCCCATGCCATATTCCAAGCATGAATGTGGGATCTCATAGAACAACCAATCCAAGAAATAACAATGGAATCCAGAGGTTAAACCACCTCCACCCTCATCAAACCATGATCACACCAAAACTGATGCTCCAATCACAACCGAAAAAAACTTGGAATGCCATCCAGAATCCATCACTATGCTTAAGGAATTTTCCGACTCCTTATCTCTCAGTCTTTAACGCAATCCAACCCAGATCACTAGGCCCTAAACTGAGACATCTCCCTCAGGCTTGATCGTGTATCCCGCCAAAACCGGTCAAGGGATTCCTTGGCCTTTGGGACTGGAACTTGAGACCACCTTCGCCCCGGATTCCGAAATCCATTAGGCAAACCAAATCTCAAAAGCCGAAATAAACATCCCAACACCATGGAATCTAGAAAAAGGCAAGGCTAGGCTGAAAACCACTGTCATAACCCGACAAAACCATGCCACCGACAGCAAGAGAACCATACATCAACATGCAAAGCCATGCATGTCCAAACCAGTTAGAAAATCACACATGCAAAAGGTTACCTGCAAGTATTCCTGCTGAAGCTGCTTGATCTTGCTTTCCTTTCCTTGATCCTTGCTTTTCCTTCCTTTCCCTTTTTCTTGTTTTTCCTTCCTTGATCCAAAGTTAGAGTGCTCTAAGAAAACTCTAAGTGACCAAGAAAGTGAGAGAGGGAGAGAGAGAATAACGAGAGATCTCCAAACTTGAACTTGAAAAAAGCCATGAACTGACCCTCAGAAGCCTTTTTATGCATGAGGCCTCTAATTTCTTCATTTTCCATTATTTTCCTTCAATTTCCTCCTCACATGTAACCTGTGACATTTCACCTTACTTTTCTCCTAATTTCCTTTATTTTCATAAATAAATATGCCAAAATGCATTTTTTACTTTTAATTCCTTTGCCTTAGCCTTTACCAATTTTCCTTAACCAAAACACATCAAATGATGCCCACTAGGATATCTTTTCCCAACATTCATCTTGGAATAAGTGTCCCTTAACTGTGGTCTTATTTTTCCTTTATTAACCTTTATTACATGAAATTTTCAACAGGGCTGTTACAATGGCTTTTATGGTTTACTGGACTATAGATGTTTATGGTTTTTCTATTGTCAAGCCCAAAATATCTATTGCATGGAATTTTTGAAGGTCCACCTTGTTATATGCTACTTTGCATGTCCTTTTTGGCTAATGTGGACTACTAAGAACAAGTGTCAGAAAGTGTATTAGTTTGTAAGTGCACACAAAGTTTTCTGGAACAACCTAGTTCCTTATGTAAACTTGGTTTTCTCATAATATAAATATTACCATTTAGCTTACAAAAAAAATGAAGAATCCCTATTTTTAAAGTCCGTTTTTCCTTAGGTTGTACTACCGTTGATGCATTGAGATCTAGCTTCAATCACATTTATAGAAAAACATTATGATGCTCAAAGCAAGTATATAATTTCTCTTTATGACTCTAGTTGTTAATTCAAATAACCCCCTAGCTTATAGATAAAATTTTAGGGTTACCAACTCTAAAAAAGCTATTAATGAGCATCAATATCAACATAATTTCCTAAATTGGTCATAAGCAAGGTCTTAAAGATGTTTTGGTAAACCCTTCTAGTACTTCAAATGTTGTTTTTCTTGATAAAACTAGCATGTTGAAAGCTGAGGTCCAACACGTGGTTTCACTTCTAATAGTCATATTAGGTTGTAATGATGATGAGGAAATGAATGAAGTGATTTTCACTTGTGTGTAAGATATAATGGAAAACCCTTTAGACATAGTCTTCAATTTTCATGGATCCATTACAAATTCTATCCACTTTCAATTGAGCATGATTAACAATTTATTTTTATTTAAATATCAAAAGTGTAATGCTTCCATCCACCTTCTAGGAAAACTATTATACTTGTTACCCTTGTAGCCCTATTTTTTAAAAATTTTCATTTTGTTTTATATTTTTTATATGCGATACACACAACTAAATGGTTCTATAATGCAATGATCTCATGCAAAGTAATTATAATCACATAATTAAGTCATTAATTTTATATGCATATGGAGCAAAGGAAAATACATAATTTTAATTATGGTGTAATTCAAATGAATATTGAAAATAACACTTATCTAGTAAAAGTTATTGATTGGTTGTAGACCTTAGACATTCCTTCTAGTCATATTCCACATTTCTCATATTCTCTTAGTTGTAGGTCAACCCCAATTCGGGACATCAACTCCATAGGGAAACGACTTACCCAAATCGAGGTACATACCAGTATGATACATAACTAGGTCAAGGTACCAAACCCAACTACCTCCAACCCACAAACTCACATCCCTATTTATCCCTACAACCCAAGTATAGCACCTACTTCTTTGCACTTGTAGTTCCTTGGGTTGTGCCACTATCTCCAAGGCATGCAAATTGACTGACAAAGGATGTTCCAAAGTCTTGTGGTTCACAAGAGTTCCTACTACCTCATGGGTCTCTGACCTCACACTGGGGAACATATCCCATTTGTCACAAGTTCATCCATTTTTTCCCATCCACGGTGCCCAGTTCCTTTCCCACAATTAGATCATGTAGAATGTGTGTTCCATAGCACCAACACCCTCACTTTTATGCACATTTCACTCTCTTGACACATGGTACCTTTTAAAGTCACTTGATGGACTTAAGTTAAAATACATGAACTTTTAATAATTATTAATCCACACAAAGAACCCTTTTAACTCTCATGGAGTCTTATATCCCATGTTATTTTTGTCTGACTCGGTCTACAATAGTAATGCATTTTACTCATGTGCATAATTTCATATTTACAAAACTAGGTTATGTGGCCCCAAAGCATATAAATACATATACACACAGGCACACCAGTCCCAAAAGTAATCCTTGGCTCACAAACCTAATTAATATGCATTATCTCACCAACATAGGTTTCATATGTACATTTTAGTTATAATCCAAGGGTCGAATCAGGGTATTAAAAATACACTTGGTACATTTTATTTTGTTTAAGTATCCTAACTTTTTCATAAATCATGGTTTGAACTTAAACATTCTTAACAATAAGGGTAAAGGAAATAGTGTGAGACAATGGATGGATATCATATATATAGGGAAACCCAAAGGGGATTATTTAGAGTATGCCAATATTTTGTTGGAAAATATCCACCTTCTTATGAATATCCATAATCCCCTCAGAATATTAGAGGAATATATGAAAGTTTTGCAATGAAGCAAAGAAACTAATCTAGGGGATTGGTTTCTTTATAAAAACACGAATATAAGAATTATAGATTTGAAGGGGAACCCGCTTGCTTACCAACCTTCATTACTCCTAAGATATTTTCATTTGAGATTGTTATACAAAGGCTTGCATTGGTTAATGCTTACTTTCTATTGAAAAGTGAAAAATAAATACTCACTTTACCTTATGAAATTTAATCTCTTTTTATAAAAAACAAAGGTGTATATGATCACTTAGAAGGGAATATTTTATCTTTAAAATTGTAGAAAAGTTTTTTGTGGAAGTATGATCCCTTCCACATCATTTCTGAACAAAGAAGAAAAATTAGACTTTACACTTATCAAACATTTCAGTAACCTTGCTATTAGAATGCAAGTTAACCACAACACATGGATAAAATACATATATAATATCTCCTCGAAGGGGAAGTCAAACAAATATAAGTAAAAGACATAGGCCAATTTGTGACTGACTTAGACTGAGATCAAAGACAAAATTTTCTAACCCTAAGTTGGGACCCCATGCTGATGGTTGTAGAAATTCATTTTAGATTCAAACTACTTATTGTAATTTACTAAAACAATAGACTTGAATCTACTCTACTCACCATCGGAAACAATTGAAAGATCGAGAAATAATGAAGCATACACAAGAAATAATTCAATAAACACATTACACAATGATTTCCTGGGGAAAGCCACAACTAAAAATCCCTACTACCTATATATTTCATTATTTAGATCATATGAGAATATTACAATGCTTTTCTCAAGCCTGAGCAACCTCTACACTATCTCTACATCTCTCACAGCTTCCTAGACAAGCCTAGGAAAATACTTAACCAAATTTTGGCTTGCCCAAGTCCCTGTTTCCTTGCGTTGTTTCCTCGGGAATTAGCCTCATATTAATTACGTAAATTGCTCAATATTATTTGCACAATCCTCATAGGCCTTCCTCTGACTGCATGCACCACCTGTACAATTTAGACGATTATACAATTGATAGTACACTTCCCTTGAACTCCAATCTCAACTGGGTAACTATCAGATATGACATGCATGAGTTATTTATGAGTGAATCATCAGTTAAATTGGTTGAACTCATGAAGCAACACTCCACTGTCTGAACTCCTACTAGTTCCTCCATTAGTTGGAGCTAGTTTAACTAATTTTAACTCAGTTAAACTGGATTAATTAATTACAACTCAAAATAAACTCAACCATGGATCCTATAATGTAGGAGACACTCTACATGACTCAAGTTAGACCCCCCAACTCGAATTAACTGAGCCAGATAGGTCAAATTAACTTAGTTAACTCATACAAGTTGTCTTATGATGTGGAATTACATTTTTATTCCTAATTTAATTCAAGGAAAAAATTAAATTAGGATTTTCTTGTTTCATTTTCAACACTCCCTCTCAACAAGAAAGGGATTATTAGATACCCCAATCTTTCCTCTATGGAACTTGAATTTTCCTTTTGATAGTGCCTTAGTCAAGATGTTTGTATCCTATTCCTCTATAGGAATGTACTCCAACAACATGATTCTCCTATGCACACAATCTCGTAGATGGTGATAACAGATGTCAACATGTTTGGACTGATCGTGAAAACCTAGATTCTCAGAGAGTTTTATACAACTCTGATTGAAACAATAAATCATTTTAGGATCCATCTGTTGACCAAATAACTGAACAAGGATCTTCCTCATCCAGGTTGCCTCACAAGATACTTGACTAGCAGCCATGTACTCAGCTTATGTCAAACTGAGTGCAAATGAAATCTGCTTCCTACTATACCAAGAAACTGCTGTTGACCCAATACCAAAGATCCCCCCTGATGTGCTCTTCCTTTTGAATGGACTCCCTGCCCAATCTACATCTGTGAAGCCTTGCAACTTCACTCCCTCTGTCCACCTATACTAAAGACCAAACTGAGTGGTGTCTTTGAGGTATCTCAACACACGTTTAGATGCCTTCCAATAGAGTTTGGTTGGCTTAACCATTGCTTGAATAAGTTGGTTAACTGCAAAACATATGTCTAGTCGTGTGTTCACAAAATACATAAGTGAAGCCACAAGTTGCCTGTAAATAGTAGCCTCCACTACTTCACCTGAAGTAGCATCCTCCTTCCTCCAATTCCTTGCTAGAGGAGTCTCCATGGGTTTGCTGATATCCATGTGGAACTTCTTCAGTATCTCCTTGGCATACTTGCCTTGAGAGACAAGAAATTCCTCATCTCCTTTCCATACTTCCATACCAAGGAAATAATGCATGAGCGCTAGGTCCTTCATCTCAAATTCTCTTGCAAGATCCTCTTTGCAATATTTTACTAACTTCTCATCACCTGTTAGAATTAAATCAACAACATATAATACCATAATCAATAGTTTACCATCAACCACAATATGGTAAAGTTTTGCATCTGCTTCACTTTTGGTGAAGCCCAACCTAGTGAAATAACTTTCAATCCTGGTGTACTAAGCATGAGGTGTTTGCTTCAATCGATACAACACTTGGTTAAGTCTGCACACATGCAAATCTCTATTGAAGGTATCAAATCCTTCTGGATGCTCAATGTACACTTCTTCCTCAATAACTTCGTTGAGGAATGATGTCTTCACATCCATCTAATGTATATTCCATCCCTGATCCAGGTGGATATTGGTGGCCACCTGTCAGGTCCACCTGGACCCCCACCATTGTCTTTCTCAGCATTTTCAGTTTCCTTAATTGTAGCACAGTTTACTATTTTTAGCAGTTTTTTCGGGTCCTGAACTTCCGGAGCCGTTTTGAGGCCCTAAATGACGTTTTTTTGGAATTCTGGGGCGACCGAGCCCTATTGTTGCCCCCCAAAGTGGTAGTACTCGGATAGATCTTTCTAACGAGCTATCGTACGCGTCAAACGGAGATCGTATGCCAAAGTTACGACCCCGGGAAATTGATGTACCAATTTACCCAAACGGGGCCCACAATTTGGCGTTTCATCTTCTAGGGTTAGGTTTCGGTATGTGAAGGGTTTTCCATTGTTTCTCTACAATAAATAGGCCTTCGAGCCTCATTGTAATACAGTTCGGAACAGTTCAGAGGCATGTAGTCGCACATCTCTTCTCAGAGATAAGCTACCATCGCCCTAGCT
This sequence comes from Pinus tabuliformis, assembly GCA_031772625.1. Classification (NCBI taxonomy): domain Eukaryota; kingdom Viridiplantae; phylum Streptophyta; class Pinopsida; order Pinales; family Pinaceae; genus Pinus; species Pinus tabuliformis. The sequence continues at coordinate 484,484,699 of CM062820.1, forward strand.
GGTTTCTTTCCATTTCTGTTTGTAAACATATTTCAGTATTTTACAGTAATGAAATGAAGTATTATTTCCGCTGCATCTTTGTGTATATGGCTATCGCATCTCTGTATTTATGGTTATCTCTGTAATATAGTGCGTTCCTCTTTAAATCCGGATCAGTGGTATCAGAGCGGTCTGCTTTTTCTCTGTTTTTCTTTGCATGTCCCCAACGAGGTCGGGATATAAGGAGCTAGGGCTTGAACTGGTCGAACCTTTGCAAGACCAGCCTCGCAAATCCCGACGGCCTCCCATGGCGGATGAGAAGAAAGACGAGGGGGCAGGAGATCCTATCAAAATCTTGCTCGAAGAAGCACTCGAGTGGCAAAGGAACGCGATGATGGATAGCTTTGCGCAGATTCTTCAACGGCTACCTAGAGGCGATGCATCGGCTTCCAACAGCGACTCTGGAAATGCCACACCCTTCAAGGTACAAGTTAATTTTGAAATCCCCATATTCGAGGGTCAAATAGACGCAGATGCCGTAGATAAATGGTTAAATCTGCTAGATGGGTATTTTTCTGTTCATGAATTTTCAAATCGGGAAAAGATCGTTTTTGCTCTTCTCAAAGCAGCCCCCCACGTCAAGGACTGGTGGGAAACCTACTGCGAGCAGAAGGATGAAAGTATAGGCTCACTATTTTCAGCCGCACCCACTTGGAATGACTTCCGGGATGCCATCAAGGAGCAGTGTTACCCTGTCGGAACCTATGAGGACAAATACATCAAATGGACCACACTGCGGCAGGGACGAGACCAAGATGTGCCAGAGTTCACAAACATTTTTCATACCCTTCGCACACAGTTGGGTATCAAAGATTCTGAGCTGCATCTGGTACTCAAATACCGTGGCTGCCTGCATAGATACATCCAGGAAGAGATGGTGTTCTTGAACATCTCCTCACTTGGCACAGCATACCGATACGCTGTCAAAATCGAGCAAAAGTTCAAACAGAAGAAGCGAGACTTTGGATCTGCAAATCCGAAGCCCAAAGGACAAAGCCAAGGCGGGGTGACCCAAGATAACCCGTCGAAGCCACAAGAAAAGAACAACAACACGAAGCCGAAGAAGGACACAGGAAAGTGGTGTGAGTTCCACAAAAGTCCCACTCATAACACAAGTGAGTGCCGGACCAAGCAGTCGCTGGTGGCTGAGTTGAAGGCTTCCGAATCAGATGCATGTTCCAACCCTGAGCCAGAACCCGACAAGGGTAATGGAAAAGGGAAGCAGATCATTGATGCGGATCCCAGTGCCACTGTTGCCACCGCCAAGATCAAGAAAAATGAGCCCGAAGATCCAGAGGAGGGGGAGCGTCTTTTCCACTCACAGATGTGGGTGAAGGGTTCACCGCTGCGATTCATTGTCGACAGTGGTAGCCAAAAGAACCTTGTTTCAGCAGAGGTCGTGAAGCGGTTGGGCCTACCGACTACACCACACCCACAGCCGTACAGTATCGGGTGGCTTCATGAAGGACGAGATCTGAAAGTTCGCCAGCAGTGCCGCCTTCCCTACAGCATCAAACCCTTCACAGACGAGGTAGTGTGTGATGTTACACCTCTGGATGTTTGTGATGTATTATTAGGCCAGCCATACTTGTGGAGGCGACATGCTGTGTATGAGTCCAGGCCTCGTGCTGTCATTATTTCTTTGAATGATTCATTATACAGGATACCGGAGGTAGCCCCACCTACCGCCACATCTTTGATCACTGCTAAGAAAGGCAGCAAGCTCATATCACAGACCAGGAAATTCATTTGTCTGGTTCACTCCCAAAGTAAGGGGAAGATCGTTGCTACATCCATGACCCCTGCAAAGGGTTCCTCCACGCAGCAGCAGCAGCAAAGGGGTACGGTCATGACAGAACACATGAACAACTTCTCCTCACCCACAGGGGTACCACATAAGTTTCAGGTGGGCAACAAAGTTTGGTTACAGTTGCAGAAAGAACGCCTTACAAGAGCCCATCAGAAGCTCCGACCACGCCGACATGGTCCTTACACCAGTACCAAGGCTATGGGGAACAATGCTCCTCCATTCCTTCGCTTGCACCGAGTATTCAATGTGGACCATCATCGACCATGCTTCCCACCATCACTGGACACATCAGAGATTGCAGGACAAGTTCAGCAGATGGAGGAACTCAACGCAATGGGGACCATTGCTTCCTAAGGGGGGAGGAATGATCCAGGTGGATATTGGTGGCCACCTGCCAAGTCCACCTGGACCCCCACCATTGTCTTTCTCAGCATTTTCAGTTTCCTTAATTGTAGCACAGTTTACTATTTTTAGCAGTTTTTTCGGGTCCTGAACTTCCGGAGCCGTTTTGAGGCCCTAAACGACGTTTTTTTGGAATTCTGGGGCGACCGAGCCCTATTGTTGCCCCCCAAAGTGGTAGTACTCGGATAGATCTTTCTAACGAGCTATCGTACGCGTCAAACGGAGATCGTATGCCAAAGTTACGACCCCGGGAAATTGATGTACCAATTTACCCAAACGGGGCCCACAATTTGGCGTTTCATCTTCTAGGGTTAGGTTTCGGTATGTGAAGGGTTTTCCATTGTTTCTCTACAATAAATAGGCCTTCGAGCCTCATTGTAATACAGTTCGGAACAGTTCAGAGGCATGTAGTCGCACATCTCTTCTCAGAGATAAGCTACCATCGCCCTAGCTGGTTTCTTTCCATTTCTGTTTGTAAACATATTTCAGTATTTTACAGTAATGAAATGAAGTATTATTTCCGCTGCATCTTTGTGTATATGGCTATCGCATCTCTGTATTTATGGTTATCTCTGTAATATAGTGCGTTCCTCTTTAAATCCGGATCAGTGGTATCAGAGCGGTCTGCTTTTTCTCTGTTTTTCTTTGCATGTCCCCAACGAGGTCGGGATATAAGGAGCTAGGGCTTGAACTGGTCGAACCTTTGCAAGACCAGCCTCGCAAATCCCGACGGCCTCCCATGGCGGATGAGAAGAAAGACGAGGGGGCAGGAGATCCTATCAAAATCTTGCTCGAAGAAGCACTCGAGTGGCAAAGGAACGCGATGATGGATAGCTTTGCGCAGATTCTTCAACGGCTACCTAGAGGCGATGCATCGGCTTCCAACAGCGACTCTGGAAATGCCACACCCTTCAAGGTACAAGTTAATTTTGAAATCCCCATATTCGAGGGTCAAATAGACGCAGATGCCGTAGATAAATGGTTAAATCTGCTAGATGGGTATTTTTCTGTTCATGAATTTTCAAATCGGGAAAAGATCGTTTTTGCTCTTCTCAAAGCAGCCCCCCACGTCAAGGACTGGTGGGAAACCTACTGCGAGCAGAAGGATGAAAGTATAGGCTCACTATTTTCAGCCGCACCCACTTGGAATGACTTCCGGGATGCCATCAAGGAGCAGTGTTACCCTGTCGGAACCTATGAGGACAAATACATCAAATGGACCACACTGCGGCAGGGACGAGACCAAGATGTGCCAGAGTTCACAAACATTTTTCATACCCTTCGCACACAGTTGGGTATCAAAGATTCTGAGCTGCATCTGGTACTCAAATACCGTGGCTGCCTGCATAGATACATCCAGGAAGAGATGGTGTTCTTGAACATCTCCTCACTTGGCACAGCATACCGATACGCTGTCAAAATCGAGCAAAAGTTCAAACAGAAGAAGCGAGACTTTGGATCTGCAAATCCGAAGCCCAAAGGACAAAGCCAAGGCGGGGTGACCCAAGATAACCCGTCGAAGCCACAAGAAAAGAACAACAACACGAAGCCGAAGAAGGACACAGGAAAGTGGTGTGAGTTCCACAAAAGTCCCACTCATAACACAAGTGAGTGCCGGACCAAGCAGTCGCTGGTGGCTGAGTTGAAGGCTTCCGAATCAGATGCATGTTCCAACCCTGAGCCAGAACCCGACAAGGGTAATGGAAAAGGGAAGCAGATCATTGATGCGGATCCCAGTGCCACTGTTGCCACCGCCAAGATCAAGAAAAATGAGCCCGAAGATCCAGAGGAGGGGGAGCGTCTTTTCCACTCACAGATGTGGGTGAAGGGTTCACCGCTGCGATTCATTGTCGACAGTGGTAGCCAAAAGAACCTTGTTTCAGCAGAGGTCGTGAAGCGGTTGGGCCTACCGACTACACCACACCCACAGCCGTACAGTATCGGGTGGCTTCATGAAGGACGAGATCTGAAAGTTCGCCAGCAGTGCCGCCTTCCCTACAGCATCAAACCCTTCACAGACGAGGTAGTGTGTGATGTTACACCTCTGGATGTTTGTGATGTATTATTAGGCCAGCCATACTTGTGGAGGCGACATGCTGTGTATGAGTCCAGGCCTCGTGCTGTCATTATTTCTTTGAATGATTCATTATACAGGATACCGGAGGTAGCCCCACCTACCGCCACATCTTTGATCACTGCTAAGAAAGGCAGCAAGCTCATATCACAGACCAGGAAATTCATTTGTCTGGTTCACTCCCAAAGTAAGGGGAAGATCGTTGCTACATCCATGACCCCTGCAAAGGGTTCCTCCACGCAGCAGCAGCAGCAAAGGGGTACGGTCATGACAGAACACATGAACAACTTCTCCTCACCCACAGGGGTACCACATAAGTTTCAGGTGGGCAACAAAGTTTGGTTACAGTTGCAGAAAGAACGCCTTACAAGAGCCCATCAGAAGCTCCGACCACGCCGACATGGTCCTTACACCAGTACCAAGGCTATGGGGAACAATGCTCCTCCATTCCTTCGCTTGCACCGAGTATTCAATGTGGACCATCATCGACCATGCTTCCCACCATCACTGGACACATCAGAGATTGCAGGACAAGTTCAGCAGATGGAGGAACTCAACGCAATGGGGACCATTGCTTCCTAAGGGGGGAGGAATGATCCAGGTGGATATTGGTGGCCACCTGCCAAGTCCACCTGGACCCCCACCATTGTCTTTCTCAGCATTTTCAGTTTCCTTAATTGTAGCACAGTTTACTATTTTTAGCAGTTTTTTCGGGTCCTGAACTTCCGGAGCCGTTTTGAGGCCCTAAACGACGTTTTTTTGGAATTCTGGGGCGACTGAGCCCTATTGTTGCCCCCCAAAGTGGTAGTACTCGGATAGATCTTTCTAACGAGCTATCGTACGCGTCAAACGGAGATCGTATGCCAAAGTTACGACCCCGGGAAATTGATGTACCAATTTACCCAAACGGGGCCCACAATTTGGCGTTTCATCTTCTAGGGTTAGGTTTCGGTATGTGAAGGGTTTTCCATTGTTTCTCTACAATAAATAGGCCTTCGAGCCTCATTGTAATACAGTTCGGAACAGTTCAGAGGCATGTAGTCGCACATCTCTTCTCAGAGATAAGCTACCATCGCCCTAGCTGGTTTCTTTCCATTTCTGTTTGTAAACATATTTCAGTATTTTACAGTAATGAAATGAAGTATTATTTCCGCTGCATCTTTGTGTATATGGCTATCGCATCTCTGTATTTATGGTTATCTCTGTAATATAGTGCGTTCCTCTTTAAATCCGGATCAGTGGTATCAGAGCGGTCTGCTTTTTCTCTGTTTTTCTTTGCATGTCCCCAACGAGGTCGGGATATAAGGAGCTAGGGCTTGAACTGGTCGAACCTTTGCAAGACCAGCCTCGCAAATCCCGACGGCCTCCCATGGCGGATGAGAAGAAAGACGAGGGGGCAGGAGATCCTATCAAAATCTTGCTCGAAGAAGCACTCGAGTGGCAAAGGAACGCGATGATGGATAGCTTTGCGCAGATTCTTCAACGGCTACCTAGAGGCGATGCATCGGCTTCCAACAGCGACTCTGGAAATGCCACACCCTTCAAGGTACAAGTTAATTTTGAAATCCCCATATTCGAGGGTCAAATAGACGCAGATGCCGTAGATAAATGGTTAAATCTGCTAGATGGGTATTTTTCTGTTCATGAATTTTCAAATCGGGAAAAGATCGTTTTTGCTCTTCTCAAAGCAGCCCCCCACGTCAAGGACTGGTGGGAAACCTACTGCGAGCAGAAGGATGAAAGTATAGGCTCACTATTTTCAGCCGCACCCACTTGGAATGACTTCCGGGATGCCATCAAGGAGCAGTGTTACCCTGTCGGAACCTATGAGGACAAATACATCAAATGGACCACACTGCGGCAGGGACGAGACCAAGATGTGCCAGAGTTCACAAACATTTTTCATACCCTTCGCACACAGTTGGGTATCAAAGATTCTGAGCTGCATCTGGTACTCAAATACCGTGGCTGCCTGCATAGATACATCCAGGAAGAGATGGTGTTCTTGAACATCTCCTCACTTGGCACAGCATACCGATACGCTGTCAAAATCGAGCAAAAGTTCAAACAGAAGAAGCGAGACTTTGGATCTGCAAATCCGAAGCCCAAAGGACAAAGCCAAGGCGGGGTGACCCAAGATAACCCGTCGAAGCCACAAGAAAAGAACAACAACACGAAGCCGAAGAAGGACACAGGAAAGTGGTGTGAGTTCCACAAAAGTCCCACTCATAACACAAGTGAGTGCCGGACCAAGCAGTCGCTGGTGGCTGAGTTGAAGGCTTCCGAATCAGATGCATGTTCCAACCCTGAGCCAGAACCCGACAAGGGTAATGGAAAAGGGAAGCAGATCATTGATGCGGATCCCAGTGCCACTGTTGCCACCGCCAAGATCAAGAAAAATGAGCCCGAAGATCCAGAGGAGGGGGAGCGTCTTTTCCACTCACAGATGTGGGTGAAGGGTTCACCGCTGCGATTCATTGTCGACAGTGGTAGCCAAAAGAACCTTGTTTCAGCAGAGGTCGTGAAGCGGTTGGGCCTACCGACTACACCACACCCACAGCCGTACAGTATCGGGTGGCTTCATGAAGGACGAGATCTGAAAGTTCGCCAGCAGTGCCGCCTTCCCTACAGCATCAAACCCTTCACAGACGAGGTAGTGTGTGATGTTACACCTCTGGATGTTTGTGATGTATTATTAGGCCAGCCATACTTGTGGAGGCGACATGCTGTGTATGAGTCCAGGCCTCGTGCTGTCATTATTTCTTTGAATGATTCATTATACAGGATACCGGAGGTAGCCCCACCTACCGCCACATCTTTGATCACTGCTAAGAAAGGCAGCAAGCTCATATCACAGACCAGGAAATTCATTTGTCTGGTTCACTCCCAAAGTAAGGGGAAGATCGTTGCTACATCCATGACCCCTGCAAAGGGTTCCTCCACGCAGCAGCAGCAGCAAAGGGGTACGGTCATGACAGAACACATGAACAACTTCTCCTCACCCACAGGGGTACCACATAAGTTTCAGGTGGGCAACAAAGTTTGGTTACAGTTGCAGAAAGAACGCCTTACAAGAGCCCATCAGAAGCTCCGACCACGCCGACATGGTCCTTACACCAGTACCAAGGCTATGGGGAACAATGCTCCTCCATTCCTTCGCTTGCACCGAGTATTCAATGTGGACCATCATCGACCATGCTTCCCACCATCACTGGACACATCAGAGATTGCAGGACAAGTTCAGCAGATGGAGGAACTCAACGCAATGGGGACCATTGCTTCCTAAGGGGGGAGGAATGATCCAGGTGGATATTGGTGGCCACCTGCCAAGTCCACCTGGACCCCCACCATTGTCTTTCTCAGCATTTTCAGTTTCCTTAATTGTAGCACAGTTTACTATTTTTAGCAGTTTTTTCGGGTCCTGAACTTCCGGAGCCGTTTTGAGGCCCTAAACGACGTTTTTTTGGAATTCTGGGGCGATCGAGCCCTATTGTTGCCCCCCAAAGTGGTAGTACTCGGATAGATCTTTCTAACGAGCTATCGTACGCGTCAAACGGAGATCGTATGCCAAAGTTACGACCCCGGGAAATTGATGTACCAATTTACCCAAACGGGGCCCACAATTTGGCGTTTCATCTTCTAGGGTTAGGTTTCGGTATGTGAAGGGTTTTCCATTGTTTCTCTACAATAAATAGGCCTTCGAGCCTCATTGTAATACAGTTCGGAACAGTTCAGAGGCATGTAGTCGCACATCTCTTCTCAGAGATAAGCTACCATCGCCCTAGCTGGTTTCTTTCCATTTCTGTTTGTAAACATATTTCAGTATTTTACAGTAATGAAATGAAGTATTATTTCCGCTGCATCTTTGTGTATATGGCTATCGCATCTCTGTATTTATGGTTATCTCTGTAATATAGTGCGTTCCTCTTTAAATCCGGATCAGTGGTATCAGAGCGGTCTGCTTTTTCTCTGTTTTTCTTTGCATGTCCCCAACGAGGTCGGGATATAAGGAGCTAGGGCTTGAACTGGTCGAACCTTTGCAAGACCAGCCTCGCAAATCCCGACGGCCTCCCATGGCGGATGAGAAGAAAGACGAGGGGGCAGGAGATCCTATCAAAATCTTGCTCGAAGAAGCACTCGAGTGGCAAAGGAACGCGATGATGGATAGCTTTGCGCAGATTCTTCAACGGCTACCTAGAGGCGATGCATCGGCTTCCAACAGCGACTCTGGAAATGCCACACCCTTCAAGGTACAAGTTAATTTTGAAATCCCCATATTCGAGGGTCAAATAGACGCAGATGCCGTAGATAAATGGTTAAATCTGCTAGATGGGTATTTTTCTGTTCATGAATTTTCAAATCGGGAAAAGATCGTTTTTGCTCTTCTCAAAGCAGCCCCCCACGTCAAGGACTGGTGGGAAACCTACTGCGAGCAGAAGGATGAAAGTATAGGCTCACTATTTTCAGCCGCACCCACTTGGAATGACTTCCGGGATGCCATCAAGGAGCAGTGTTACCCTGTCGGAACCTATGAGGACAAATACATCAAATGGACCACACTGCGGCAGGGACGAGACCAAGATGTGCCAGAGTTCACAAACATTTTTCATACCCTTCGCACACAGTTGGGTATCAAAGATTCTGAGCTGCATCTGGTACTCAAATACCGTGGCTGCCTGCATAGATACATCCAGGAAGAGATGGTGTTCTTGAACATCTCCTCACTTGGCACAGCATACCGATACGCTGTCAAAATCGAGCAAAAGTTCAAACAGAAGAAGCGAGACTTTGGATCTGCAAATCCGAAGCCCAAAGGACAAAGCCAAGGCGGGGTGACCCAAGATAACCCGTCGAAGCCACAAGAAAAGAACAACAACACGAAGCCGAAGAAGGACACAGGAAAGTGGTGTGAGTTCCACAAAAGTCCCACTCATAACACAAGTGAGTGCCGGACCAAGCAGTCGCTGGTGGCTGAGTTGAAGGCTTCCGAATCAGATGCATGTTCCAACCCTGAGCCAGAACCCGACAAGGGTAATGGAAAAGGGAAGCAGATCATTGATGCGGATCCCAGTGCCACTGTTGCCACCGCCAAGATCAAGAAAAATGAGCCCGAAGATCCAGAGGAGGGGGAGCGTCTTTTCCACTCACAGATGTGGGTGAAGGGTTCACCGCTGCGATTCATTGTCGACAGTGGTAGCCAAAAGAACCTTGTTTCAGCAGAGGTCGTGAAGCGGTTGGGCCTACCGACTACACCACACCCACAGCCGTACAGTATCGGGTGGCTTCATGAAGGACGAGATCTGAAAGTTCGCCAGCAGTGCCGCCTTCCCTACAGCATCAAACCCTTCACAGACGAGGTAGTGTGTGATGTTACACCTCTGGATGTTTGTGATGTATTATTAGGCCAGCCATACTTGTGGAGGCGACATGCTGTGTATGAGTCCAGGCCTCGTGCTGTCATTATTTCTTTGAATGATTCATTATACAGGATACCGGAGGTAGCCCCACCTACCGCCACATCTTTGATCACTGCTAAGAAAGGCAGCAAGCTCATATCACAGACCAGGAAATTCATTTGTCTGGTTCACTCCCAAAGTAAGGGGAAGATCGTTGCTACATCCATGACCCCTGCAAAGGGTTCCTCCACGCAGCAGCAGCAGCAAAGGGGTACGGTCATGACAGAACACATGAACAACTTCTCCTCACCCACAGGGGTACCACATAAGTTTCAGGTGGGCAACAAAGTTTGGTTACAGTTGCAGAAAGAACGCCTTACAAGAGCCCATCAGAAGCTCCGACCACGCCGACATGGTCCTTACACCAGTACCAAGGCTATGGGGAACAATGCTCCTCCATTCCTTCGCTTGCACCGAGTATTCAATGTGGACCATCATCGACCATGCTTCCCACCATCACTGGACACATCAGAGATTGCAGGACAAGTTCAGCAGATGGAGGAACTCAACGCAATGGGGACCATTGCTTCCTAAGGGGGGAGGAATGATCCAGGTGGATATTGGTGGCCACCTGCCAAGTCCACCTGGACCCCCACCATTGTCTTTCTCAGCATTTTCAGTTTCCTTAATTGTAGCACAGTTTACTATTTTTAGCAGTTTTTTCGGGTCCTGAACTTCCGGAGCCGTTTTGAGGCCCTAAACGACGTTTTTTTGGAATTCTGGGGCGACTGAGCCCCATTGTTGCCCCCCAAAGTGGTAGTACTCGGATAGATCTTTCTAACGAGCTATCGTACGCGTCAAACGGAGATCGTATGCCAAAGTTACGACCCCGGGAAATTGATGTACCAATTTACCCAAACGGGGCCCACAATTTGGCGTTTCATCTTCTAGGGTTAGGTTTCGGTATGTGAAGGGTTTTCCATTGTTTCTCTACAATAAATAGGCCTTCGAGCCTCATTGTAATACAGTTCGGAACAGTTCAGAGGCATGTAGTCGCACATCTCTTCTCAGAGATAAGCTACCATCGCCCTAGCTGGTTTCTTTCCATTTCTGTTTGTAAACATATTTCAGTATTTTACAGTAATGAAATGAAGTATTATTTCCGCTGCATCTTTGTGTATATGGCTATCGCATCTCTGTATTTATGGTTATCTCTGTAATATAGTGCGTTCCTCTTTAAATCCGGATCAGTGGTATCAGAGCGGTCTGCTTTTTCTCTGTTTTTCTTTGCATGTCCCCAACGAGGTCGGGATATAAGGAGCTAGGGCTTGAACTGGTCGAACCTTTGCAAGACCAGCCTCGCAAATCCCGACGGCCTCCCATGGCGGATGAGAAGAAAGACGAGGGGGCAGGAGATCCTATCAAAATCTTGCTCGAAGAAGCACTCGAGTGGCAAAGGAACGCGATGATGGATAGCTTTGCGCAGATTCTTCAACGGCTACCTAGAGGCGATGCATCGGCTTCCAACAGCGACTCTGGAAATGCCACACCCTTCAAGGTACAAGTTAATTTTGAAATCCCCATATTCGAGGGTCAAATAGACGCAGATGCCGTAGATAAATGGTTAAATCTGCTAGATGGGTATTTTTCTGTTCATGAATTTTCAAATCGGGAAAAGATCGTTTTTGCTCTTCTCAAAGCAGCCCCCCACGTCAAGGACTGGTGGGAAACCTACTGCGAGCAGAAGGATGAAAGTATAGGCTCACTATTTTCAGCCGCACCCACTTGGAATGACTTCCGGGATGCCATCAAGGAGCAGTGTTACCCTGTCGGAACCTATGAGGACAAATACATCAAATGGACCACACTGCGGCAGGGACGAGACCAAGATGTGCCAGAGTTCACAAACATTTTTCATACCCTTCGCACACAGTTGGGTATCAAAGATTCTGAGCTGCATCTGGTACTCAAATACCGTGGCTGCCTGCATAGATACATCCAGGAAGAGATGGTGTTCTTGAACATCTCCTCACTTGGCACAGCATACCGATACGCTGTCAAAATCGAGCAAAAGTTCAAACAGAAGAAGCGAGACTTTGGATCTGCAAATCCGAAGCCCAAAGGACAAAGCCAAGGCGGGGTGACCCAAGATAACCCGTCGAAGCCACAAGAAAAGAACAACAACACGAAGCCGAAGAAGGACACAGGAAAGTGGTGTGAGTTCCACAAAAGTCCCACTCATAACACAAGTGAGTGCCGGACCAAGCAGTCGCTGGTGGCTGAGTTGAAGGCTTCCGAATCAGATGCATGTTCCAACCCTGAGCCAGAACCCGACAAGGGTAATGGAAAAGGGAAGCAGATCATTGATGCGGATCCCAGTGCCACTGTTGCCACCGCCAAGATCAAGAAAAATGAGCCCGAAGATCCAGAGGAGGGGGAGCGTCTTTTCCACTCACAGATGTGGGTGAAGGGTTCACCGCTGCGATTCATTGTCGACAGTGGTAGCCAAAAGAACCTTGTTTCAGCAGAGGTCGTGAAGCGGTTGGGCCTACCGACTACACCACACCCACAGCCGTACAGTATCGGGTGGCTTCATGAAGGACGAGATCTGAAAGTTCGCCAGCAGTGCCGCCTTCCCTACAGCATCAAACCCTTCACAGACGAGGTAGTGTGTGATGTTACACCTCTGGATGTTTGTGATGTATTATTAGGCCAGCCATACTTGTGGAGGCGACATGCTGTGTATGAGTCCAGGCCTCGTGCTGTCATTATTTCTTTGAATGATTCATTATACAGGATACCGGAGGTAGCCCCACCTACCGCCACATCTTTGATCACTGCTAAGAAAGGCAGCAAGCTCATATCACAGACCAGGAAATTCATTTGTCTGGTTCACTCCCAAAGTAAGGGGAAGATCGTTGCTACATCCATGACCCCTGCAAAGGGTTCCTCCACGCAGCAGCAGCAGCAAAGGGGTACGGTCATGACAGAACACATGAACAACTTCTCCTCACCCACAGGGGTACCACATAAGTTTCAGGTGGGCAACAAAGTTTGGTTACAGTTGCAGAAAGAACGCCTTACAAGAGCCCATCAGAAGCTCCGACCACGCCGACATGGTCCTTACACCAGTACCAAGGCTATGGGGAACAATGCTCCTCCATTCCTTCGCTTGCACCGAGTATTCAATGTGGACCATCATCGACCATGCTTCCCACCATCACTGGACACATCAGAGATTGCAGGACAAGTTCAGCAGATGGAGGAACTCAACGCAATGGGGACCATTGCTTCCTAAGGGGGGAGGAATGATCCAGGTGGATATTGGTGGCCACCTGCCAAGTCCACCTGGACCCCCACCATTGTCTTTCTCAGCATTTTCAGTTTCCTTAATTGTAGCACAGTTTACTATTTTTAGCAGTTTTTTCGGGTCCTGAACTTCCGGAGCCGTTTTGAGGCCCTAAACGACGTTTTTTTGGAATTCTGGGGCGACTGAGCCCCATTGTTGCCCCCCAAAGTGGTAGTACTCGGATAGATCTTTCTAACGAGCTATCGTACGCGTCAAACGGAGATCGTATGCCAAAGTTACGACCCCGGGAAATTGATGTACCAATTTACCCAAACGGGGCCCACAATTTGGCGTTTCATCTTCTAGGGTTAGGTTTCGGTATGTGAAGGGTTTTCCATTGTTTCTCTACAATAAATAGGCCTTCGAGCCTCATTGTAATACAGTTCGGAACAGTTCAGAGGCATGTAGTCGCACATCTCTTCTCAGAGATAAGCTACCATCGCCCTAGCTGGTTTCTTTCCATTTCTGTTTGTAAACATATTTCAGTATTTTACAGTAATGAAATGAAGTATTATTTCCGCTGCATCTTTGTGTATATGGCTATCGCATCTCTGTATTTATGGTTATCTCTGTAATATAGTGCGTTCCTCTTTAAATCCGGATCAGTGGTATCAGAGCGGTCTGCTTTTTCTCTGTTTTTCTTTGCATGTCCCCAACGAGGTCGGGATATAAGGAGCTAGGGCTTGAACTGGTCGAACCTTTGCAAGACCAGCCTCGCAAATCCCGACGGCCTCCCATGGCGGATGAGAAGAAAGACGAGGGGGCAGGAGATCCTATCAAAATCTTGCTCGAAGAAGCACTCGAGTGGCAAAGGAACGCGATGATGGATAGCTTTGCGCAGATTCTTCAACGGCTACCTAGAGGCGATGCATCGGCTTCCAACAGCGACTCTGGAAATGCCACACCCTTCAAGGTACAAGTTAATTTTGAAATCCCCATATTCGAGGGTCAAATAGACGCAGATGCCGTAGATAAATGGTTAAATCTGCTAGATGGGTATTTTTCTGTTCATGAATTTTCAAATCGGGAAAAGATCGTTTTTGCTCTTCTCAAAGCAGCCCCCCACGTCAAGGACTGGTGGGAAACCTACTGCGAGCAGAAGGATGAAAGTATAGGCTCACTATTTTCAGCCGCACCCACTTGGAATGACTTCCGGGATGCCATCAAGGAGCAGTGTTACCCTGTCGGAACCTATGAGGACAAATACATCAAATGGACCACACTGCGGCAGGGACGAGACCAAGATGTGCCAGAGTTCACAAACATTTTTCATACCCTTCGCACACAGTTGGGTATCAAAGATTCTGAGCTGCATCTGGTACTCAAATACCGTGGCTGCCTGCATAGATACATCCAGGAAGAGATGGTGTTCTTGAACATCTCCTCACTTGGCACAGCATACCGATACGCTGTCAAAATCGAGCAAAAGTTCAAACAGAAGAAGCGAGACTTTGGATCTGCAAATCCGAAGCCCAAAGGACAAAGCCAAGGCGGGGTGACCCAAGATAACCCGTCGAAGCCACAAGAAAAGAACAACAACACGAAGCCGAAGAAGGACACAGGAAAGTGGTGTGAGTTCCACAAAAGTCCCACTCATAACACAAGTGAGTGCCGGACCAAGCAGTCGCTGGTGGCTGAGTTGAAGGCTTCCGAATCAGATGCATGTTCCAACCCTGAGCCAGAACCCGACAAGGGTAATGGAAAAGGGAAGCAGATCATTGATGCGGATCCCAGTGCCACTGTTGCCACCGCCAAGATCAAGAAAAATGAGCCCGAAGATCCAGAGGAGGGGGAGCGTCTTTTCCACTCACAGATGTGGGTGAAGGGTTCACCGCTGCGATTCATTGTCGACAGTGGTAGCCAAAAGAACCTTGTTTCAGCAGAGGTCGTGAAGCGGTTGGGCCTACCGACTACACCACACCCACAGCCGTACAGTATCGGGTGGCTTCATGAAGGACGAGATCTGAAAGTTCGCCAGCAGTGCCGCCTTCCCTACAGCATCAAACCCTTCACAGACGAGGTAGTGTGTGATGTTACACCTCTGGATGTTTGTGATGTATTATTAGGCCAGCCATACTTGTGGAGGCGACATGCTGTGTATGAGTCCAGGCCTCGTGCTGTCATTATTTCTTTGAATGATTCATTATACAGGATACCGGAGGTAGCCCCACCTACCGCCACATCTTTGATCACTGCTAAGAAAGGCAGCAAGCTCATATCACAGACCAGGAAATTCATTTGTCTGGTTCACTCCCAAAGTAAGGGGAAGATCGTTGCTACATCCATGACCCCTGCAAAGGGTTCCTCCACGCAGCAGCAGCAGCAAAGGGGTACGGTCATGACAGAACACATGAACAACTTCTCCTCACCCACAGGGGTACCACATAAGTTTCAGGTGGGCAACAAAGTTTGGTTACAGTTGCAGAAAGAACGCCTTACAAGAGCCCATCAGAAGCTCCGACCACGCCGACATGGTCCTTACACCAGTACCAAGGCTATGGGGAACAATGCTCCTCCATTCCTTCGCTTGCACCGAGTATTCAATGTGGACCATCATCGACCATGCTTCCCACCATCACTGGACACATCAGAGATTGCAGGACAAGTTCAGCAGATGGAGGAACTCAACGCAATGGGGACCATTGCTTCCTAAGGGGGGAGGAATGATCCAGGTGGATATTGGTGGCCACCTGCCAAGTCCACCTGGACCCCCACCATTGTCTTTCTCAGCATTTTCAGTTTCCTTAATTGTAGCACAGTTTACTATTTTTAGCAGTTTTTTCGGGTCCTGAACTTCCGGAGCCGTTTTGAGGCCCTAAACGACGTTTTTTTGGAATTCTGGGGCGACCGAGCCCTATTGTTGCCCCCCAAAGTGGTAGTACTCGGATAGATCTTTCTAACGAGCTATCGTACGCGTCAAACGGAGATCGTATGCCAAAGTTACGACCCCGGGAAATTGATGTACCAATTTACCCAAACGGGGCCCACAATTTGGCGTTTCATCTTCTAGGGTTAGGTTTCGGTATGTGAAGGGTTTTCCATTGTTTCTCTACAATAAATAGGCCTTCGAGCCTCATTGTAATACAGTTCGGAACAGTTCAGAGGCATGTAGTCGCACATCTCTTCTCAGAGATAAGCTACCATCGCCCTAGCTGGTTTCTTTCCATTTCTGTTTGTAAACATATTTCAGTATTTTACAGTAATGAAATGAAGTATTATTTCCGCTGCATCTTTGTGTATATGGCTATCGCATCTCTGTATTTATGGTTATCTCTGTAATATAGTGCGTTCCTCTTTAAATCCGGATCAGTGGTATCAGAGCGGTCTGCTTTTTCTCTGTTTTTCTTTGCATGTCCCCAACGAGGTCGGGATATAAGGAGCTAGGGCTTGAACTGGTCGAACCTTTGCAAGACCAGCCTCGCAAATCCCGACGGCCTCCCATGGCGGATGAGAAGAAAGACGAGGGGGCAGGAGATCCTATCAAAATCTTGCTCGAAGAAGCACTCGAGTGGCAAAGGAACGCGATGATGGATAGCTTTGCGCAGATTCTTCAACGGCTACCTAGAGGCGATGCATCGGCTTCCAACAGCGACTCTGGAAATGCCACACCCTTCAAGGTACAAGTTAATTTTGAAATCCCCATATTCGAGGGTCAAATAGACGCAGATGCCGTAGATAAATGGTTAAATCTGCTAGATGGGTATTTTTCTGTTCATGAATTTTCAAATCGGGAAAAGATCGTTTTTGCTCTTCTCAAAGCAGCCCCCCACGTCAAGGACTGGTGGGAAACCTACTGCGAGCAGAAGGATGAAAGTATAGGCTCACTATTTTCAGCCGCACCCACTTGGAATGACTTCCGGGATGCCATCAAGGAGCAGTGTTACCCTGTCGGAACCTATGAGGACAAATACATCAAATGGACCACACTGCGGCAGGGACGAGACCAAGATGTGCCAGAGTTCACAAACATTTTTCATACCCTTCGCACACAGTTGGGTATCAAAGATTCTGAGCTGCATCTGGTACTCAAATACCGTGGCTGCCTGCATAGATACATCCAGGAAGAGATGGTGTTCTTGAACATCTCCTCACTTGGCACAGCATACCGATACGCTGTCAAAATCGAGCAAAAGTTCAAACAGAAGAAGCGAGACTTTGGATCTGCAAATCCGAAGCCCAAAGGACAAAGCCAAGGCGGGGTGACCCAAGATAACCCGTCGAAGCCACAAGAAAAGAACAACAACACGAAGCCGAAGAAGGACACAGGAAAGTGGTGTGAGTTCCACAAAAGTCCCACTCATAACACAAGTGAGTGCCGGACCAAGCAGTCGCTGGTGGCTGAGTTGAAGGCTTCCGAATCAGATGCATGTTCCAACCCTGAGCCAGAACCCGACAAGGGTAATGGAAAAGGGAAGCAGATCATTGATGCGGATCCCAGTGCCACTGTTGCCACCGCCAAGATCAAGAAAAATGAGCCCGAAGATCCAGAGGAGGGGGAGCGTCTTTTCCACTCACAGATGTGGGTGAAGGGTTCACCGCTGCGATTCATTGTCGACAGTGGTAGCCAAAAGAACCTTGTTTCAGCAGAGGTCGTGAAGCGGTTGGGCCTACCGACTACACCACACCCACAGCCGTACAGTATCGGGTGGCTTCATGAAGGACGAGATCTGAAAGTTCGCCAGCAGTGCCGCCTTCCCTACAGCATCAAACCCTTCACAGACGAGGTAGTGTGTGATGTTACACCTCTGGATGTTTGTGATGTATTATTAGGCCAGCCATACTTGTGGAGGCGACATGCTGTGTATGAGTCCAGGCCTCGTGCTGTCATTATTTCTTTGAATGATTCATTATACAGGATACCGGAGGTAGCCCCACCTACCGCCACATCTTTGATCACTGCTAAGAAAGGCAGCAAGCTCATATCACAGACCAGGAAATTCATTTGTCTGGTTCACTCCCAAAGTAAGGGAAGATCGTTGCTACATCCATGACCCCTGCAAAGGGTTCCTCCACGCAGCAGCAGCAGCAAAGGGGTACGGTCATGACAGAACACATGAACAACTTCTCCTCACCCACAGGGGTACCACATAAGTTTCAGGTGGGCAACAAAGTTTGGTTACAGTTGCAGAAAGAACGCCTTACAAGAGCCCATCAGAAGCTCCGACCACGCCGACATGGTCCTTACACCAGTACCAAGGCTATGGGGAACAATGCTCCTCCATTCCTTCGCTTGCACCGAGTATTCAATGTGGACCATCATCGACCATGCTTCCCACCATCACTGGACACATCAGAGATTGCAGGACAAGTTCAGCAGATGGAGGAACTCAACGCAATGGGGACCATTGCTTCCTAAGGGGGGAGGAATGATCCAGGTGGATATTGGTGGCCACCTGCCAGGTCCACCTGGACCCCCACCATTGTCTTTCTCAGCATTTTCAGTTTCCTTAATTGTAGCACAGTTTACTATTTTTAGCAGTTTTTTCGGGTCCTGAACTTCCGGAGCCGTTTTGAGGCCCTAAACGACGTTTTTTTTGGAATTCTGGGGCGACTGAGCCCTTCGTTGCCCCCCAAAGTGGTAGTACTCGGATAGATCTTTCTAACGAGCTATCGTACGCGTCAAACGGAGATCGTATGCCAAAGTTACGACCCCGGGAAATTGATGTACCAATTTATCCAAACGGGGCCCACAATTTGGCGTTTCATCTTCTAGGGTTAGGTTTCGGTATGTGAAGGGTTTTCCATTGTTTCTCAACAATAAATAGGCCTTCGAGCCTCATTGTAATACAGTTCGGAACAGTTCAGAGGCATGTAGTCGCACATCTCTTCTCAGAGATAAGCTACCATCGCCCTAGCTGGTTTCTTTCCATTTCTGTTTGTAAACATATTTCAGTATTTTACAGTAATGAAATGAAGTATTATTTCCGCTGCATCTTTGTGTATATGGCTATCGCATCTCTGTATTTATGGTTATCTCTGTAATATAGTGCGTTCCTCTTTAAATCCGGATCAGTGGTATCAGAGCGGTCTGCTTTTTCTCTGTTTTTCTTTGCATGTCCCCAACGAGGTCGGGATATAAGGAGCTAGGGCTTGAACTGGTCGAACCTTTGCAAGACCAGCCTCGCAAATCCCGACGGCCTCCCATGGCGGATGAGAAGAAAGACGAGGGGGCAGGAGATCCTATCAAAATCTTGCTCGAAGAAGCACTCGAGTGGCAAAGGAACGCGATGATGGATAGCTTTGCGCAGATTCTTCAACGGCTACCTAGAGGCGATGCATCGGCTTCCAACAGCGACTCTGGAAATGCCACACCCTTCAAGGTACAAGTTAATTTTGAAATCCCCATATTCGAGGGTCAAATAGACGCAGATGCCGTAGATAAATGGTTAAATCTGCTAGATGGGTATTTTTCTGTTCATGAATTTTCAAATCGGGAAAAGATCGTTTTTGCTCTTCTCAAAGCAGCCCCCCACGTCAAGGACTGGTGGGAAACCTACTGCGAGCAGAAGGATGAAAGTATAGGCTCACTATTTTCAGCCGCACCCACTTGGAATGACTTCCGGGATGCCATCAAGGAGCAGTGTTACCCTGTCGGAACCTATGAGGACAAATACATCAAATGGACCACACTGCGGCAGGGACGAGACCAAGATGTGCCAGAGTTCACAAACATTTTTCATACCCTTCGCACACAGTTGGGTATCAAAGATTCTGAGCTGCATCTGGTACTCAAATACCGTGGCTGCCTGCATAGATACATCCAGGAAGAGATGGTGTTCTTGAACATCTCCTCACTTGGCACAGCATACCGATACGCTGTCAAAATCGAGCAAAAGTTCAAACAGAAGAAGCGAGACTTTGGATCTGCAAATCCGAAGCCCAAAGGACAAAGCCAAGGCGGGGTGACCCAAGATAACCCGTCGAAGCCACAAGAAAAGAACAACAACACGAAGCCGAAGAAGGACACAGGAAAGTGGTGTGAGTTCCACAAAAGTCCCACTCATAACACAAGTGAGTGCCGGACCAAGCAGTCGCTGGTGGCTGAGTTGAAGGCTTCCGAATCAGATGCATGTTCCAACCCTGAGCCAGAACCCGACAAGGGTAATGGAAAAGGGAAGCAGATCATTGATGCGGATCCCAGTGCCACTGTTGCCACCGCCAAGATCAAGAAAAATGAGCCCGAAGATCCAGAGGAGGGGGAGCGTCTTTTCCACTCACAGATGTGGGTGAAGGGTTCACCGCTGCGATTCATTGTCGACAGTGGTAGCCAAAAGAACCTTGTTTCAGCAGAGGTCGTGAAGCGGTTGGGCCTACCGACTACACCACACCCACAGCCGTACAGTATCGGGTGGCTTCATGAAGGACGAGATCTGAAAGTTCGCCAGCAGTGCCGCCTTCCCTACAGCATCAAACCCTTCACAGACGAGGTAGTGTGTGATGTTACACCTCTGGATGTTTGTGATGTATTATTAGGCCAGCCATACTTGTGGAGGCGACATGCTGTGTATGAGTCCAGGCCTCGTGCTGTCATTATTTCTTTGAATGATTCATTATACAGGATACCGGAGGTAGCCCCACCTACCGCCACATCTTTGATCACTGCTAAGAAAGGCAGCAAGCTCATATCACAGACCAGGAAATTCATTTGTCTGGTTCACTCCCAAAGTAAGGGGAAGATCGTTGCTACATCCATGACCCCTGCAAAGGGTTCCTCCACGCAGCAGCAGCAGCAAAGGGGTACGGTCATGACAGAACACATGAACAACTTCTCCTCACCCACAGGGGTACCACATAAGTTTCAGGTGGGCAACAAAGTTTGGTTACAGTTGCAGAAAGAACGCCTTACAAGAGCCCATCAGAAGCTCCGACCACGCCGACATGGTCCTTACACCAGTACCAAGGCTATGGGGAACAATGCTCCTCCATTCCTTCGCTTGCACCGAGTATTCAATGTGGACCATCATCGACCATGCTTCCCACCATCACTGGACACATCAGAGATTGCAGGACAAGTTCAGCAGATGGAGGAACTCAACGCAATGGGGACCATTGCTTCCTAAGGGGGGAGGAATGATCCAGGTGGATATTGGTGGCCACCTGCCAAGTCCACCTGGACCCCCACCATTGTCTTTCTCAGCATTTTCAGTTTCCTTAATTGTAGCACAGTTTACTATTTTTAGCAGTTTTTTCGGGTCCTGAACTTCCGGAGCCGTTTTGAGGCCCTAAACGACGTTTTTTTGGAATTCTGGGGCGACCGAGCCCATTGTTGCCCCCCAAAGTGGTAGTACTCGGATAGATCTTTCTAACGAGCTATCGTACGCGTCAAACGGAGATCGTATGCCAAAGTTACGACCCCGGGAAATTGATGTACCAATTTACCCAAACGGGGCCCACAATTTGGCGTTTCATCTTCTAGGGTTAGGTTTCGGTATGTGAAGGGTTTTCCATTGTTTCTCTACAATAAATAGGCCTTCGAGCCTCATTGTAATACAGTTCGGAACAGTTCAGAGGCATGTAGTCGCACATCTCTTCTCAGAGATAAGCTACCATCGCCCTAGCTGGTTTCTTTCCATTTCTGTTTGTAAACATATTTCAGTATTTTACAGTAATGAAATGAAGTATTATTTCCGCTGCATCTTTGTGTATATGGCTATCGCATCTCTGTATTTATGGTTATCTCTGTAATATAGTGCGTTCCTCTTTAAATCCGGATCAGTGGTATCAGAGCGGTCTGCTTTTTCTCTGTTTTTCTTTGCATGTCCCCAACGAGGTCGGGATATAAGGAGCTAGGGCTTGAACTGGTCGAACCTTTGCAAGACCAGCCTCGCAAATCCCGACGGCCTCCCATGGCGGATGAGAAGAAAGACGAGGGGGCAGGAGATCCTATCAAAATCTTGCTCGAAGAAGCACTCGAGTGGCAAAGGAACGCGATGATGGATAGCTTTGCGCAGATTCTTCAACGGCTACCTAGAGGCGATGCATCGGCTTCCAACAGCGACTCTGGAAATGCCACACCCTTCAAGGTACAAGTTAATTTTGAAATCCCCATATTCGAGGGTCAAATAGACGCAGATGCCGTAGATAAATGGTTAAATCTGCTAGATGGGTATTTTTCTGTTCATGAATTTTCAAATCGGGAAAAGATCGTTTTTGCTCTTCTCAAAGCAGCCCCCCACGTCAAGGACTGGTGGGAAACCTACTGCGAGCAGAAGGATGAAAGTATAGGCTCACTATTTTCAGCCGCACCCACTTGGAATGACTTCCGGGATGCCATCAAGGAGCAGTGTTACCCTGTCGGAACCTATGAGGACAAATACATCAAATGGACCACACTGCGGCAGGGACGAGACCAAGATGTGCCAGAGTTCACAAACATTTTTCATACCCTTCGCACACAGTTGGGTATCAAAGATTCTGAGCTGCATCTGGTACTCAAATACCGTGGCTGCCTGCATAGATACATCCAGGAAGAGATGGTGTTCTTGAACATCTCCTCACTTGGCACAGCATACCGATACGCTGTCAAAATCGAGCAAAAGTTCAAACAGAAGAAGCGAGACTTTGGATCTGCAAATCCGAAGCCCAAAGGACAAAGCCAAGGCGGGGTGACCCAAGATAACCCGTCGAAGCCACAAGAAAAGAACAACAACACGAAGCCGAAGAAGGACACAGGAAAGTGGTGTGAGTTCCACAAAAGTCCCACTCATAACACAAGTGAGTGCCGGACCAAGCAGTCGCTGGTGGCTGAGTTGAAGGCTTCCGAATCAGATGCATGTTCCAACCCTGAGCCAGAACCCGACAAGGGTAATGGAAAAGGGAAGCAGATCATTGATGCGGATCCCAGTGCCACTGTTGCCACCGCCAAGATCAAGAAAAATGAGCCCGAAGATCCAGAGGAGGGGGAGCGTCTTTTCCACTCACAGATGTGGGTGAAGGGTTCACCGCTGCGATTCATTGTCGACAGTGGTAGCCAAAAGAACCTTGTTTCAGCAGAGGTCGTGAAGCGGTTGGGCCTACCGACTACACCACACCCACAGCCGTACAGTATCGGGTGGCTTCATGAAGGACGAGATCTGAAAGTTCGCCAGCAGTGCCGCCTTCCCTACAGCATCAAACCCTTCACAGACGAGGTAGTGTGTGATGTTACACCTCTGGATGTTTGTGATGTATTATTAGGCCAGCCATACTTGTGGAGGCGACATGCTGTGTATGAGTCCAGGCCTCGTGCTGTCATTATTTCTTTGAATGATTCATTATACAGGATACCGGAGGTAGCCCCACCTACCGCCACATCTTTGATCACTGCTAAGAAAGGCAGCAAGCTCATATCACAGACCAGGAAATTCATTTGTCTGGTTCACTCCCAAAGTAAGGGGAAGATCGTTGCTACATCCATGACCCCTGCAAAGGGTTCCTCCACGCAGCAGCAGCAGCAAAGGGGTACGGTCATGACAGAACACATGAACAACTTCTCCTCACCCACAGGGGTACCACATAAGTTTCAGGTGGGCAACAAAGTTTGGTTACAGTTGCAGAAAGAACGCCTTACAAGAGCCCATCAGAAGCTCCGACCACGCCGACATGGTCCTTACACCAGTACCAAGGCTATGGGGAACAATGCTCCTCCATTCCTTCGCTTGCACCGAGTATTCAATGTGGACCATCATCGACCATGCTTCCCACCATCACTGGACACATCAGAGATTGCAGGACAAGTTCAGCAGATGGAGGAACTCAACGCAATGGGGACCATTGCTTCCTAAGGGGGGAGGAATGATCCAGGTGGATATTGGTGGCCACCTGCCAAGTCCACCTGGACCCCCACCATTGTCTTTCTCAGCATTTTCAGTTTCCTTAATTGTAGCACAGTTTACTATTTTTAGCAGTTTTTTCGGGTCCTGAACTTCCGGAGCCGTTTTGAGGCCCTAAACGACGTTTTTTTGGAATTCTGGGGCGACCGAGCCCTATTGTTGCCCCCCAAAGTGGTAGTACTCGGATAGATCTTTCTAACGAGCTATCGTACGCGTCAAACGGAGATCGTATGCCAAAGTTACGACCCCGGGAAATTGATGTACCAATTTACCCAAACGGGGCCCACAATTTGGCGTTTCATCTTCTAGGGTTAGGTTTCGGTATGTGAAGGGTTTTCCATTGTTTCTCTACAATAAATAGGCCTTCGAGCCTCATTGTAATACAGTTCGGAACAGTTCAGAGGCATGTAGTCGCACATCTCTTCTCAGAGATAAGCTACCATCGCCCTAGCTGGTTTCTTTCCATTTCTGTTTGTAAACATATTTCAGTATTTTACAGTAATGAAATGAAGTATTATTTCCGCTGCATCTTTGTGTATATGGCTATCGCATCTCTGTATTTATGGTTATCTCTGTAATATAGTGCGTTCCTCTTTAAATCCGGATCAGTGGTATCAGAGCGGTCTGCTTTTTCTCTGTTTTTCTTTGCATGTCCCCAACGAGGTCGGGATATAAGGAGCTAGGGCTTGAACTGGTCGAACCTTTGCAAGACCAGCCTCGCAAATCCCGACGGCCTCCCATGGCGGATGAGAAGAAAGACGAGGGGGCAGGAGATCCTATCAAAATCTTGCTCGAAGAAGCACTCGAGTGGCAAAGGAACGCGATGATGGATAGCTTTGCGCAGATTCTTCAACGGCTACCTAGAGGCGATGCATCGGCTTCCAACAGCGACTCTGGAAATGCCACACCCTTCAAGGTACAAGTTAATTTTGAAATCCCCATATTCGAGGGTCAAATAGACGCAGATGCCGTAGATAAATGGTTAAATCTGCTAGATGGGTATTTTTCTGTTCATGAATTTTCAAATCGGGAAAAGATCGTTTTTGCTCTTCTCAAAGCAGCCCCCCACGTCAAGGACTGGTGGGAAACCTACTGCGAGCAGAAGGATGAAAGTATAGGCTCACTATTTTCAGCCGCACCCACTTGGAATGACTTCCGGGATGCCATCAAGGAGCAGTGTTACCCTGTCGGAACCTATGAGGACAAATACATCAAATGGACCACACTGCGGCAGGGACGAGACCAAGATGTGCCAGAGTTCACAAACATTTTTCATACCCTTCGCACACAGTTGGGTATCAAAGATTCTGAGCTGCATCTGGTACTCAAATACCGTGGCTGCCTGCATAGATACATCCAGGAAGAGATGGTGTTCTTGAACATCTCCTCACTTGGCACAGCATACCGATACGCTGTCAAAATCGAGCAAAAGTTCAAACAGAAGAAGCGAGACTTTGGATCTGCAAATCCGAAGCCCAAAGGACAAAGCCAAGGCGGGGTGACCCAAGATAACCCGTCGAAGCCACAAGAAAAGAACAACAACACGAAGCCGAAGAAGGACACAGGAAAGTGGTGTGAGTTCCACAAAAGTCCCACTCATAACACAAGTGAGTGCCGGACCAAGCAGTCGCTGGTGGCTGAGTTGAAGGCTTCCGAATCAGATGCATGTTCCAACCCTGAGCCAGAACCCGACAAGGGTAATGGAAAAGGGAAGCAGATCATTGATGCGGATCCCAGTGCCACTGTTGCCACCGCCAAGATCAAGAAAAATGAGCCCGAAGATCCAGAGGAGGGGGAGCGTCTTTTCCACTCACAGATGTGGGTGAAGGGTTCACCGCTGCGATTCATTGTCGACAGTGGTAGCCAAAAGAACCTTGTTTCAGCAGAGGTCGTGAAGCGGTTGGGCCTACCGACTACACCACACCCACAGCCGTACAGTATCGGGTGGCTTCATGAAGGACGAGATCTGAAAGTTCGCCAGCAGTGCCGCCTTCCCTACAGCATCAAACCCTTCACAGACGAGGTAGTGTGTGATGTTACACCTCTGGATGTTTGTGATGTATTATTAGGCCAGCCATACTTGTGGAGGCGACATGCTGTGTATGAGTCCAGGCCTCGTGCTGTCATTATTTCTTTGAATGATTCATTATACAGGATACCGGAGGTAGCCCCACCTACCGCCACATCTTTGATCACTGCTAAGAAAGGCAGCAAGCTCATATCACAGACCAGGAAATTCATTTGTCTGGTTCACTCCCAAAGTAAGGGGAAGATCGTTGCTACATCCATGACCCCTGCAAAGGGTTCCTCCACGCAGCAGCAGCAGCAAAGGGGTACGGTCATGACAGAACACATGAACAACTTCTCCTCACCCACAGGGGTACCACATAAGTTTCAGGTGGGCACAAAGTTTGGTTACAGTTGCAGAAAGAACGCCTTACAAGAGCCCATCAGAAGCTCCGACCACGCCGACATGGTCCTTACACCAGTACCAAGGCTATGGGGAACAATGCTCTCTCCATTCCTTCGCTTGCACCGAGTATTCAATGTGGACCATCATCGACCATGCTTCCACCATCACTGGACACATCAGAGATTGCAGGACAAGTTCAGCAGATGGAGGAACTCAACGCAATGGGGACCATTGCTTCCTAAGGGGGGAGGAATGATCCAGGTGGATATTGGTGGCCACCTGCCAAGTCCACCTGGACCCCACCATTGTCTTTCTCAGCATTTTCAGTTTCCTTAATTGTAGCACAGTTTACTATTTTTAGCAGTTTTTTCGGGTCCTGAACTTCCGGAGCCGTTTTGAGGCCCTAAACGACGTTTTTTTTGGAATTCTGGGGCGACTGAGCCCATTGTTGCCCCCAAAGTGGTAGTACTCGGATAGATCTTTCTAACGAGCTATCGTACGCGTCAAACGGAGATCGTATGCCAAAGTTACGACCCGGGAAATTGATGTACCAATTTACCCAAACGGGGCCCACAATTTGGCGTTTCATCTTCTAGGGTTAGGTTTCGGTATGTGAAGGGTTTTCCATTGTTTCTCTACAATAAATAGGCCTTCGAGCCTCATTGTAATACAGTTCGGAACAGTTCAGAGGCATGTAGTCGCACATCTCTTCTCAGAGATAAGCTACCATCGCCCTAGCTGGTTTCTTTCCATTTCTGTTTGTAAACATATTTCAGTATTTTACAGTAATGAAATGAAGTATTATTTCCGCTGCATCTTTGTGTATATGGCTATCGCATCTCTGTATTTATGGTTATCTCTGTAATATAGTGCGTTCCTCTTTAAATCGGATCAGTGGTATCAGAGCGGTTGCTTTTTCTCTGTTATTTTTGCATGTCCCCAACGAGGTCGGGATATAAGGAGTTAGGCTTGAACTGGTCGAACCTTGCAAGACCAGCCTCGCAAATCCCGACGGCCTCCCATGGGGATGAGAAGAAAGACGAGGGGGCCAGGAGATCCTATCAAATCTTGCTCGAAGAAGCACTCGAGGGCAAAGGAACGCGATGATGGATAGCTTTGCGCAGATTCTTCAGCGGCTACCTAGAGGCGACGCATCGGCTTCCAACAGCGACTCTGGAAATGCCACACCCTTCAAGGTACAAGTTAATTTTGAAATCCCCATATTCGAGGGTCAAATAGACGCAGATGCCGTAGATAAATGGTTAAATCTGCTAGATGGGTATTTTTCTGTTCATGAATTTCAAGTCGGGAAAAGATCGTTTTTGCTCTTCTCAAAGCAGACCCCACGTCAAGGACTGGTGGGAAACCTACTGCGAGCAGAAGGATGAAAGTATAGGCTCACTTTTTCAGCTGCACCCACTTGGAATGACTTCGGGATGCCATCAAGGAGCAGTGTTACCCTGTCGGAAGCTATGAGGACAAATACATCAAATGGACCACACTGCGGCAGGGACGAGACCAAGATGTGCCAGAGTTCACAAACATTTTATACCCTTCGCACACGTTGGGTATCAAAGATTCTGAGCTGCATCTGGTACTCAAATACCGTGGCTGCTGCATAGATACATCCAGGAAGAGATGGTGTTCTTGAACATCTTCACTGGCACAGCATACCGATACGCTGTCAAAATCGAGCAAAAGTTCAAACAGAAGAAGCGAGACTTTGGATCTGCAAATCCGAAGCCCAAAGGACAAAGCCAAGGGGGGTGACCCAAGATAACCCGTCGAAGCCACAAGAAAAGAACAACAACACGAAGCCGAAGAAGGACACAGGAAAGTGGTGTGAGTTCCACAAAAGTCCCACTCATAACACAAGTGAGTGTCGGACCAAGCAGTCGCTGGTGGCTGAGTTGAAGGCTTCCGAATCAGATGCATGTTACCCTGAGCCAGAACCCGACAAGGGTAATGGAAAAGGGAAGCAGATCATTGATGCGGATCCCAGTGCCACTGTTGCCACCGCCAAGATCAAGAAAAATGAGCCCGAAGATCCAGAGGAGGGGGAGCGTCTTTTCCACTCACAGATGTGGGTGAAGGGTTCACCGCTGCGATTCATTGTCGACAGTGGTAGCCAAAAGAACCTGTTTCAGCAGAGGTCGTGAAGCGGTTGGGCCTACCGACTACACCACACCCACAGCCGTACAGTATCGGGTGGCTTCATGAAGGACGAGATCTGAAAGTTCGCCAGCAGTGCCGCCTTCCCTACAGCATCAAACCTTCACAGACGAGGTATTGTGTGATGTTACACCTCTGGATGTTTGTGATGTATTATTAGGCCAGCCATACTTGTGGAGGCGACATGCTGTGTATGAGTAAGGCCTCGTGCTGTCATTATTTCTTTGAATAATTCATTATACAGGATACCGGAGGTAGCCCCACTACGCCACATCTTGATCACTGCAAGAAAGGCAGCAAGCTCATATCACAGACCAGGAAATTCATTTGTCTGGTTCACTCCCAAAGTAAGGGGAAGATCGTTGCTACATCCATGACCCTGCAAAGGGTTCCTCCACGCAGCAGCAGCAGCAGCAAAGGGATACGGTCATGACAGAACACTGAACAACTTCTCCTCACCCACAGGGGTACCACATAAGTTTCAGGTGGGCAAAAGTTTGGTTAAGTCGCAGAAAGAACGCCTTACAGAGCCATCAGAAGCTCGACCACGCCGACATGGTCCTTACAGCAGTACCAAGGCTATGGGGAACAATGCTCCTCCATTCCTTCGCTTGCACCGAGTATTCAATGTGGACCATCATCGACCATGCTTCCCACCATCACTGGACACATCAGAGATTGCAGGACAAGTTCAGCAGATGGAGGAACTCAACGCAATGGGGACCATTGCTTCCTAAGGGGGGAGGAATGATCCAGGTGGATATTGGTGGCCACTGCAAGTCACCTGGACCCACCATTGTCTTTCTCAGCATTTTCAGTTTCCTTAATTGTAGCACAGTTTACTATTTTTAGCAGTTTTTTGGGTCTGAATTCCGGAGCGTTTTGAGGCCCTAAACGACGTTTTTTTGGAATTCTGGGGCGACTGAGCCATTGTTGCCCAAAGTGGTAGTACTCGGATAGATCTTTCTAACGAGCTATCGTAGGTCAAACGGAGATCGTATGCCAAAGTTACGACCCGGGAAATTGATGTACCAATTTACCAAACGGGGCCCACAATTTGGCGTTTCATCTTCTAGGGTTAGGTTTCGGTATGTGAAGGGTTTTCATTGTTTCTCTCAATAAATAGGCCTTCGAGCCTCATTGTAATACAGTTCGGAACAGTTCAGAGGCATGTAGCGCACATCTCTTCTCAGAGATAAGCTACCATGCCCTAGCTGGTTTCTTTCCATTTCTGTTTGTAAGCATATTTCAGTATTTTACAGTAATGAAATGAAGTATTATTTCGCTGCATCTTTGTTTTATGGTTATCGCATCTCTGTATTTATGGTTATCTCTGTATTTATTGCGTTTCTGTTTAAATCCGGATCAGTGGTATCAGAGCGGTCTGCTTTTTCTTGTTTTTCTTTGCATGTCCCAACGAGGTCGGGATATAAGGAGTTAGGGCTTGAACTGGTCGAACCTTTGCAAGACAGCCTCGCAAATCCCGACGGCCTCCATGGCGGATGAGAAGAAAGACGAGGGGCAGGAGATCCTATCAAAATCTTGCTCGAAGAAGCACTCGAGTGGCAAGGAACGCGATGATGGATAGCTTTGCGCAGATTTCTCAACGGCTACCCAGAGGCGACGCATCGGCTTCCAACAGCGACTCTGGAAATGCACACCCTTCAAGGTACAAGTTAATTTTTGAAATCCCCATATTCGAGGGTCAATAGACGCAGATGCCGTAGATAAATGTTAAATCTGCTAGATGGGTTTTTTGTTCATGAATTTTCAAACGGGAAAAGATCGTTTTGCTCTTCTCAAAGCAGCCCACGATCAAGGACTGGTGGAAACTATGCGAGCAGAAGGATGAAAGTACAGGCTCACTATTTTCAGCCGCACCCACTTGAATGACTTCGGGATGCCATCAAGGAGCAGTACTACCCTGTCGGAAGCTATGAGGACAAATACATCAAATGGACCACACTGCGGCAGGGACGAGACCAAGATGTGCCAGAGTTCACAAACATTTTCATACCTTCGCACACAGTTGGGTATCAAAGATTCTGAGCTGCATCTGGTACTCAAATACGTGGCTGCCTGCATAGATACATCCAGGAAGAGATGGTGTTCTTGAAATCTCCTCACTTGGCACAGCATACGAACGCTGTCAAAATCGAGCAAAAGTTCAAACAGAAGAAGCGAGACTTTGGATCTGCAAATCGAAGCCCAAAGGACAAAGCAAGGCGGGGGGTGACAAGATAACCCGTCGAAGCCACAAGAAAAGAACACACCACGAAGCCGAAGAAGGACACAGGAAAGTGGTGTGAGTTCCACAAAGTCCCACTCATAACACAAGTGAGTGCCGACCAAGCAGTCGTGGTGGCTGAGTTGAGGCTTCGAATCAGATGCATGTTCCAACCTGAGCCAGAACCCGACAAGGGGAATGGAAAAGGGAAGAGATCATTGATGCGGATCCCAGCGCCACTGTTGCCACGCAAGATCAAGAAAAATGAGCCGAAGATCCAGAGAGGGGGAGCGTCTTTTCCACTCACAGATGTGGGTGAAGGGTTCACCGCTGCGATTCATTGTCGACAGTGGTAGCCAAAAGAACCTTGTTTCAGCAGAGGTCGTGAAGCGGTTGGGCCTACCGACTACACAACCCACAGCCATACAGTATCGGGTGGCTTCACGAAGGACGAGATCTGAAAGTTCGCAGCAGTCCGCCTTCCTACAGCATCAAACCTTCACAGCGAGGTATTGTGTGATGTTACACCTTGGATGTTTGTGATGTATTATTAGGCAAGCCATACTTGTGGAGGCGACATGTGTGTATGAGTCAAGGCCTCGTGCTGTCATTATTTCTTTGAATGATTCATTATACAGGATACCGGAGGTAGCCCCACCTACCGCCACATCTTTGATCACTACCAAGAAAGGCAGCAAGCTCATATCACAGACCAGGAAATTCATTTGTCTGGTTCATCCAAAGTAAGGGGAAGATCGTTGTACATCCATGACCCCTGCAAAGGGTTCTCCACGAGCAGCAGCAGCAAAGGGATACGTCATGACAGAACACAGGAACAACTTTCCTCACTCAGGGGTACCCAACAAGTTTCAGGTGGGCAACAAAGTTTGGTTACAGTTGCAGAAAGAACGCCTTACA